>CM077154.1:134360174-134923525 GCA_039583875.1 Platanthera guangdongensis | reverse complement strand
TTACAAGAACTACTTAAATGCTATGGGAGAGGAAGCAACACATTACATCATTAGAGGATAGTTTAGTGGAGATCGAAGACGAGATAGACGCAATGAATTACAAGATGATTGAAGAGCAAACGCACATCTAGTAGATGTCTTAAAAGTTAAAACTGTATTTTTTTGTTTTGTTAAATTAATTAATATTGTAGTTTTTTATCTAAAATTAAAAATGATAATAAATTTTTTTTTTTAAATTTTTTTCAATTAAAATAATTTGTAAAATAAATATTTTTAATATTAATGAAATTGAAAATTTTTTGTCCATGCGAGAGAATTTTTTTAGCGTATTAATTTTTTTTGTATATTAATTATTTAAAAAATAAATTAATTATTATATTTTTTAAAAAAATAATTATAAAGCCCGGCCCGGCCCGGGCCGAAGGACCGGATCAGGCCCCTTCATGGGGCAGGGGCCCGAGCCCGATTTCAGAAAAGCCCGGGCTCGGCCCGGTTGAGAAAAGCTCGGGCCCGTTGGGCCCGGTAACGGGCCGGCCCGATCGGGCTTTATGCTCATGACCACAATCAACTGAAATATAAAACAGAGGAGATCATTGCATTCCACACAAAATGAGAAACAGATACATGAAAGTCCAAGCCTAAGAGCCAAGCTCTGAACAGTCGAAAGGAGCAGGACAATATCGCCGAGCAGTAGCTGACCAATCCAAAACAGACAAGTAAAAACAGCATACCCAAAATCCTACCTCTTAGCTATTTATACTCACCTAGCCAAGAAGATTACAATTTTACTCTTCACTTAATATAAATGACAAACACAAAACATAAGCAAATAACATAAAATAGAATTGTTCCGCCATTTCAGTTCTAACACGTAACAATACTCCTCCCATCAGAAATTTCGTGACCTCACGGAACAAAATTAGGAAACCTTTGTTGCAATGTCCACAAGTCCTCCCACGTAGCTTCATCCGGGCTCCCATTTACCCACTGAATCAAGAGTTGTGTGTACAACCTCGGGCTCGTAAAAGAGCCCTCAAGAAGCAAATAGGTCGAGACGGGCAGACGGGGCCGGGGGGGCCCACTCGCAAGAGGCGAGACGATGGACTCTCCAACGGGCAAAATGCCCCCACCCAGAGGCGAGAGAGCCTCCAGAAGCGAGAGGACCTCCAAAGGCGAGAGGCGCCGGCGAGACGGGCGGTGGGTCCTTCTCGCCGGCAGGTGCCTTTCCTCTCGCCAGGGGGAGGAGAGGCTTTTTTATTTTTCCCTGTCAAACGGAGGTTCTTACTCTTCTACCCCGGGTATTTTTACCTTCTTACCCTTAGTGGACTGCATATAGCTCCTCAGAACAGCGGGGTTTGGCTGTTGGCAGACCCAGCCAAGGGTACCCCGGTAATTTCAGATCGGTAAAGTTTTGTTATTGGCAGTTCAAATTCTGAAATCTATAAATAAGCCCATAGGGGTTCTTCAGAAGAGGACTTTTCCAGACTCCTAAGAGGATTCATTTGGCACAGTCTTCTGAGGAACTCCAAGCCCAGCTTTTGGCTTTGGAGGGGAAGCTCTCTGTGACCTTCCGGGTAAGCGGTGGGACCTCCCTGCTGCGGTTTTGGGCCAGTTTTCCAATCCTTCACGACCGGTCGGAGGTCGGAGCTTGGGCCAAGTAGGAGTCGGCTACGCCCCTATTTTGTGAACATTTGTCGGAGTCAGATTTTGGCTTCAACAGTTCTGGTGCGGTGAGCGTGGAGGTAGCCGGTTCAGGAAAAGTTTGAGTTTGGTCCTATGACAGGAGGTGAAGGAGAAGGATCTGGTTCTAGAGGTTCCCCCTCCCAGGTAGAAGAGGCGACGAGGAAAATGCTGGAGGACTTCAGGCGAGAGGTCATGCAAACCATAAGCTTGGCCTTCTCGGCAAGGAGCGAGTGGGCGACACCTCAGGTCCCGATCGAGGTGGTCCCGCTTTTAGGCGAGAACGCCCCTGGTCAGCGCCCGGGAAAGGAGGTCCCCACAGAGGCTGGCGAGAGGGACGTAGCGGCACGAGAGCTCTTCCCAGGACAGCGTCCCGGGAAGGAGGTCCCTGCAGAAGATGGCGAGAAGGAGGCAGCTGTGCGAGAACTCTTCCTCGGGCACGGTCTCGCAGATCGGGCCAGTCAGCCGAGGCCGCGAGACGTGCCCTCTCGGCAAGCAGTCGGCGAGAGCCCGTTCAGCGAGCTTGTCATCTCGGCTCCGGTGCCGGAGGGGTTCCGGGAGCCCGACATGTCCTACTACTCAGGGAAGGATGATCCGGTACAACATGTACAATGGTTTGAAGATGTGGTTTCAATCAGACAGATGACAGATGCGTTTAAGTGTCGGCTGTTTGCCATCACCTTGAAGGAGAAGGCGCGAGATTGGTTCCACCAGTTACCGGCAAGATCGATTTATTGCTTCGAGGATCTGCGGAGGGGTTTCTTATTGAGGTTTTCAACATCGAAGAAGCGTAAGAAGGAGGCGGAGTGCTTATTCTCGGTAAGGCAGAGCCAGGATGAAACGTTGGGGCACTACGTAGATCGGTTTCAGGAGGAGATCCTCCAGGTCCAGGAGGTCCCTGGGTATACGCTGATGCTCGCATTCACCCTGGGACTGAGGCCAGGTTTCTTCAGCATGGAGTTGAAGAGGGTTCCCCCCCCCCCCTCTCCTTTGAGGAGCTTATGGAGAGGGCGGCAAAGAAGACGGATTTCGAGAGGGCCAATCCGGCGTTCGCAAGGAGGCTAGCCAGGTTGGCGGAGGACGACGCAAAGGAACCAGGAGCAGGAAAGCAAAAGAAGCAGAGGGAGCAGAGAGAAGAGAGAAGGAGGGAGGAACCCCAAGGCCAGGGGCTTCAAGGACAGAATCACCGGGGGGCCCGAGAGCCGAACAACCGGATAGGTTGGAGGCCTCAGGAGGGCCACCCCCAGGAGTTAGGAGGAGGCTTCTGGGGAAGAGATAACTTCCGGGAGCCAAGAAGGTTCGATCAACCGGCATGGAGGCAGGGGGTGAGGGATCGTTTTCAGCATCAGCAGGAGGCAATGGGGGTCGGACGTGGAAGAGGAGCTCGAGGAGGAGGAAGAAGAGGAAGAGGAGAAGGGAGAAGGGGTGGGGTGGCGTTGCCTTTCTGTGACTTCCATCAAGAGGGAGGTCACGCAACGGCCACGTGCCCAGAGTTCTTGGAGATGAGAGAGGCCAGGGGATTGAGGAGGCAGGATCCGCCGGTAAGGATTGTGGAAGTGCAGCAAGGGGAGGCTGAGGATAGGTGCGAGGACCGGGTGGATGTAGGAACCCGGGGGGGTAATCGGGGCCATCCATGGGGGGATTGGGATCGAGGCCACCCGGAAGGGGAGCTTCCAGACCATGTTCCGAAAGGGGGTAGCCTCAACCTCTCAGACCCCGCCCCCGCTAGAAAAGATTACCTTCTCTTCAGAGGACATGCCGGAGTACGAGGACCCATTCTGCGACGCCTTGGTGATCCAGACAGCGGTGGAAAACTTTACGGTCTCCAAGATCCTAGTGGATAACGGGAGCTCCGTAAATGTGATTTTCAAGAAGGCCTTCGATGAGATGCAGGTGGAAGCCAAGAGGATTTTGGCCTCGGATGGACCGTTGTTCGGATTCTCCGGGGAGAGAAAAGAAGTAGAAGGGGGAGTAGGGCTGCACGTGAGGTTGGGGGGCGTATCACGGAACTGTCGGTTCGTGATTGTAGATGCCCCGAGCAGCTACAGCGCCATCTTTGGGCGTCCCCTCATCAGCGCCTTTCGCTGCGTCCCCTCCTCTTTTCATCAATATCTCAAGTTTAACAATGGAGGGGTGCAGGTCAGGGTCAGGGGAGATCCAAAAGTGGCGAGGCAGTGTTACGTCACGGCTGTTAACACCATATCTTGGATGGCAGAGGCGGAGGAGTTGGAAAAGGAGATGGCGGCGCAAGAAGAAGCTATCAGGGAAGAAGAGGCAAGCCCAGAGGAAATGGGAGGAGGAACCAAAAAGGAAGGCGGGGGAGAGGAGACTGAGAAGCAGCAAGGAGGAGGTGTGCAGGAGGCGCAGGGGGATGTTGAGGTCGAGCAGCAACAGGAGAGCCCGGAGGGGGCAATGGAGATTGAGGAGGAGCAGAGGGGAGGAGATATGCAGGAAATTCGGAGGAGCGGGGAGTTGAAGCCACAAAAGGCAAGACAGGAGGAAGTGGGAGGAGAAGGGACTGAGGAGGAAGCCCGAAGGGACATGGAAATTGAGCAGCAGCAGGACGAGGTGATGAAAGTTGAGGGAGCAGGAGGAGAGGAAGAGCTGGAGCAGGAAGAAGAAGCAGGGGACGGCTGGGAGCAGTCGCGGCTGGAGGTGGCCGCGGAAGTGGTAGAGGTGGAAGTCCGCACCAGCCAGGGGCAGATACAAAGGGTACGGATCAGCGGGGGCTTGAGTCCCGAAGACCAGGAGCGGATGTGGGTCTGCATCCAGAGCAACGTCGACGTCTTCGCCTGGAGCGCGGCGGACATGCCGGGCATTGATGCGGATGTGGCCTGCCACCGCCTAAATCTGGACCCTCGGACGCGCCCCATACGTCAGAAGATGAGAGCCATCGCCACCAAGCTGGAGGAGCCCATTCGCGAGGAGGTCAAGAAGCTCCTGGAGGCGGGCTTCATCTCAGAGATCCAGTACCCAGGCTGGATCTCCAATGTTGTAATGGTGAAGAAAGGGGGGGAAATGGAGAATGTGTATTGACTTTTCGTTATTAAATAAATCGTGCCCCAAGGATTGCTACCCCCTGCCTCGAATCGACGCGCTGGTTGATTCAGCCGTTGGTTTTTCTGTTATAAGTTTTCTGGATGCTTTTTCAGGTTACCATCAGATCCGGATGCACCCTCCTGATGTCAAGGACGTCTCCTTCATCACAAGGGAAGGGTGCTTTAGTTATAACATGATGCCCTTTGGGTTAAAAAATGCAAGAGCAACGTACCAACGGATGATGAATCGAGTTTTCCAAGGTCAGAGGGGCCGGAACCTAGAAGTCTACGTTGATGATTTCATGGTAAAGAGCAAGGGAGTGAACTCGCATCTCCAGGATCTGGAAGAGACGTTCGCCACCTTGAGGAAGTTCAAAATGAGGTTGAACCCCCTAAAATGTGTTTTCGGGGCCAGTCGTGGGAAATTCCTTGGGCACCTTCTGACCCCGGCAGGAGTAGAACCTAACCCTGATAAAGTAAAGGCCATTCTGGAGCTGGAATCACCGCGAAATGCTAAGGAGGTGCAGCGCTTGACAGGAAAGCTGGCCGGCCTTAACAGATTCCTCTCTAGGTCAGGAGAGAAGTGCTCACTTTTTTTTAAAGTGCTACGTGGGAATCAGAGATTTGAATGGACAGCGGAGTGCGAAGAAGCTTTTCAAAAGCTGAAGGAGCAAATCTCCCGGGCACCTCTGCTTCAAAGCCCAAAAGAGGGGGAAGATCTAACCTTGTACCTAGGAGTGGGAGCAGAGACGGTAAGCTTCGTCCTAGTCAGAGAAGAGGGAAAGAAGCAATTGCCCATTTATTATGTCAGCAGGATCTTAAGGAAGGCGGAGTTTCGTTACCCTATCCTAGAGAAGCTGGCATACGCCTTGGTAGTTTCAGTCAGGAAGCTCCGGCCATATTTCCAAGCACATTCGATTAGAGTAGTGACAGACCATCCTCTCCGAAAGATTTTTGAAGGAGTAGAGCACTCGGGTAGGCTGGCCAAGTGGTCTATCGAGTTGAGCGAATTCAACATTTCGTTCGTACCAAGGCTCTCCATTAAGGCACAGGTGGTGGCCGACTTCTTGGCAGACTATGTCGCGGAGGTCGGGGGCGAGGAGCCGCAGCAGCCAGAAGCATGGAAGATAATGGTCGACGGGGTCTCAGGAAAGCACTCCCTTGGAGCAGGGGTGGTATTGACAAGTCCTCGGGGAGTGATCATAAAACAAGCAGTCGCCTTGCATTTCCCCACAACCAACAACCAAGCAGAATACGAGGCAGTGATAGCCGGCCTTCGCTTGGCTAAGGAGCTCGAGATCAAGGATGTTGAGGTTTTCACAGACTCATTGGTAGTAGCGTCTCAGATACGTGGAGAGTTCGAGGCTCGGGAGCCCACCCTTGTGAAATATTTGTCCAAGGTAAGGACGATCATCGGGGGGTTCCGGACGTTCTCCATCCAGCACGTCCCCAGAGAAGAGAACACTGCTGCCGATCAATTGGCCAAGGTCGGACCTTGGGAAGGGGGTGCCCTGACTGATTTATTCCATCCAGCGATTGAAGAGGGGGAGCTAATGGAGGTGGATCGGCGGCCCTCGTGGGTAGATCCTTTCGTTACCTTCTTTCTGACAGGAACCCTCCCTGAGGGGGTCAAGGAGGCAAGAAGCTTCCGCCACAAGGCGGCTCACTATCTCATGCATGAAGGAGGACTACACCGAAGGATGCTTTCAGGTCTCCTAGCTCGATGCGTAACAGAGGAGGAGACCAGACACATTCTGGAGGAGGTGCACTCCGGGGAATGTGGCAGTCATTCCGGAGGGAGGACGTTCGAAGCAAGGGTGGTCAGGCAGGGGTACTTCTGGCCCACCCTGAGAAAGGACGCGACGGAGTTTGCGAGGAAGTGCCGAAAGTGCCAACTCTGCGCCCCCCTCCAGCTCTTGCCGGCTCAAAGGCTCCGAAGCATCACAACACCATGGCCTTTCGCCATTTGGGGAATGGATCTAGTTGGGCCTTTTCCTCCCGCTAGTGGACAAAGAAGATTCCTCCTGGTTATGATAGATTACTTCTCCAAGTGGCTGGAGGTTAAGGCGCTAGCAAAGGTGACCTCCCAAGTCATCAGGAACTTCGTCTGGGGGGAGATCATCTGCAGGCACGGGCTGCCTCAAGCCATCGTCACGGATAACGGCCCCCAGTTTGCTAGCGAAGAGTTCATCAGCTTCTACACTCAGCTGGGCATCGACCTCAGGTTTGCCTCCGTCCATCACCCCAGGAGCAACGGTCAGGTGGAGGTGGCAAACAAGATTATCGTTAACTTGCTAAAGAAGAAGGTGGAGAATCTGAGAGGGAATTGGGTAGAGCAGCTCCCCTCGGTCCTGTGGGCTCTGAGAACAACCCCGAACACGGCCACTGGTGAGACCCCTTTCAAGCTTTCCCATGGTTGTGAGGCGGTACTACCAGTGGAATTCGAGGTCCGATCCCCACGGGTCGCGGCTGCAGGTGATGGGGACGAGGCGTGGAGGATGGAAAACGAAGAAGGCCTGCGCCTCTCACTAGACCTTACAGAGGAGCTGCGAGACGTAGCAGCCATCAGACAAGAGGAAATCAAGCGTCGAATGGCAAGGCACTTTGACAAGCATATCAGGATAAAACAATTTGCGGAAGGAGACCTGGTACTGAAAAAGGTTGATGCGGCAGGGAGGTCCGCCCGGTGGGAAAGCTCAATCCAAATTGGGAGGGGCCTTATATTGTAGAGAGAGTGTTGAAAGCAGGGGTTACTACCTCCAAGATGTGGAGGGTAGGACCTTGAACCATTCCTGGAGTGGGGATGACTTAAAACGCTTCTACCCATGAGAGGGGGGAGCGGAAGATATGTACTCAAAGCATAATTAATATAATGTACTTCTCAAATTATTTCTCGTTCATCATTTCTCGTGAAGCCCTAATGACAGGAAGGGAGGTCTTCATCGGCACCCCGAGCTCGGCTCGGCCCCAGGTAGACCCGCTGCGCAGGCTCCCATCTAGCTGGCAGGTCTGAAGGCTCGCCTGTGGGGGATAGGTTTTGAGTTGAGATCTTCATCGGCACCCCGAGCTCGGCTCGGCCCAGGTAGACCCGCTGCGCAGGCTCCCATCTAGCTGGCAGGACCGAAGGCTCGCCTGTGGGGGATAGTTTTTGAGTTGAGATCTTCATCGGCACCCCGAGCTCGGCTCGGCCCCAGGTAGACCCGCTGCGCAGGCTCCCATCTAGCTGGCAGGTCCGAAGGCTCGCCTGTGGGGGATAGGTTTTGAGTTGAGATCTTCATCGGCACCCCGAGCTCGGCTCGGCCCCAGGTAGACCCGCTGCGCAGGCTCCCATCTACCTGGCAGGACCGAAGGCTCGCCTGTGGGGGATAGGTTTTGAGTTGAGATCTTCATCGGCACCCCGAGCTCGGCTCGGCCCCAGGTAGACCCGCTGCGCAGGCTCCCATCTAGATGGCAGGTCCGAAGGCTCGCCTGTGGGGGATATGTTTTGAGTTGAGATCTTCATCGGCACCCCGAGCTCGGCTCGGCCCCAGGTAGACCCGCTGCGCAGGCTCTCATCTAGCTGGCAGGATGTTGGAACACCCTATTACTAATTTAGGTCAGGATCACTATGTCTCTAGGAACCTTTGTTTGACCTTCTGTATAGATTAATAGGTCAATTAGAATTGAGTCTAAGGGTTAGAAGTCTAGGTTTGGAAGCTGCCCTGAAGACCAAGTTTTTCTGTCTGGAGACTAAGTCATATCGTCGAGCTCAGCACGACGATTCGTCGAACTCCGGTCGACGATCGTCTAGCTCAACTTCGACAGATCGTCGAACTCCATTCGACGATCGCTGAGCTCAACTTCATAATATCGTCGAACTCCATTCGACGATCGGTGAGCTCAGGTCGACGATTTTGACTCTGCATTAGATCTTTATCTCTGAGCTCAGTTCGACGATCTTTGAGCTCAGATCGACGTTTTTCTTGCTGCTGTGTGTTTTCAGATCGCTGAGCTCAGCTCGACGATAGCAGAGCTCAGTTCGACGATTTCAGATAACTTTCAGAATTCAAATTCAAATCAGTTAGCAGTTATTCTGCAATTAATTCATAAGATTTGCTAGCCGTTTTCATTCAATTCTGGACCAAGTTTCAAGGGATTTTTCAAGGAATAATTCTGTGGACTTTCCTCCAGAAGAGATTATGCAATTAAGGATGCAATCAATGCAGGCCAACGACTATCTTTGACAGAGAATAATATTCTATTCTGTACCAGAGAATAAGAGACAGGATTTTTGAATCTCTCACAACAGAGAACACACACAATACAGATTACAGAGACAACCTCAAAAAAATCTTCTATCTAAAAGAATTCTGAAGAACACTCATCAAAGAGATCAAGCTTTCAAAAAATCTTCAGATCTCTTC
This sequence comes from Platanthera guangdongensis, assembly GCA_039583875.1. Classification (NCBI taxonomy): domain Eukaryota; kingdom Viridiplantae; phylum Streptophyta; class Magnoliopsida; order Asparagales; family Orchidaceae; genus Platanthera; species Platanthera guangdongensis. The sequence continues at coordinate 134,914,404 of CM077154.1, read as the reverse complement.
AGCTCTCAAAGTGTTCAAGGCCAACATCATTTCAAGACTCCAGACACTCAACATTTCAGCCATTGCTGAAACCATCTATTGCTGGAGTTCTACCTTTGAAGGCCTATCACCCTCAGCAAAGCTTTTCTTCCTGAAGATATCAAGGATTCAGGGGGAGCTTTGACATCAATCCACATAGTCTTCTCAGTTGTTTGAGAAAGAGAAGACTGTCATCACTCTCTCACCCTCACTCTGTAAAGGGTTTCTCAAACTCCCTTCAAAAGTTTGAATTTAGTTTTTGAGCACCTTGTCAAAAGCTCATCGGTGGCAAGACACCTGATCAAAAAATCTGCTTTGGTTTTTGAGCACCTTATCAAAAGCTCATTGGTGCCCAGGACACCTGATCAACTCATCCTGCAATAGATTCCTACCTAGGGTGGTAGAAGAGTGGATGTACCCAAGTTTGGGGAACCACTATATTCCCTTGTGTCATCTGGTTTTGGCTTGCCTTCTTTTTGTTTCTGGCCTTGATTTGTCTGTGATTAGCTTTTGTTTAACTTAGCATTGTGGTTAGAATTTTTATTGCTTCCCTGCTCACACATATTACAACAATTGTTGTAAAAGTTTGTAAAAGTTTTTAAAGCACCATATACTCTATTCACCCCCCTCTAGAATATCAGATCTAGTTGCACTTTCAATTGGTATCAGAGGGAGGTTGGTTAAACATACCATACCTGATTGGTTGTACAGGCTAACACCTGAACCCAAAGATCCCAAACTAGATCTGTGTTTCTTTTGTATTTTATTTTTAGACTTTGTTTGCACAAATCATGGCCCAAAACAAGGATTATGCTAGCACCAGACCTCCAGTGTGCAATCTGTCAAAGTTTGCACTTTGGAAAGCAAGGATTAGACTTTACATGAATTCTATTGACGAAGATATATTTAATTCTGTTTTGACAGTGTGTCCAAGACCCCCAGAGAACACAAGTACAAATGCTGTTCCACCTCCATCAGGAACAGATGCTGACATCAAAAAATGGAAAGTAGCTGCTGCCAAGGCTATGAACATTCTAGCCCGGACAATGTCAGATGATATATTTCAAAAGGTAGCTGAATGTAATTCAGCCAAGGAAATTTGGGACAAGCTCTCAGAAATAGTCTCAGGCTCAGCTGATGAGAGAAAGGACAGAAGATCTCATCTCATCTCTCAATATGAGAACTTCAAGAAGGGAGAGACTGAGTCAGTGGGAGACATGTACAACAGACTGAGTCTAATTGTCAGTTAACTGAGGACATTAGACAAAGAGATCTCTCTGACAGAACTTAATGACAAGATCCTAATGTGCTTCCCCAGCACTTGGGATTCAAGAATCTGGCCAATTAAAGATGTCAGAAGTCTGAATGAGATCACCACTGAAGCTTTGTTGGGTAAGCTCAAATCTTATGAGCTGCTCATCAAGAATAGAGAGGAAGAACAGAAGGCTGCTTCACCAGCCACAAGAAAAGAGAAGACCATAGCATTCAAGGCAACTGAGGATCTGCCTGAAGATAAAGCTACAGGCAATGATGAACTACTCAGCTTGTTGGCCAAAAGATTCTACAAGATGGCCAGAAAGGACTTCAAAAGAAGATCATACAAGGAGCAGGATAAGCCAAGGTATAACAAGTCCATTGATAATAACAAAGACATTATTTGATTTGGTTGCAGGAAACCAGGGCACATAGTTCCTGACTGTCCAGAGAACAAGAACAAGGACAGAAGTGACAAAAAAGAAAGAAGGATGGAGAAAGACTCCAAAAGAAATGACAATAGCAAACCCTCCTCAAGCAAAAATAAGCATACAAGGAAAGGGTTTGTTGCTGAATCCTGGAGTGAGACTGAAGAGGAGTCAGAAGCCTCTTCCAGCTCCAGTGATGATGAGGATGATGCAGAAGAAAAGGAGTTCTGCATGATGGCAATCAATGCCTCACAGCACAATTCAGAGGAAGAGGAGTCAGAGTCAGACTCAGAGACTCAACCTGAAGAAGATCAGGTAATTAGTTCTTTTGATTTTAGTTCAGAAGATTTTAAATCTGAATTTAAAGCACTGTGTTTAGACCTACTAAAGTTTGAGAAAGAGATTATCTCTCTCAGAAATCAATTATCTGAACACAATACTCTAAAGTCAGAAAACCTCAAACTCTCTCAGGAGTTGGAGAACTATAGGGAACAGATAGCTTCACTGAAAAGTGAGCTCTCTGAGGCCAAGAAGCTTGAAGAATCCCTTAATGGGAGAAACATCAAGCTGATGGACATCACAAGCACAGTGAACTCTAGATTCAACAGTACACTGGGCTTGGGTGCTTCATCCAGCCAACCTATTGTTCTAACAACTCCCATCAAGTTTATTTCTGACAAGGGAAAGGGAGTTGTAGAGGTTGCTAGGAAAAATTCTGATCTGCCTCAGAAAACTAAGTCCCAGCAGAAATCGTCGAACGGAGATCGACGATCGCCGAATGAAGATTGACGATCGCCGAACGCAGCTCGACGATCTCAGGAAAAATCGTCGAACGCTGATCGACGATCTCAGCCAAAGTCGTCGAACGCAGGTCGACGATCTCATATACCTGACCTCAGCCATAGTCGACCGTCGAACGGAGCTCGACGATCTGACCCAAGATCGTCGAACGCAGCTCCAAGATCGTCGAAAAGAGGTCAGAGCTCTGAAAACTTTTTCAAAGGCAAATCAAAATTGAATCCTAAGGGTTCTTCATCCCAAACCTTTAACCCTTATACTGAATGGATTATACCTCCAAGGATATATCATCCAGAAGGATATAAGAGTCAACCTGGGATGTCTTTCATTTCAGAATTTAGAGGTTATCAACCTAGGCCCAAGGTAAACTGGGTCAAAAACAAATGAATTGTCTTATGTGCAGGTGAAGACCTATCCAACATCTAACCAGCAATGGTATTTGGATAGTGGGTGCTCTAAGCATATGACAGGGAATAGGGACAACCTCACATCCTTTAGAGCCAAGCTTGGACCCAAAGTTATCTTTGGTGATTCCAACTTTGGACAAACTAAAGGATATGGTGCAGTCCAGATTCGTTCAGTAACCTTCAAGAAGGTAGCCTATGTAGAAGGACTGAAGCACAACCTAATCAGCATCAGTCAGCTGTGTGATGAAGGCTACCAGGTGACCTTCAGCAAAGCCTTATGTAGAATCAAGTCAGAGGACAACACAACTGTGTTGACGGGTAAAAGGAAAGGTAACATCTATCTAGTAGATTTTATCTCAACTGATGTAGATATTTGTCTGTTTAACTCTGTCTGTAGACCAAATGTTTTATGGCATAAGAGATTAGGACACCTAAACCTTAGAACTATTGCTAGGCTATCCAAGGACAACCTTGTTAGAGGACTACCTTCTGGCCCCTACAAGAAGGAAGGACTCTGCAGGGCTTGTCAATTAGGCAAGCAAACTAAAAACAGCTTTAAGTCACTTAATAAGAGTGATTCACCTTGGATATTGTATCTGTTACACATGGATCTTTTTGGACCCATCACAGTACAAAGCCTAGGAGGGAAATCCTACACTTTAGTAATTGTAGATGACTTCTCTAGATTCACTTGGGTGTTCTTTCTAAGGAAGAAGTCTGATAACTTTAAGTGTCTGACAGAGTTTCTCAAATGTATACATATTGAGTTCAATACTCACATTGTCCTGATCAGAAGTGATCATGGGACAGAGTTTGATTCTCTTCTTATGCAAGAGTTCTGTCAAAGTGAAGGGATTAGGCATACTTTCTCAGCTCCTAGAACTCCTCAACAAAATGGGGTAGCTGAAAGGAAAAACAGAACCCTTATTGAATCTGCCACCACATTGTTGTCAGATGCTCATCTACCTCTATCCTTTTGGGCAGAGGCAGTGAACACCTCCAACTATGTGCTGAACAGAAGTCTGATACATAAACTGAAGGGAAAGACTCCCTATGAATTACTCAAATGGAAGAAACCTAAAGTTGACTATTTTAGAGTTTTTGGTTGTATTTGCTATATTCACAATAATGACAAGAAATATCTAGCAAAATTTCAAGCCAAAGCTGATGAAGGAGTGTTTCTGGGATACTCCATGATCAGCAAGGCTTATAGGGTCTATAATAAATCATCTTTGAAAATTGAGGAATCTGTTCACATTTCATTTGATGAAACTAACATGTCTTTCAAGGAGAAGATCTCTTCTACCATAGAACCTTTGCAGGAACACTCTCTAGTTGAAGATATGAACAAGTTGCAGGTTGCTCAAGATAATGAAAGCAGTGAAGATGAAGGGAATGCTCAACACATTGAAGCTCAACTTGAAGAGCCAGTTGTTGTACCACAAGAGGAAACAACAACATAGGTTGGTGAACAATCAACACCCCCTGTTGATTTAGTAACATCAAGAGACCATCCAATTTGCCAAATAATTGGAGAACTCTCAGCTGGTGTGCAAACCAGAAATCAGGTCAACCAAAACCTGTTACACACTTGCTTGCTATCTCAAATTGAACCTCAGTCCATTCAAGATGCAGAGCAAGATCCACATTGGATCATTGCAATGCAAGAGGAATTGCATCAATTTGAGAGGAACAAGGTATGGGAACTAGTGCCAAAGCCTAAGGATCATTCCATTGTTGGAACAAAATGGGTATTCAGAAACAAACTGGATGATCAAGGAGTAATTATAAGGAACAAGGCAAGACTAGTTGCTCAGGGATACTCTCAAGAAGAAGGAATTGACTACGACCATACCTTTGCACCTGTTGCAAGATTGGAAGCCATCAGAATATTTCTAGCCTATGCAGCTCATAAAGGCTTCAAGGTTTATCAGATGGATGTCAAAAGTGCCTTCTTGAATGGAGACATCAAAGAGGAAGTTTATGTGAGACAACCTCCAGGTTTTATCTCTCTAACTTTTCCTGATTATGTTTTTAGATTAAATAAAGCATTATATGGTCTCAAGCAAGCTCCTAGAGCATGGTATGAGACCCTAACATGCTTTCTCTTGGAAAATGGTTTTATAAGGGGTAGAGTAGACCAAACTCTTTTTATTAGAACTCATAAGTCACATACCCTACTAGTACAAATTTATGTAGACGATATCATTTTTGGTTCTACTGACTCAAAACTGTGCAGAAGGTTTTCTAACCCAATGCATTCTAAATTTGAGATGAGTAGCATGGGTGAGCTATCCTTCTTCCTAGGATTGCAAGTCAAACAACATGCTGAAGGCATCTTTATTTCTCAAACCAAATATGCAAATGAACTGGTTAAGAAATTTGGTATGTCAGAGGCATCTTGTATGAAAACACCCATGTCTACCAATGCTGTATTGGATGCTGATGAACATGGGAAACCAGTTGATCAGACAACATATAGAGCAATGATTGACTCTTTATTGTATCTTACAGCTAGTAGGCCAGATATAATGTTTGCTACATGTATATGTGCTAGGTTCCAAGTTAGCCCTAGAGAGTCACACCTAACATTAGTAAAGAGGATTCTCAGGTATGTTAAAAGTTGTCCAAATCTAGGTCTCTGGTATCCAAAAGATTCAGCATTTGAGTTAACTGAATTCTCTGATGCTGATTATGCTGGATGCAGAATTGACAGGAAAAGCACCAGTGGAACTTGTCAGTTCCTTGGTGACAGACTTGTCTCTTGGTTTTGTAAGAAACAAACATCTGTGTCAACCTCCACTGCTGAAGCTGAATATATGGATGCAGGCAGTTGTTGTTCACAAATATTGTGGATTCAAAATCAACTCCTAGACTATGGTTACAACTTAGAGAAGTCTAAAATCTTTTGTGACAATACAAGTGCTATTTCCATAGCTCAAAATCCAGTCCTCCATAGTAGGACAAAACACATAGAGATTAGACATCATTTCTTAAGGGATAATGTTGAAAAGAATAAAATTGAATTGCAATATATCCCAACTGATTTACAAAGGGGAGACATTTTCACCAAGCCTTTGGATGAAAAGAAACACACCTTTTTCCTAAATCAGTTAGAAATGTTAGATGGAGGAAGCCTTAAATAATATCCAAGATCTTGAAAGCTTGAAAATTGACCAAGACTTGGCAAAAATTCTGATTTTTCTTAGTATCTAGAATTTTTCTGATCTCTGAACTGCGCTCGACGATTTGCCCCAAGATCGTCGAACGGAGATCGACGATTTCCGAAATCGTCGAACTGAGTTCAGCGCCTCTCAGATAGTATGAACTATCTCTTCCGGTCAACGATCGTCGAACGGCGCTCGACGATCTTGTTCTCTGAACGATCGTCGAACGGAGCTCGACGCTCTCCAATATCGTCGAACGAAGATCGACGATGTTAAAGTCTCTTCAGATTCCTTTAGAAGCCTCGATCGTCGAACTGAGTTCAACGATCTTTCCAATTCTGCGTCGAACCCTAATATAAAACTCATTTTTCGCCGTCGTTCTCTCTTGCGCTTTCGATTTCTCTGCAGGATTTTCTTTCCCTCCAAACAGTTCTACGCTTGGTCGTTTTGTTTGTTGAGTTTTTGCAGGAACAATGGCTGTGTCAGTTGCAGTTCTTGCCGCAATGAAGTTCGATGCCGGGTTTGACATTGATCTAGAATCTTTCAACACCACTGATCAGATTTTCCAAGACATTCTGAGTTTATTCAAGGATCAGAACCTGTCTGCCCTCATGACCACTAGAATCAAGCTGGCTTCAGATGAGATCAAGGAGTGGGTCTATACTGCTCATAATCAAGACAACTCTACAATAATTGGGTCCATTGCTGGAAATCAGGTACCCTTGACCCCCACCATTTTAACAGAGGTTTTTGGACTGAGAAATGGAGAAGAATCTGCTGAGTTATCTGGGGAGGAGTTTTCTGACATACTTGTCAGGATGGGTCATCCAGAGAGAAACCCTAGCAAGTTATTCTAGAGGAATCTGTCTGTTGAATACAGGTTTCTGGCAGATGTAGTAGGGAAAGTGCTGCTTGCAAAGCACTCTGCACATGATACAATATCCAGATACCAGCTCTGCCTCATGGGAGCTCTGGTGGATAAGAAAAGTTTGAACTGGGGAGAGGTCTTCTTTGACCTAATCAAGAAGAAAATAAACAAAAGCTTTGTTAACTTTGGAAGGATTCTTGGAGTTTTCCTGCAGACCAGGTGCCCTGCCTTGCTGGTCTCCTCTGGAGTTCATAAATGCCTCCAAGAGACTTGTGCCCTCTTTGGCAAGTGGGACAGGCAAATAAGCAAGCCTGGCAGGCCCTCCTCTAGTGCTCCTTCAGGCACAAGGACTCAAGGAGTCACTCTCCCACAGGTCTCTGCTCCTGCAGAAGACCTGGCTGCTGCTGTTGCTGCCTCTTCTCCTCCTCCAATTCCAACCCTACCTCTACCATCCACCATTCCAGCTCCATCCACCATTACCATATCCAGCCCATCTCCAACATCAACTCCCTCTCCAGACCCCATTCTACCTCCACCAGCAGACCACTTCCACCCATTGTTCTCATACCCTCCTCCAGATATCACATCATCACCATCCATTCCATCCTTCACCCTCCTGGATGACTCCTACATGGATGATTCCCCCTCATCTCCTCCTGAATTACCCTCCTCCTCCACTTCATTCCAAGATCTCCTCCACCATATCATTGACCAACCAACTTTCACTCCATCCATATCCATCCCCTTGTCCTCCATTTCCACCCTCCCAACACCTGAGCCATCCATTCCACTCTCCAGCCCTCCACTTCCAGCATCTTCAGCTACTCCTATTCCATCTACCTCTGCTCCAGCAGTTGAGCAAGTAGACCTCTCAGCCCTAGCTGACAGGTTGTATGAGCTAATTGCCCCCAGGCTCTCTCTACTCTTGGAGACCTCCTTGGCTCCTCTACACCTTGTCAGTGACAGCCCTCTCTGCCAGGCTTTCTCTTCTCCTTCCTCAGGCAGCACCTCCAGCAGTGTGCCTTGATACAGATGTATCTGCATCTAGGCAGGGGGAGATGTCATATGAAGCAAGCTTCATGCTGTTGCTGCTGCTGTTTCTGCAAGCTCTCTGCTGCTGCTGCTGCTTAGTTCTGCTGATGTTTCTGTGTCTGCTGCTCCTTCTACTCCTGTTGATGTGCCTCCAGAATGTCAGACTCCTACTGCAGTTCTAGCAATTGACCTAAGGTCTTTGCTATCTGCTTTTGATACTGCCTTCTTCAGCTGTTTGCCAGAGGTAATGCTGTCCAGCCCCCAGAGGACTTATCCAAGGCACTGGTGCCTTTCTCTTGCTGTGACCCTAGCATTCTCTCTTCTCCTTTGTACATTTAGTAATTGCTGCTACTGAAGATGTTGCTGCTGCTGCTGCTGCTGTTGAAGAAAGGACTTCTTTGCTTCTGAAATATTGATACTGCTGCTGAAATTCCAACTGCCTCTGATGAGCCAATATCCAAGGATCTTCTGATGTCAGAGGCCACTGATTTTGAGCCTGCTGCAGATTTTGATAATGTTACCTGCTGTTTCTACTGTTGTCAGTGAAGTTATTGCTACTATCACCTCTCTAGCTTCTGTGGCTGTGATAGTGAATCTGCTGTTGACTGTTGTTAGTGAAGTTACTGCTGTTGTCATTACCTCTCCCAGTCCAGTATCCTGCTGCTGCTGCTGTATTTGCCCTGCTGTTGCACCATCTCAACATCTGCTGCTCCATCTGCTGCTGTTTCACCACTCCTCTGCTTCTGTTGTTGTTTCTGCCTCATCTGCCTCTGTTCAGCTTAAAGAAAGGACTTGATGAAGAAAATTGATGCTCTATATGATGACCAGAGTTCTGAATCTGATGAGTTCAAAACAGACTCTGATGACTTCATCTGCTACTATTGCCAGGAAAAGGAAGGCAAGGAGCAAGGCAATGAAAATGGTTCCTCCTGCTAAAAGTTAAAGGATAATAATGATATTCCCTATTACATTCCTTCATAACTGCCCAATCACAGAACACTTGGATGCAATACTTCTAAAAATCCAGCTGAAAGCCATGAAGAAAAAGAGAAAGTATGAGAAGGGCTCATTCCCAATTCCAGCACTCTCATCCTCCTCCACCACCTCCTCCTGATGCAGGTGCAGGTGGAAGCTCTGCAAGTCAAGCCCCAGCTAGAAGTCCAGGCTCCCTATCAACCTCCATGCCAGATCCTACCACAAGGGAAAGCCAATCTAGGGGTTCTTACATTCTAGGAGAGGAGGATACAGAGGGTAATCAGAGAGATATTCAAGTATTATTCCAAAGGGTACTTCCAGGCAGCACCCATATTCCAGGGGAGGACATGGTACTTCTGATACATTCAACTGGTCCTTTCCCCTTACAAGCTAAAAGAGACTATGTCTGCCAGGCCTCCTCAAGACAATCCCTTCCAACAGGTATGAGCCACCTGTACCTTTTGAGGACCCTGAGAATAATCCCAGCTGCTTGGACTGCCAGGTTAAAAGAATTAGGCTGCACTAGATCAGATTAAGAAGGCCAGAGATCAAGGACTAGATACTTCCAATATCTCTACAATGTCTGAGCAGAAGACAAAAAGAATTAGAGAAATATGCTTCCAGCAAATTCTTTGATGCTGATAGATATATGGAATTGCATCCTGCTGCTGTGGTTCCCAGGCCTACAAAGCAAACTTATTTGGGTGCAGCAGATGACACCAGGTCCAACAAGGAAGCCCTCAAACCCTAACAGAGAAATCAAAATTGGTTAAAGGCAAAGAGAAGAAATGTAACATTGTAAGGTGACAATCTTCTGTGATTTTCTGACTGCTATCTGGATGCCATATATATATATCTGTGATGTTTCTGCAATTTGTCTAGCTGTTGTTTTTATGCTTTTACTGATTGTATGTTGTTATTTGAAGCTTTTCCAAAGTCTGTAAATAGTAATCCTAACCCAAATAGGGGGAGATTGTTGGAACACCCTATTACTAATTTGGGTCAGGATCACTATGTCTCTAGGAACCTTTGCTTGACCTTCCTGTATAGATTAATATGTCAATTAGAATTGAGTCTAAGGGTTAGAAGTCTAGGTTTGGAAGCTGCCCTGAAGACCAAGATTCTGTATTTGGAGACTAAGTCATATCGTCGAGCTCAGCACGACGATTCGTCGAACTCCGGTCGACGATCGTCTAGCTCAACTTCGACAGATCGTCGAACTCCATTCGACGATCGCTGAGCTCAACTTCATTAATATCGTCGAACTCCATTCGACGATCGGTGAGCTCAGGTCGACGATTTTGACTCTGCATTAGATCTTTATCTCTGAGCTCAGTTCGACGATCTTTGAGCTCAGATCGACGATTTTTCTTGCTGCTGTGTGTTTTCCAGATCGCTGAGCTCAGCTCGACGATAGCAGAGCTCAGTTCGACGATTTCAGAATAACTTCCAGGATGTTTTCTAAATTCAAATTCAAATCAGTTAGGAGTTATTCTGCAATTAATTCAGAAGATTTGCTAGCCGTTTTCATTCAATTCTGGACCAAGTTTCAAGGGATTTTTCAAGGAATAATGTCTGTGGACTTTCCTCCAAAAGAGATTATGCAATTAAGGATGCAATCAATGTAGGCCAACAGCTATCCTTTGACAGAGAATAATATTCTATTCTGTACCAGAGAATAAGAGACAGGAATTTTTGAATCTCTCACAACAGAGAACACACACAGAGAGAGAATACAGATTACAGAGACAACCTCAAAAAAATCTTCTGTCTACAAAGAATTCTGAAGAACACTCATCCAAAGAGATCAAGCTTTCTCAAAAAATCTTCAGATCTCTTCAGTCTCAAAGTGTTCAAGGCCAACATCATTTCAAGACTCCAGACACTCAACATTTCAGCCATTGCTGAAATCCATCTATTGCTGGAGTTCAATACTTTGAAGGCCTATCACCCTCAGCAAAGCTTTTCTTCCTGAAGATATCAAGGATTCAGGGGGAGCTTTGACATCAATCCACATAGTCTTCTCAGTTGTTTGAGAAAGAGAAGACTGCCATCACTCTCTCACCCTCACTCTGTAAAGGGTTTCTCAAACTCCCTTCAAAAGTTTGAATTTGGTTTTTGAGCACCTTGTCAAATGCTCATTGGTGGCAAGACACCTGATCAAAAAATCTGCTTTGATTTTTGAGCACCTTATCAAAAGCTCATTGGGTGCCCAGGACACCTGATCAACTCATCCTGCAGTGGATTCCTACCTAGGGTGGTAGAAGAGTGGATGTACCCAAGTTTAGGGGAACCACTATATTTCCCTTGTGTCATCTGGTTTTGGCTTGCCTTCTTTTTGTTTCTGGCCTTGATTTGTTCTGTGATTAGCTTTTGTTTAACTTAGTGCATTGTGGTTAGAATTTTTATTGCTTCCCTGCTCACACATATTACAACAATTGTTGTAAAAGTTTGTAAAAGTTTTTAAAGCACCATATACTCTATTCACCCCCCTCTAGAGTATATCAGATCTAGCTTGCACTTTCAGGATATGTACTCAAAGCATAATTAATATAATATACTTCTCAAATTATTTCTCGTTCATTATTTCTCGTGAAGTCCTAATGACAGGAAGAGGTATCTTCATCGGCACCCCGAGCTCGGCTCGGCCCCAGGTAGACCCGCTGCGCAGGCTCCCATCTAGCTGGCAGGTCCGAAGGCTCGCCTGTGGGGGATAGGTTTTGGTTTGAGATCTTCATCGGCACCCCGAGCTCGGCTCGGCCCCAGGTAGACCCGCTGCGCAGGCTCCCATCTAGCTGGCAGGTCCGAAGGCTCGCATGTGGGGGATAGGTTTTGGTTTGAGATCTTCATCGGCACCCCGAGCTCGGCTCGGCCCCAGGTAGACCCGCTGCACAGGCTCCCATCTAGCTGGCAGGTCCGAAGGCTCGCCTGTGGGGGATAGGATTTTGAGTTTGAGATCTTCATCGGCACCCCGAGCTCGGCTCGGCCCCAGGTAGACCCGCTGCGCAGGCTCCCATCTAGCTGGCAGGTCCGAAGGCTCGCCTGTGGGGGATAGGTTTTGGTTGAGATCTTCATCGGCACCCCGAGCTCGGCTCGGCCCCAGGTAGACCCGCTGCGCAGGCTCCCATCTAGCTGGCAGGTCCGAAGGCTCGCCTGTGGGGGATAGGTTTTGAGTTGAGATCTTCATCGGCACCCCGAGCTCGGCTCGGCCCCAGGTAGACCCGCTGCGCAGGCTCCCATCTAGCTGGCAGGTCCGAAGGCTCGCCTGTGGGGGATAGGTTTTGAGTTTGAGATCTTCATCGGCACCCCGAGCTCGGCTCGGCCCCAGGTAGACCCGCTGCGCAGGCTCCCATCTAGCTGGCAGGTCCGAAGGCTCGCCTGTGGGGGATAGGTTTTGAGTTGAGATCTTCATCGGCACCCCGAGCTCGGCTCGGCCCCAGGTAGACCCGCTGCGCAGGCTCCCATCTAGCTGGCAGGTCCGAAGGCTCGCCTGTGGGGGATAGGTTTTGAGTTGAGATCTTCATCGGCACCCCGAGCTCGGCTCGGCCCCAGGTAGACCCGCTGCGCAGGCTCCCATCTAGCTGGCAGGTCCGAAGGCTCGCCTGTGGGGGATAGGTTTTGGTTTGAGATCTTCATCGGCACCCCGAGCTCGGCTCGGCCCCAGGTAGACCCGCTGCGCAGGCTCCCATCTAGCTGGCAGGTCCGAAGGCTCGCCTGTGGGGGATAGGTTTTGAGTTGAGATCTTCATCGGCACCCCGAGCTCGGCTCGGCCCCAGGTAGACCCGCTGCGCAGGCTCCCATCTAGCTGGCAGGTCCGAAGGCTCGCCTGTGGGGGATAGGTTTTGGTTTGAGATCTTCATCGGCACCCCGAGCTCGGCTCGGCCCCAGGTAGACCCGCTGCGTAGGCTCCCATCTAGCTGGCAGGTCCGAAGGCTCGCCTGTGGGGGATAGGTTTTGAGTTGAGATCTTCATCGGCACCCCGAGCTTGGCTCAGCCCCAGGTAGACCCGCTGCGTAGGCTCCCATCTAGCTGGCAGGTCCGAAGGCTCGCCTGTGGGGGATAGGTTTTGTTTGAGATCTTCATCGGCACCCCGAGCTCGGCTCGGCCCCAGGTAGACCCGCTGCGCAGGCTCCCATCTAGCTGGCAGGTCTGAAGGCTCGCCTGTGGGGGATAGGTTTTGGTTTGAGATCTTCATCGGCACCACGAGCTCGGCTCGGCCCCAGGTAGACCCGCTGCGCAGGCTCCATCTAGCTGGCAGGTCCGAAGGCTCGCCTGTGGGGGATAGGTTTTGAGTTGAGATCTTCATCGGCACCCCGAGCTCGGCTCGGCCCCAGGTAGACCCGCTGCGCAGGCTCCCATCTAGCTGGCAGGTCCGAAGGCTCGCCTGTGGGGGATAGGGTTGGGTCAAGCAATCTCCATCAGCGTCAAACTGACAGGACAGAGAATTCACTTTGGCGGAATAGGGTGAAAAGTCCCCTTAAGCGACATTACACCTTAGTATCTCACTTAGTACTAAGGTACAAAAATAAACTAAGGAAAAAAGGTGTGGAGTAGGGCAGGTGGCAGCACTCGCAGCGGATGGCTTTTGAGGATCGTCTCGCCGGTAGCGAAAGGGCACTCGCGAGGCAAGCCATGACGTCGACTCGCGGCCGTTAAGCGCGTCAAAAAGCCGTCTCGCGTAGAACATAAAGGCAGATATAGAAAGGTTACGCGGCGAGACAAAGCGATAGCACCGTCCCGCAGGCAAAACACAAACCAGGGATTAACTTCACAAAATAGAAAACAAAAATAGAAGACAACAAAATTGAGCACTCGCTCGTCACGGACACCAGCGTCTCGGCACCGCTCCTCAACTTCCTCGTAAGAGTAGTGTGGCGGAGGTGTCCGGAAGGGCTCGCGGCGAGATGACGACGCAGCATCAGCCTGAAGGCGCGCGTTCTCAGCAGTCAATACCCGGACCTCCTCCTCCAAAGCTGCCACACGCGAACGCAGTTGTCCCGCCGTCTCGGCATCCTGCGGGATGACCTAGCAATTAGCCAAGAATCATGAGAAAGGAAAGACCCAAGGGAAAAGAAAGTTATGGCTTACCACGCCGCCTTGGGCCTTCGCGAGGAGGGACTCGGCATCTGATAACCTTCTCGCTAGACCAGTAGATTTCTCCCGCTCCGCCTCCAGATTTTCCTCGCTGGCCTTCCACTTTGAATTGATGTAAATTAGGCGGCGAGAGGAGCGGTGCGAGAACTCCAAGGCCCGCATTTGGTGATGGCAAGTTTTCAGCACAAGGTCCTTGGTGGACTCGCTCTCAGGCGGAACGGCGTCAAGGCCGCCATAGAGGTCGTACCCTATGGCGAAGGCGTGGCTGGTAGGGACCTCTTGCTCCTTCCAAGATGGAAGGAGGGTGGAGATGGACACGCGGTTGGCGTCCCGCCCCCACAACAGAACCGGGTCGCCGACGGCATCATGAACCACGGGACCCAGATTGTAATTCATGTGAGTGGCGGGGGCGGGACGGCCAGAGGAGTCGCCCTCGCGAGAGGAGGTGGCAGCCACCTGTTCAGGAGCAGCAGCTCGCGGGTTGGAAGCAGTGGCGGGCAGATTGGAGGCAGCAGCAGGTTGATCAGAGAGTACCGTCTCGCGGATAGGCGAGACGGCCTGGTGATTAGGCGAGGGAGGCGGTGGAGTTTCCCCTATAGAGATAGGGCTCCCTTGAGGAGCCTTCCTCCTTTCCTTGGAAATAACTACAGCCTTCTTCATCTTCTTTTTAGGAGGGCTGGAGCGAGAGGGGACCGTGTCATCTCCGGGACGCTTCGGCGGGATGACCGCCAGGGACTCTCTCGTCGCCTCTGCCGCTGCATTGGCGAGATCAAGACCCTTGGCGGGGTAAATATTGCTCTTGTAAGGAGGGGACGCTGGAACGATTCGCTCACCTAAAAGCGAGCAGGGGTTAGGAAGAAGCGGGACGACAAATAGCGAGGAGAGAGGGACAAAAGAATAAGATAAGAATACCCTCGCCCGGGAGCACTGGGAGAAGCGAGTCGAGGCCTCGCCGCAAGAAGTTGACCTCGAAGTTCTTGCCAACTAGGTACTCGCACAGCAGCTTCTCTGGCCCACTGACTTGGGGGGTGGCGTAGAAGCTCTCTGGCGGAGAGACCGGCGCGAGAGGGATGTCGCCGAAGTCAGCTCGGTCTCCCCGGATGAAGACGAATCGGGTGAGCCAGTGATGGTTCTTGTTGGGCGTCTCGCATACCTTGAGCCCCTGCCCAGTAAAATACGAGACGCCATCGGCGTTGGCGTGGTAGATGAAAAGCTTGCGGAAGGCCGTCAAGCTGAACTCGATGCGCTCCCGGCGCATGTAGCAGGCGAACGCGATCAACACCGAGATGGCGTTAGGGTCGAACTGTGCCGGGACGACACCAAAGTATTTGAAGGTCTGCTTCACCTCAGGCCAAAGAGGCAGTCGCAACCCCGCCTCGAAATGCGAGACGGGGAAGGCGAGTTCCCCCGGGTAATATGTGTTGATGCACTCGCCGACCTTGGGGGGACGCGACTCGACCCCTTCCCCCAGATACTCGCGGGCAAACTTATCATGGTCTTCTCGAGGGAGCCGGCCGAGCGGGAAGTCATGGTCAGTAAACCTCTTCCCACAGCGGCTGCGCCCCTCACCCTCCTCCACCTTCTTCTTACCCATCTTCTTTGGCGAAATGGTCTTCGGCGAGATGAAGGAAGAAATAGGCAAGAGATCTAAGAGAGGAAGGCGAGAAGGGTCCGGCGAGACGGAAAGGTCAGAAGGCCAAGAACTCGGGTAACGGCAGAAGCGGAAAGTGCGGCATCTAATCCCGGACTAGGCATATTTATAACTGATACATAGCCAATGATTAAATGGGCGGGAAAATATGGGGGGAGGGGAAGAGTCGATGTCTTTTCTCTCTCCTAAACCTCGATCGGCGCGACCCATCACAATCAGGAAAAAATATATAAATATTTAGCATAAATTAAAAGGAGGATTAAAAAGGGAATGAAAAATTAAGCCATAAAAATATATGTCCAGAAATCGTCCCGCAGGGGACCAAGCTCTCTGCATACTTTGGCGAGACTACCATTATTACAACTTTTGCGAGAAGAAGAAAAAGAAGGATAGCGAGACGGACATTCTTCAGTATGGGCGCCATTCCCAGCGGCCACCGCGAGCTCCCCCGCGAGGAGGTCTACTCCGCGAGTGGAAGGAGCGGATGGTTTCAAGACCACGTCGCGCGAGACGGAGCTGCATATCGGTCTCATTGATGATGGCCTCGGGTCGGTGCCGTCGACATCTAGCTCGGCATTAGATCCAGAAAATAGACGAGCGCACTCGCCCTCCAGCGACTCGATGCGCTTCTCCGCGGCCTGTTTGTCTAGAGTCAAGGAGTGGATAAGGCGCGCGTGCTTCCGGAAGAGCTCAGCCGTCTTCCGCTTCATCTCCACTGGATTTGAAGGGTCACCCAGATAGTCTTCAATCCCGTCTGCAGGAGGAGGCGAGACGGAGAGTCGCTTTGGCTGCTCCTCAATAGGAGAGTTGGCCCGAGAATCTGCGCAAGGGGTGCAGAGGCAAGGTGGAAGAGGCACTCGCAAAGGGAGTGAGAGTAGCGAAGGGGATTCAAAAGGGCAAGGGAAGGTCCCTTACCAGGATGGCGAGAGGTATCGGCGGCCGGGGAGGGGTCGTCCCTCCTCTCGCTGGGAGTAGTTGGGGGAGTAGATGAGGGCTGCGAATCGAACTCCTCGCAGCGGGCAGCAGAACCATCTCGCGGACTCTTCGGGGGCTGCGGAACCACAAGAGCCCCCTGAAAAAGCATTAGTCAACAAGAGAAAGCACCCGGTCGCGGAGATAACAGTGGTAATAGCGAGTACCCACCTCTTTTTCCGTGGAGGGCGCATGGGGAGTGGGGATGGTTTCCAAAGCGACGCGAGACAAATCTCCTGCTGCAGGTGATGGGCCCCCAGCCTTCGTATTTTTCAGGCGAGACGACGGGGCGAGAGGGCGAACCAGAGAAGAGGTAAAAGCAGCCACGTTGGCCTTATGTTGCTCTCGCACCAGTGCGAGACGTTCGCGAAAACTTTGACTGTGCGTCATTCCGAAAAACTCAAGAATAGGGAAGAAGAAGAATATGCAGAGCGGGGCGCCAGGTGTGCGGGGCAGGAGTCATATATTTATAGGCCCCGGTGGAGGCCTCAGAAGATTCCTCATAAATACGTTTTTTAATGCGCCTCAAATAACGAGCCTCGGTTGAACATTCTTTTTGAGCTTAGAGTAATCTCAAAAAGAGCGGGGATTGTGTACAACCTCGGGCTCGTAAAGAGCCCTCAAGAAGCAAATAGGTCGAGATGGGCAGATGGGGCCAGGGGGGCCCACTCGCAAGAGGCGAGACGATGGACTCTCCAATGGGCAAAATACCCCCATCCAGAGGCGAGAGGGCCTCCAGAAGCGAGAGGACCTCCTGGGGCGAGAGAGTCTCCATCAGCAAGGAGGTCTCGCAGTGCAGGGCGAGAGGCGCCGGCGAGACGGGCGGTGGGTCCCTCTCGCCGGCAGGTGCCTTTCCTCTCGCCAGGGGGAGAAGAGGCCTTTTTATATTTCCCTGTCAAACAGAGGTTTTTACTCTTCTACCCCGGGTATTTTTACCCTCTTACCCTTAGTGGACTGCATATAGCTCCTCAGAACAGCGGAGTTTGGCTGTTGGCAGACCTAGCCAAGGGTACCCTGGTAATTTCAGATCGGTACAGTTTTGTTATTGGCAGTTCAGATTCTGAAATCTATAAATAAGCCCATAGGGGTTCTTCAGAAGGGATTTTTTTCAGACTCCAGGAAGAGGATTCATTGGCACAGTCTTCTGAGGAACTCCAAGCCCAGCTTTTGGCTTTGGAGGGGAAGCTCTCTGTGACCTTCCGGGTAAGCGGTGGGACCTCCCTGCTGCGGCTTTGGGCCAGTTTTTCCTTAGTCCTTCACGACTAGTCGGAGGTCGGAGCTTAGGCCAAGTAGGTGTCGGCTACGCCCCAATTTGTGAACGCTTGTCGGAGTCAAATTTTGGCTTCAACATCAGATGCTCACCTTCCTCTATCTTTCTGGGCAGAGGCAGTGAACACCTCCAACTATGTGCTGAACAGAAGTTTAATACATAAACTAAAGGGCAAGACTCCATATGAATTACTCAAAGGGAAGAAACCTAAAGTTGATTATTTTAGAATTTTTGGTTGCATTTGTTATATACATAATAATGACAAGAGATATTTAGCAAAATTTCAAGCTAAAGCTGATGAAGGAGTGTTTCTGGGATACTCCATGATCAGTAAGGCTTATAGGGTTTATAATAAATCATCTCTTAAAATTGAGGAATCTGTTCACATATCATTTGATGAATCGAACATGTCTTTCAAGGAGAAGAACACTTCTACCATAGAACCTTTGCAGGTACATTCTCTTATTGAAGATTTGAACAAGTTACAGATTACTCAAAAGAGGAAAACAGTGAAGATGAAGAAAGCATTCAACATATTGAAGAGAAACAACTTGAAAAGCCAGTTATTGTACTACAAGAGGAAACAACAACACAGGTTGGTGAACAATCAACACCCCCTGTTGATTTAGTAACATCAAGAGTCCATCCAATTTCCCAAGTAATTGGAGACATCTCAGCTGGTGTGCAAACCAGAAATCAGGTCAACCAAAACCTGTTGCACACTTGCTTCCTATCTCAAATTGAACCTCAATCCATTCAAGATGCAGAGCAAGATCCACACTGGATCATTGCAATGCAAGAAGAGTTGCATCAGTTTGAAAGGAACAAAGTTTGGGAACTAGTGCCAAAGCCTAAGAATCACTCCATTGTTGGAACAAAGTGGGTGTTCAGAAACAAATTGGATGATCAAGGAGTAATTGTAAGGAACAAGGCAAGGCTAGTTGCTCAAGGATACTCTCAAGAAGAAGGCATAGATTATGACCAGACTTTTGCACCAGTTGCAAGATTGGAAGCCATCAGAATCTTTTTAGCTTATACAGCACACAAAGGCTTCAAGGTATATCAGATGGATGTAAAGAGTGCATTTCTAAATGGAGACATCAAAGAAGAAGTCTATGTCAGACAACCTCCAGGTTTTATCTCTCCAACTCATCCTGATTATGTTTTTAAGTTGAACAAAGCATTATATGGTCTCAAGCAAGCTCCTAGAGCATGGTATGAGACCCTAGCATGCTTCCTTCTGGAAAATGAATTTATAAGGGGTAGAGTAGACCAAACTCTTTTCATTAAAACCCATAAGTCTCATACCCTACTAGTACAGATTTATGTAGATGATATTATCTTTGGTTCTATTGATTCAAATTTGTGCAGAAGGTTCTCCAACCTAATGCATTCTAAATTTGAAATGAGTAGCATGGGTGAGCTATCCTTCTTTCTAGGATTGCAAGTCAAACAACATGCTGAAGGCATCTTTATTTCTCAAACCAAGTATGCAAATGAATTGGTTAAGAAATTTGGTATGTCTGAAGCATCTTGTATGAAAACACCTATGCCTACTAATGTTGTATTGGATGCTGATGAACATGGGAAACCTGTTGATCAGACAACATATAGAGTAATGATTGGCTCTTTACTGTACCTTACAGTTAGTAGACCAGACATAATGTTTGCTACATGCATATGTGCTAGATTCCAAGTAAGCCCTAGAGAGTCACACCTAATATTAGTAAAAAGGATTCTCAGGTATGTTAAAAGTTGTCCAAATCTAGGTCTCTGGTATCCAAAAGATTCAGCATTTGAATTAACTGGATTTTCTGATGCTGATTATGCTGGATGCAGAATTGACAGGAAAAGCACCAGTGGAACTTGTCAGTTTCTTGGTGACCGACTTGTCTCTTAGTTTTGTAAGAAACAAACATTTGTGTCAACTTCAACTGCTGAAGCTGAATATATGGCTGCAGGTAGTTGCTGTTCACAAATATTGTGGATTCAAAACCAACTCCTAGACTATGACTACAACTTAGAGAAGTCAAAAATATTTTGTGACAACACCAGTGCTATTTCTATAGCTCAAAATCCAGTCCTCCATAGTAGGACAAAACACATAGAAATTAGGCATCACTTTTTAAGGGATAATGTTGAGAAGAATAAAATTGAACTTCAATATATCCCAACTGATTTGCAAAGGGGAGATATTTTCACCAAACTCTTGGATGAAAAGAAACACACCTTCTTCCTAAATCAGTTAGGAATGTTAGATGGAGGAAGTCTAAAATAAGTTCCAAGATTTTGAAACTTTAAAAATAACCAAGACTAGGCAAACATCTTGATTTTTTTTCTAAGTGTCTATAGTGTATTTCTGGTCTCTGAACTGCGCTCGACGATTTTCCCCCAGATCGTCGAACGGAGATCGACGCTTTCCGCAATCGTCGACCAGAGTTCAGCGCTTCTCAGATAGTCTGAACTATCTCTTCCGGTCAACGATCGTCGAACGGCGCTCGACGATTTTGTTCTCTGAACTATCGTCGAACGGAGCTTGACGCTCTCCAATATCGTCGAACGGAGATCGACGATATTGAAGACCTTTCAGATTCCTTTAGAATCCCCGATCGTCGAACTGAGTTTAACGATCTTTCCTTTTCTGCGTCGAACCCTAATATAAAATTCATTTTTCGGCCGTCGTTCTCCTTTTGCGCTTTCAATCTCTCTGCAAAAATTTCTCTTTCCCTCCAAACATCTCTACACTTGGTCGTTTTGTTTGTTGATTTTTGCAGGTAACCATGGCCGTCTCTGTTGTCGTTCTAGCCGCAATGAAGTTTGATGCCGAATTTGGCATAGACATGGATTCGTTCAACACCAGTGATCAGGTTTTTCAAGACATTCTAGAACTGTTCAAGGAACAAAAGCTTGTTACTATCATGTCCACCAGAATCAAGCTACCTGCAGATGAGATCAAGGAGTGGGTCTATACTGCCCACAACCAGGACCAAAACACTGTGGTTGGTTCAATTTCTGGAACCCAGGTACCTTTGACTCCTGCTATTCTGACAGAGGTTTTTGAATTAAGTTCTGGAAGAGATTCTGCTGAGTTGTTTGGAGAGGAAATTTCTGATTTACTTGCAAGAATGGGTCATTCTGATGCAAACCCTAGCAAGCTGCTGAAAAAGAACCTAGCTGTTGAATACAGGTTCTTAGCTGATGTAGTGGGAAAGGTTATGTTGGTCAAGTATTCAGCACATGATACCATCTCCAGGTATCAGCTGTGCTTGATGGGAGCCATTGTGGATAAGAAACAATTAAACTGGGGAGAAGTCTTCTTTGACCTGATTAAGAAGAAAATAAATAAGAACTTTGTTAATTATGGAAGGATTCTAGGGCTCTTTCTTCATAACAGATGCCATGCACTGCTAGTCTCCTCTGGGATGCATATCAATGCCTCAAAGAGGCTGTCCTGTGCCCTATTTGGCAAATGGGACAAGCAGATAGTGAAGCCCAGCAGGCCCTCTGCAAGCACAACTTCAGGCACAAGGACTGTAACAGTCTCTTCCCCTCAAGTCTCTGCCCCTGCAGATGACTTGCCTGCTGCTTCTCCTCCTCATATTTCATCTCCACCAGTACCCTCCACCATTCCAATCTCATCCACCATCATCATTTCCAGCCCATCTCCAACATCAATTCCATCTCCAATCCCAACTCTTCCAATCACAGAAGAAATCTTCCACCCATTACACCACTACCCTCAACCAGACATTGACACATCATCCACCATTCCATCATTCAATCTTCTAGATGATTCCTTCATGAATGATTCACCCTCATCCCCTCCTGAGCTACCCTCCTCTTCCACATCTTACCAATAACTTCTACAAGACATTATTGATCAACCCTCCTTCACACCCTCTATCTCCATACCACTTTCTTCCATTTCCACAATCCAACACCTCAACCTTCACTTCTACCATCCACCAGCTCTCCACCAACATCTCCAGTTGCTCCTCCATCCTTCTCTACCTCTGCTCCAGTCCCTGTTGAGCAAGTAGATATTCCTGCCTTAGCTGACAAAATATATGAGCTGATAGCTCCCAAGCTGTCACTTCTGTTGGAGACCTCCTTGGCTCCACTACTCAAGTCAGTTGCAGACTTATCTGTCAGGCTCTCTTCCGTCTTTTCTCCTCAGGCAATCCCTTCATTTGGGTGCCTTGATCCAGCTCTCTCTGAATCTAGGCAGGGGGAGATGCCTCATGAAGATGTGAGATTGTCTGTTGCTGCTGCTGTTGTTACTAAAGCTTCAGTTTCAACACCTCCTCAAGTTGCTGTCTTCTCAGTGGACCTCAGGTCCTTATTATCAGTTTTTGATTCAGCCTACTTCAGCTGTCTTCCAGAGAAAATTGAAGCCCAGCCATCAGAGGATCTTTCCAAGGTCATTGTGCCCTTCTCAAGTTGTGACACCAGTGTTATAAATTCTTTTGTACTTTCAGTTTATGCTGCTAGATCTGTTGCTGCTGCTACTCCTGCTGACAAAAATATTGATGTTTATGTTTGTTCTGATGTGGCTGATGTTCCAGTTCCTGAGGATATGCAGACAGAGGCATATGATTTTGAGCCTACTATTATTCCTGCTGCTATTACTGATGCTGAGGTTCTTGTATCTGAAAGTATTTTCTCTGAATCTGTTGCTGCTCCAGTTACTGTTGATATTACTGCTGCTATTGCTGATGCTGAAAATACTATCTCTGAAAGTAGTGTTTCTGAAACAGTTTTATCTGAATCTGTTGCTACCCCAACTGCTACTGTTACTATTGCTGCTATATCTTCTACAAGTATTGCTCTAGAAAGTTTTGTATCTGTTATTACTACTACTGCTGCTACAACATCTGCCAGCATTGTATCTGCTGTATCTGCTGCTGCTACAACTGCTGTTTCATCTGCTCCAACCCAACTTCAGAAAGATTATCTGAAAAAGATTGATGCTTTATATGATGAGCAAAGCTCTGAAAGTGATGAATATAGGACTGACTCTGATGATTCTTCTGCCACTATAGTCAGGAAAAGAAAGGCAAGGAGCAAGACTATGAAAAGAGTTCCTCCAGCCAAAGTCAAAGATACTAATGACATACCTTATTATATTCTTCATGACTGCCCCATTACTGAACATTGGATGCAGTATTTTAAGAATCAACTTAAATCCATGAAGAAGAAGAGAAAATATGAGAAAGGATCTTCTCAGTTTCATCATCCTCATCCTCCTCCACCACCTCCTCCTGATGCAGGTGCAGGTGGAAGCTCAGGTGCTCATCCTTCTGCTAAAAGCCAAACCCCCTATCAGCCTCATGCAAGATCTCAATATAGGGGAAGCCAGTCCAGAGGTTCTCAATCAAGGAGAGGAAATTATAGAGGAAGCCAGAGGGAATTCCAAGTCTACTCCAAAGGCTATTCAAGGCAACACCCTTACTCTAGGGAAGGACAAGCTTCATCAGATACAACTTCAGGTCCTTTTCCCTACAAGTTAAAAGAAGTAGTCACATCCAGAGCTCCTCCAGATAATCCTTCCAACAGATATGAGCCTCCAGTGCCCTTTGAGGATCCAGAGAATAATCATACTGCATGGACTGCTAGAATAAAAGAATTAGCTGCCCTGGATCAAATCAAGAAAGTCAGATAGCAAGGCAAGGACACCTCCAGCATTACTACATTGTCAGAGCAAAGAAAGAAGGAACTTGAAAGATATGTCTCAAGCAAATTCTTTGATTCTGAAAGATATATGGAGCTGCACCCTGAAGCTGTGGTACCAAGGCCTAAGCAACAAACTTCTCTAGGTGCAGCAGATGACACAAGATCAAAGAAAGAAGCTCTTAATCCTAATAGAGAAATTAAACCTATAAAGAGCAAGGAGAAGGAATAATTCTGTAAGGTGACAATTATTCTGATTTCTGATTTCTATCTGAGATATTATATCTGTGCTTCTGCAATGCTTTGTTTATTGCTTTTCTGTATTGTTGCTTTGTATGTTGTTCTTTAATTTCTCCAATTTCTGTAAATAGTAATCCTAACCCAAATAGGGGGAGATTGTTGGAACACCCTATTACTAATTTGGGTCAGGATCACTATGTCTCTAGGAAACCTATTTTTGACCTCATTGTATAGATCTAAAGGTCAATTAGAATTTAGTCTAAGGGTTAGTAGTTAGATTTGGAAGCTGCCCTCAAGACCAAGGTTTTTCAGTTTGGAGACTAAGTCATTTCGTCGAGCTCAGTACGACGAATCGTTAAACTCCATTCGACGATCGCTGAGCTCAACTTCAACAAATCGTCGAACTCCATTCGACGATCTTCGAGCTCAGTTCGACGATTTTGACTCCAGTATTGATTCTCTATCTCTGAGCTCAGTTCGACGATAGTTGAGCTCAGATCGACGATCTCTGTTGTTGTATAAGTCCAAATTGCTGAGCTCAGTTCGACGATAGTAGAGCTCAGTTCGACGTTTTTCTGAAGAGTTAAATGATTTTCAAGATTCAAATTCAGAACAGTTAAGGAGTTATTGTCAGCAATTAATTCAGAAGATCTTGTAGCCGTTTTCATTTATTCTGGATCAAGTTTCAAGGGACTATCAAGGAATGTTTCTTTGGACTTTCCCCCAGAAGACAATTGCAATTAAAGAAGTCATTTAATGACAGACTAATGGCTATTCTGGACAGAGGATCATTTTCTATTCAGAACAAGGGAATAAAACACAAGATTTTTGAATTCCTGACAAGAAGCACAAGAAAAAGAAGAACAAAATATTCTCTGCAATAACTTTTCTCTGGAACAACATCTTTCTCAACAACAATCTCTCAAGAGAAAAAGAAAGAAAGATGTAGACATTCTCTGTCTAAAAGAATTCACAAGAACACCATCACCAAAAGGAGATCAACCAACTGAAATCTTCAGATTTCTGTTGATTCAAGTGTTCAAGGCCATCATCATTCAAGACTCCAGACACCTAACATTTCAGCTGTTGCTGAAATCATCAATTGCTGGAGATCAACTTCTGAAGGACTATCACCCTACTGCAAAGCTTCATTTCCTGAACATCTCAAGAACTCAGGGGGAGCTTTGACAACATCAATATCCACATAGTCTTCTCAGCTGCTCTGAGAAAGAGAAGACTTCCATCACTCTCTCTTCCCCACCTCTGTAAAGGGTTTTTCAAACTCCCTTCAAAAGTTTGTGCTTGGTTTTTGAGCACCTTATCAAAAGCTCATTGGTGGCAAGACACATGATCAAAAAATCTGATTTGGTTTTTGAGCACCTTATTAAAAGTTCATTGGTGCCCATGATACCTGATCAACTCATCCTGCAGTGGATTCCTACCTAGGGTGGTAGAAGAGTGGATGTACCCAAGTTTAGGGGAACCACTATAGCTCCTTGTGTCTTCTGGCTTGCTTGTCTTTATTTTTGTTTCTGGCTATGATCTGTGATTAGTTAGGATCTGTGATTAGTTTCTTTTGTAGATTGTAATTAGATAGCTGTTGTGTTTAGATTTAATATTTGCTTCCCTGTTCACTCAGATTACAACAACTGTTGTAAAAAGTTTTTAAGCACCATACTATATTCACCCCCCCCCCTCCCCCCTCTAGAGTATATCAGATCTAGCTTGCACTTTCAGTTTATGTTTTTCGAGAAGAACAATACTTTCTCGAAAACTATACTTGGACTTTTCGAAAACTTCACTTCATTTTTCGAAAGAAAGATTTAGAAAAATTTCTTGAGAGTTTTCTGAGAAGTCTTGGTGTTTCCCGAGAGCAGTTTTGCTTTCTCAAAAAACTTACTTAGACTTTTCGAAAAATCTTCTTCTTTTCGAAAAATGTACTTAGGAAATTTTAAAGAAAAATTTCTTTTCTTTTTTGTTCAAAGTTCAGCAACTCTTCCTTTCTTCTACTTCTTAAGTACTTGAAAAAGAAGTGTATCCTAATAGAGAGGTTACACATGAGCCAACATCATAGATCACATAATGAGAGATTACATTACATGGTCCTGTGTTTAGTGACTCACTGTAAACTGATATTGGTCTGCACTTAGCAATAATTCATCTTAGTTCAAGGGTGACTTCACACAAATCTAGGTTATTGTGGATGCAATACCCAACAATCTCCCTCTATTTATAGAAGTCAGAATCATTAATACTAAGGTGAATTATATCAAAATAATTAAAAGAATCTACTAACAAATGCAATAGTAATTGTAATGATAAATGAGAAATAGAATATCATCAAGATTCAAAATTATATATATAAGGAGTATGTCCATAGAAGTGTCCAGATCCACAAAATTTTATACTATGGCTAAACTCCAATCATTTGAATTGTTGTTGTTGCTTTCTTTCTTCTCTTGCTGTCTCTTTTGATAGTTGTAAGGCTTGGGGTAGTACTTAGCAGGTTTAGGAGGAGCTTTGGGATTGTTTCTCTCATATTCTCTATCATAGATTCTCCTCTTGGTCAAAGATTTATCATACAACTCCCACTCCTGGGGACTGTAATGCTCATTTTTGTCTTCATTGTAATCTACAACCAGCTTTAGAGTCTCAAGAATAAGTGACTTGGAGGTTGGGCTCCATACTTCAGCAAATTCTTGTGCTTTTCTTTTCTCAGCTTCATGAGTTAGGATGGATCGGCTGGCAGAGGCACCCTCACCATACTTCCTTCTTTTTGGCACTTGTACTTCAGGAGGAAGATCTTGAGGATACTCTTGTTGGTCAGAAGTCCATATATGAGAGTAGTCTTCAGGAGGAGCTTCATAATGTTTTGGCCTAGCGGAGAGTTAGAACCTGTCAACCCATTAGATCATCTCAAAACTCAGGTGTTGATATGAAGGGTGGCGGGGTACATGAACACAGAGGGAGAAGTCTGCAGGCGGTGTGGGATTAACCCCAACCACATGACCGCGGGGATATTCCGCCACACAAGGGGGCCCACCGGGGTCAACACCCAGACCTGGAACGCGATGGGGAAAGCCCAAACATGTGGTCCCACACACACGTGTCATGCTGGCTAATATAATCTCAACACACCCCCGCAGCATAACAACCTGCTTTGATACCAAGTTAGAACCTGCCAACCCATTAGATCATCTCAAAACCCAGGTGTTGAGATGAAGGGTGGCGGGGTACATGAACACAGAGGGAAGAAGTCTGCAGGCGGTGTGGGATTAACCCCAACCACAGGACTACGGGGATATTCCGCCATACAAGGGGGCCCACCGGGGTCAACACCCAGACCTGGAACGCGATGGGGAAAGCCCAAACATGCGGTCCCCCACACACGTGTCATGCTGGCTAATATAATCTCAACAGGGAGAAAGTAGGCATGCAGACAATTGGATTAAGTTGAGGAGGTGGAGCCTCATGTGGATTGATTGGAAAGTCTGGAAGTATTTGATTATGCATCCATACAACAGTGCAATAAGTATGAAACTTTACACCATGAATCTGTTTCTATATGTCGGTACTTATCTCTTTCAATTGTGCATCATACTGAGTTTTCATCTCAAGAATTTTCTTGTCAAGAACTTCCTTTACTTTGTCCTCCCCCTTTCTGACTTCTACAGTAAGGGTCGTTATGGCATCTTCTTTGAATGTCCCAACTTCCTCACATGTTTTGAAATTGTGTTCTTGAGTTTTCTTCTCCAGTTGAATCTGATTATTGGCCATTGTGACTGATTGATCCATGACTTGACCAATACTAGTGATAGTAGGGTTTATGGCCTTTCCACCAATTTGCAGCAGTCATTTGAATTCATCTGTGTTGTGTTATATTTCAGCAAAGCCTCTGCTGATCTCTTTTTGAAGAGCAGTGACTTTTTCAGTAACTTATTTGAGAGACTTATCAAAGTACTCTCGTTGTTGTGTCAGCATTGATTCAATTTTACCCAATAGGGTATCATCAGGAATAATAGCAGTAGGCGGTGGAGGAGGAAGAGCTGGAGTTGTCCATGGTTAGATTTCTTCAATTACAACTGAACTCTTGCCTCTGTGGAAAGGTAGAATCTCATCCCATTCATGTCCAAGAATGGAAGGGACAGAGAAATCTAAATTCCTCATGGGAGGTTCTGTAGGCTCTGGAATAGCTTCTTCATCAGTGGGCATAACCTCAGTCTCCCCCTCAAAATGTGTCTGGGGCTGAGAGTCTTCTGGTATCTCTTCTGGAGGATTTTCTTCAGGGGTCTCTTCAGGGATGGATTCTGGGGACTTTGCAATAGTCTTCTCAGGAGAGATGAATATGAGGTCATCTGAGTTGAGTTCTTCTATCATCTTATTAATGGCCTTTGTAGTATTTAGTAGAGTGTCTTGGTTAGGGGAGGAGTGAACACTCATACTTGAGCCATCGTCATGTGCAGGGGTGCTCTGCTCATCATCAGACTGAGCTTTACCTTTTTCTATCACTACCACATTATCATCAGCAACTTTCTCGTGAACTTGGGCTGCAGGAACATCTGATTGAACTTCTGTATCTGGAACTTCAGCATGTTGTACATCTTCTTGAACTAAAGGAGCAGGCTCCCCCTCAATAGATGCACCAGATGTGCCAGTTGTATCAGTGTGAGGAGGAGATGAGATCTTGTCCTCATCATCAAATATAATTCTTGGGACTGGTGGAGCCTGTCCTGGCCTTTGTATTTTTATCTCTCATCTGTTTATGGAGGCCAGTGTGACTTTCTTGAGGTGGTGAACAGATACACCTTTGGACATGTCAAAAATTTCTGGGTGTACTTGATTTAGATATAAGGTGATGATTCTGGCATAATTTGGTGTCTTTATACTTCCCTTAATCTTGTCAAATATCATTTCCCCCATTGGAATTTTTTGCGACAGATTACTACTGTCATCATGTCAAAAAAAACTGAGGAAATATATCCAATGGAGTGAGTTGTGCAGAGAAGGACCTTGCCTAGTATATCAGCTAGGAGCTTGCTTTCAACATTCATATGCGGTCGACGAATGGAAGTTGTGGATTCAGGGAGACCACAGAAGGACAAGGCCCTAGAGTAATCGGGTTCTTCCAAGTTGTCTTCCTCATCGATTAAGGGTAATTTTAGAAACTCTGTTAGGGAAGAAGTCGTGATCTTGATCTTCATATTTCTGACTGTGCTTCTCAATACCTTGCCACTTTTCTTAATCTTGGCACTTGTGAAGAACTCTTTGATGTCTGGAATCACAACTTTGCATGGTTGCTCAAGAACAAAAGTGGGACCGGCGGTTTCAAGGATGATAATGACGTTTCTGAAGTCATCAGAAAGGTCGATGATTCCAGTGCGAACGAACTCATTGTCGAACCCTATCTTAGCAGTAGGTGTCATGGATTTCAGAGGTGGTGTAACACCCCAAATCCCATAGTTGGGTTCAGTCTGGGCGACACGGCCTGTGATATGGGCGTGTCCCAGGGCGTGTCCTGCTCTGTATGGCTGAGCAGCCTTTCGAGTGCTCGACGAACTGAACTCGACAAGTTCTTGAGAGGGAACACGCCCTGCGACATGGGCGTGTCAGAGGGCGTGTCCTCCTCTGGTCGACGAACTCCACATGTTGGAGGCATGTCTGATGCTGTGTAAGGGAACACGACCTGTGACACGGGCGTGTCACATGGCCGTGTACTTCTTTGGATTTGGCCAGGCAGTGAGGCCTAGTGAACACCGGCAGGACACGGGTGTGTCTCTGGGCACATGTCCTGTGACATGGGCGTGTCACAGGGTCGTGTCCTGTTCGGGGTAAGTTGGTTGTTTGTCGCCTGAGATACACGGCTGCAGACACGGGCGTGTCCGAAGGCGTGTCAGGTCATACGGTCTGTGACACGGGCATGTCATGTGGCCATGTATTGTTCTGGATGAGTCGGTTGTGTGCCGCTTAAGGTACACGACTTGTGACACGGGCATGTCACAGGGTGTATTAGCCCAAAAGATAGAGTTTTCAGGAATATTTGTGCCCGTCCATTTTCTTCATCTGGGATCCGATGGCCCAGACTTCTCCCTGCTGGTTAATAGCCAGGAATGAGAAAGAGATTCTCATTTTGCTTTGGGTTATCCTCTTTCTAAAGAAGCTAGAGAGAAGAGAGATAAAGGAGGAGGAGGAGAGAGGAGCCAACCACCAGAGGAGCTGCTGAGTTCCGATTCGAGATCTGAGGCCAGCGTTGTGGAGGCAAGACCGTTGCGGTGCTTTCCAGTCGGCTAGAATTCCATGGCTCCAAAGAGGTCGTCAAGGGTAACGATCTTCCTTCATGGACATGTGAAGTCCTTTCTTTTTGGCATGTGCATGGATTTCCCCTACCAGAGGGTGGATTGCGAAGGGATTTCCTTGGATTGATTCTTGGAATCCCCAATAGTTTGGCATATAGATCCGGAAATGGAGTACGGAATATGCATGTTATGTGAAGCCCATCTGGACAGGTTGGTCTGCATTGGTGATGTTATATTTGCACACCGAAAAAGACTCTGCGGTTAAACGTATAGTTTGTGGGGTCGATGGGTTGGACCTGTGAAGGGCAGTAGCAGGAAGTACTGGAGTGGTAGTCCAGGAAAATACCCTTGTGATGTTTGTGTCGTGTGCTATGACAAGACTAGTTTTCTGGCACTGCAGAATGCTGCAGGATTTGGGTGGAGTTGGGTGCAGAAAGTGAGTTATGCGGAGCCCGCTAAGCGATCGTGACAGACGCTAACATGAACTCCCCTTATTGATTGTGAAACCAGTCCTTGGCGGACATCGTGGCTCTTGTGAAGCCAGTCCTTGGTGGACATTGTGGCTCTTGTGAAGCCAGTCCGTGGTGGACAGTGTGGCTATTGTGAAGCCAGTCCGTGGTGGACAGTATGGCTATTGTGAGCTTGATGAGCTCTTGAAAGGCCTAGTGCCGAACAGGAAAGGTTAAACCGACCCACGCCTTATATTTTTCCTAGAGTACGTTGGTATTTGGTGATAGCAATGCGACTTGAGCAACGGGGAGTGGCTGATCTGTACCTGCGTTATGTCCTTCCGACTTGAAGACCTTAAAGTGGGTCAGTTGGAGCGCATAATGAGAGTCTTAGGCCTGCGCGCCGGAAAGACTAAATGCTCAATTTTACCATTGGGTTTCGGCCCTGGAACGGTGGTGGGACCCTGGTTCGCCGATACACCAAGAATGTGCCCTGAGTGCACGGATCGTCGGGCCGCTTGGCTGACGGTTGTGATGGATTGTTTATGCGTGAGAGCATAATGTGTGAGAGTTATATATCTGCCTATGAATTGCTATGCCTGCAGGGAAGGAATACCACTGCCCCGAGAAAGGGGTAGGGTCGTTATAAATTGGTCAGCTGAATACTGACCGTTGTTTTGTTTGCCACCGTTTGGTGGGCTGTCCCTGTGCAGGTGCTGGAGAACTGAGCGGGACACATAAGGGCTGAAGTCTCTACTGTTGCTGCTGCTGCTAGCCCTTGAAGGCTAAATAAAGAATGTAGTGTTTTGTTCATGTGTGGTCGGCCTACGCGCCGATGTTTGGAATCCGCACTTATAAAGAGCAACTGTAAGGTCATAAGATCAAATGATATTGTATTTGGTGTACATTCCTAGCTCAATGTGGGTATTTATATCAGTGGACATTCATGGTTGGAGTTCAATATTTATGTTAAAATATTCCGCTAGAATGCTATGAGTTAGGATGCGCAACTCTGATATTAACCCGTGACTTCACCGCCTGTTTTGTGGCAGATGGTGTGGGGCCCCAGCCGGACCTTCTATTATATGCAATATGAACGGATGAAGTCATTATAGGTGGAAGGATTTCTGACTGGTCGGTGAGGAGCAGTGGAGCTCTCGGGGAAGAGCAGCGGAAACAAAACGTCGTCGGCGGAATTGTGGCGTCGTTCTCCGGAAGCTCTTTTTTGAAATGTCGGGTGATGGACTTTCTATGGACTTTCATATATATATATATATATATTAAATTAAGAATTTTGAAAATACTGGGAGGCGTACCTGAAAAGGCGGTTCGGCTTCTTCAAAAATTTCGTTAAGGACATTTCGACGTTTTTTGAAAAGTAGACATCATTTCTCGAAACAAAATATGGGATTTTTCGAAAAGAATGAAGATTTTCTCGAGAAGTCCTAGAGTGTTTCGAAAAGACCAAGTGATTTTTCGAGAAGTCCAAGACATTTTTCGAGAAAGCCAGTAGTTTTTCGAAAAATACAAGTCCTTTTCGAGAAATCCAGAAGTCCTTTCGAGAAAACCATAGTGCTTTTCGATAAATCCAAGTTCTTTTCGAGAAACCTGAGTTCCTTTTCGAGAAACTTAAGTCCTTTTCCTAGAAATCCATTTCTGCTTTTCGAGAAGTCCATATGTGAACTTGAACTTTTCTGGATATTTGCTGAGTGAGAATTCCTTTGGCATTTTCTGAGTGGCTGATGCTAAATCTTCTCTTTGACTTTGATTGAACTTTTTAGGGCTCCATGTTGAGTATACCAAATTCTGTCTTGAAGAGCGAGAACTTGCTCTCGTCCAGCGGCTTCTTGAAAATATCTGCAACTTGTCTATCTGTGGGAACATACTGGAGGTTGATGTCCCCATTCTCCACATGCTCTCGAATGAAATGATATCACAGTTCGATATGCTTCGTCTGGCTGTGAGAAACCAGATTGTTGGTGATTGCTATAGCGTTGGAGGAGTCACAAAACATAGGAATGTCCCTGAACTTCAAGTTGTAGTCTTCAAACTGATTCTTTATCCATAGAAGTTGTGCACAACAACTGCCTACAGAAATATATTCTGACTCGGCTGTTGACATTGCAACACAATTCTATTTCTTGCTACTCCATGAAATGAGCCTTCTTCTAAGGAATTGGCAAATCCCGGAAGTGCCCTTTCTGTCGTCTTTGCTACGTGCAAAGTCTGCATCTGAAAATCCAATTAGTTCTCTATCATTATTTCTTGGGTATCATAAATCAAGATTGGGTGTTCCTTTAAGGTATCTCAAAATCCTCTTAGCAGCAGAGTAGTGAGATTCCCTAGAGTTCACCTGATATCTAGCACACACACACGTTGAGAACATGCATCATGTCAGGTCTGCTAGCAGTAAGATAGAGCAAGGATCCAATTATGTTTCTGTACTTGGTTTCATCGAAAGGTTTCCCTTTCTCGTCCTTGTCCAGAGACATAGCTGAACCCATTGGAGTTCTCATAGAGGTTGCATTCTCCATCTGAATTTCTTAATCAACTCCTTGGTGAACTTCGTCTGAGAGATGAAAATTTCATCTTTAGATTGCTTCACCTAAAGTCCTAAGAAGTGTTTCAGCTCACCCATACTGCTCATTTCAAACTTCCCTTTCATAAGTTTGAAAAACTTCTTGCAAATGTTGTTGTCAGTAGAGCCAAAAATAATATCGTCGACATAGATTTGCACTAGCAAAATCTTGTCTTTTACTTCTCTCAGAAATAATGTCTTATCTATCTTTCCCCTTATGAACTTGTTCTCAAGAATAAAGTTAGATAGTGTTTCATACCAAGCTCGTGGAGCTTGTTTTAAACCATATAGAGCTTTAAATAATAAGTAAACATAGTCAGGATGGTTAGGATCAACAAAACTTGGGGGTTGTTCCACATATACTTCTTCATTTATGTTACCATTGAGGAAAGCAGACTTCACGTCCATTTGATAGACAATGAAGCTCATAAGTGTAGCATATGCGAGGAACAACCTGATGGTTTCGAGTCTTGCCACTGGAGCATAGGTCTGATCAAAGTCGATCTCTTCTTCCTATTTATATCCTTTACTATGAGTCTGGCTTTGTTTTTGAAGATGGTTCCATCTTCATCCATCTTGTTCTTGTAGACCCACTTGGTTCCAATTACATTCTTGCCTTTGGGACTTGGTACAAGCTTCCAGACTTGGCAGCGTTTGAACTGATTTAGTTCTTCTTCCATTGCAACTATTCAAGATGCGTCCTGGTTTGCTTCTTTGAATTTCTTTGGTTCAACCTGCAAGAGGAAACTCAAATACAAATTCTCATTAGTAGTACCTCTTCGAGTTCTTACACCAGCATGTGGATCTCCTATGATTTGATCAATCGGGTGATCCCTCAAGTGTCTGAGCTCTAGAGTTCTTGCATCGGGAGCTTCCACTATTTCTGGAGTTACTTCTTCCACTTGGACAACTTCTTCATCTTGGTGATCCTCTTCTCCAATTGAGGTTGGAGGAGTGATCTTGATGAACTTTTGAGCACTTTCTTCAACTTTCTCATCTAGGCTTAACTCTTTCAGCCTTGAACCTGTATCTTCAACAAAAATACTGGAAGAGCTGCTATGTAGCAAGCTTGTCTCATCAAATACAACATTAATCGACTTTCTACCACCAGAGTTTTCTTATTAAAAATTCTATAAGCCTTACTATGCCTACTATAACCTAAGAAAATACTTTCAAAGCTTTTTTCTCCAAACTTCGTACGATGATATTTCATATTATTAAGTACATAGCATTTGCAGCCAAAGATCCTGAAGTAGAACACAGTCGGTCTCCTACCTTTCAGTAGCTCATAGGGAGTCTTACGGTGATTCTTGTTGATCAACGCTCTATTTTGTACGTGACAAGCTGTATTGACGGCCTCAACCCATAAGTACTCTGGTAGAGAGTAGTCAGTCAGCATTGTAGTACATGCTTCAATGAGTGTTCTGTTCCTTCTCTATGCAACTCCATTTTGTTGTGGTGTATGCGGGGAGGAAAACTCATGAAAGATACCCAGACTTCCACAAAATTCTGTCATGACACCAGATTCGAATTATGTTCTGTGGTCACTTCTGATTCTGACCACTGAGCAGTTTAATTCGTTCTGGATTTGCCTGACAAAATTAGTGAACACATCAAAGGTATCTGACTTTCGTTTTAGAAAGAACACCCAAGTAAAATGTGAGTGATCATCAACAATTATCAACGTATATGACTTACCTCCTAAGCTACGAACTTGCATTGGACTGAATAAGTCCATGTGTAATAAATACAAACACATTGAGGAATCTATATCGGCAATGCCCTTAAAGGTAGCCCTTGTCTGCTTGCCCATCTGGCATGCGTGACATGGACTCTCTTTAATGCACTTAATAGTAGGTGTGTCGCGTACTAAGTCTTGAGAAAATAGTATATTGATGGTTTTGAAATTTATATGTACAAGTCTCTTGTGTCATTGATCATAAAGAGATGCACTATCTTTTGCAACAAAACATACTGGGGTAGAAGTGTCTAAGCATAGAAAATTAAGACTAAATATATTTCTACTCCTTGTGCCTGTTAATATTATCTCCATAGTAGAGGTCGATTTTATCAGGCACTGATCCTTAGAAAAGGTAACAATAAATCTTTTATCACATAATTGACTTATGCTGATCAGATTATGTTCTAATCCTTTCAGATAAGCCACGTCAGTGAATGAAACTATACCGTTAGAAATTGTACCGTAGCCTTTTGTAATTCCTCGATCAGAGCCACCAAAGATAACATTTGGACTGTCTTTGACTGGAGTATAATTCTGAAGTAGGCTTCTTGTCCTGGTCATATGCCGAGAGCATTCACTGTCCAAATACCAGATAGGCATTTTGTTGGCCTTTGGACATACCTGCAAAAATAAATCAGTTGACCATAGGAACCCAAACGTATTTGGGTCCTTGGTTCCTGGTCAGCATACTCCCCCTAGGGACATTAGCCTTGCGAGTGGTCTGCCTCGTATGGTTAACTTGAGGAGTTTCAAAATTTCTGGGATTAAACCAGCAATCCACAGCAAAGTGATCAACTTTGCTGCAGCACCAGCAGTCAAACTTATTGTATCTTCTCCAGGTCTCCTGCTTGATCTTTTGAATATGTGGTCTAACAGTAGCGACTGAATTAGAGGCAGAAGCCTTATGATGATGGTGCTCACAAGGTTTATGCACCTCCTTTTCCTTATATGCAATAGGCTTGGCTTTACGTGTCTTCTTGATGTTATGATCATGAACATATGGACCATAATTTTTTATTTGAATTTCTTCGTAAGGTGCTTTGAACACACTTTCACCAAAGTTCCGGGGACGGGTCCATCCTTGGTACAGTAACTTAGCCTCTACATAAGTAGACCTGGTAAAATGACTATAGGATGAATCAAAATCAAACTCGTTTGTTTGGAAGATTATCTTCTTAAACGAAGTTCGATCTAGAGGGGCCTTCCCTTTCTCTTTGACTAAAGCTTTCTTAGCAACTTTATTTTTCTTTTGAACCTTATTCCTACTAGAGGATTTACTAGTAGCAGCCTGATGGCCTAAACCAGCTCTTTTAGCCTAAGCAGAGAATTAAGCAACAAATGAAAGGACAGTCTTGGGCTTGGAGAAACTTTTAACAAGTTTCTTTGCAGCGGCAAGCTATTCTTCCAACCTCTCGATGATTTTCTATTCAGGTTGAGGTGCTCGAGAGCTTTGTTGTATTCTTCGACCACGACGTCGAATTCCTTTTTTGAGTGAGTCCATCCTTGCGACTTCCTCTCTCAGAGTGATCTCCCCAGCCTTAAGGGATTTGATTTCCTTGGCCTGAGTTTTAACAACTTTTCTACATCAGTCATAGACCTTGATCAACTCTTTATATTGACCCATGAGTTCTGATTCATCATCAGAGGAACAGTCCTCATGATCATCGTCAGGAGCATCAGACTCTGAAAGAATAGTGTGAGAATTTACCTCCCCATGAAATTGGGGGACAGCTTCTTCTTCGTCAGAGTGAGCCATGAGCCCGAAGTAGGCTTCTTCATCCTCACTTGACTCGGATGAGTCAGTGTCACTGAGGGTCTTCTGCTTCTTTGCTATGAAGCTCTTCTCCTTCTTTTTGTTGTGGGAGGATTTGTGTTCTTCTTTTCTTCCACCCTCCTTTTTCTTGTGAGGGTAGTCGGCGATCACGTGACCTGGCTTATTACAACAGTAACACACAATATCAGTTGAAAAATGTTTGTTCTGCTTAGACTTATACCTGTCGTTTGTATGATTTTTCTTTTGATGACTACCAACGTGACGTGATCTTCTGTAAGAGGAGTCATTGCCTCTCATTTGTTTCTTCTTACTTAGAAACTTCTTGAACTGCCTGGAGAGAAGAGAGAACTCTCCATCAGATAGTTCTAAGCCCGAGGTGCTTGGCTCTGAGTCTTCTTCTTCACTTTCTTTGTGAGAGGGAGCAGGAGATACTGCTTTAGCTTTCCTTGTGATGTCCGCCTTCAGTGCAACAGACTTCTCTTTTGATGAAGATCTGCTGCCCTCTTCTTCAGCTTTTCTGGCGTTGATTTGAAGCTCATAGGACATAAGCTTCTCGAAGAGGTTCTGGGGGTCAGTGTCAGCCAGTCTCCCAAACTCCCTGATAGCACAGATCTTATTGTCGCATTCCTTAGTTAGGATCTTAGGAACTTGTCATTTAGTTCTCCATTAGTGAAAACCCGGTCGTAGCTCTTCAGGTCGTTGGCGATCTTGAAGAAGTTTTCAAATGTATCAGCTATTGTGTCCTTGGGACCTTGCTTGAAAGCCTCATACTTCTGATTTAGAAGGGATCTTCTGTCATCCCTTACTTCTTCGGTACCTTCCGTCAGAACAATCAAAGACTACCACATTTCCTTAGCAGATTAACAGTGAATAAGGTTCTGCAACATGGAGTCATCAACTGTACTTGCGATGATATTTTTAGCTTTCTTGTCCAGAGAGACAAGTGCAATCTCATCTTTGTTGAAATCCATCAGTTTCTTTGGTACCTTTCTGGTTGGATCAATAGTGGAGGTTGTCATGGGAATAGAGGGGCCTTCTTCCACTATAATGAAGATGTGGGGATCAACAGCTTCCATGAAAAATCTTATTCTCTCTTTCCACATGGGAAAGTTAGCCTTTGTGCACACCGGAAGCTTTGTGGAGTCCTTGGATCTGTCCATGCTTGATAATCTCTAAGACAACTAGAAGTAGATCTGTTCAAGGTGTGAACCTTTTGAGAACAACCTCCCTCTGATACCAATTGAAAAGTATCTAGTTGTCTACCTAAATCACCTAGAGGGGGGTGAATATGTGAGATCTGCGTTTTTTTGCGAAATAAAAATTTGAGAGAGTTTAACACAGCAAGTGATCCAGCACAATCCAGACGACACAAGGAATTATAGTGGTTCCCCAATATTGGGTATGTCCACTCTCCACCTCACCAATCTAGCACCACGGCTAGCCTTGGCTACTTCACTATATCTCGGATTAAAACAATCCTACACCTCGGAGCAATGCTCCTACAACTCGGAGTTAACACACTCCTACAAACTCGATCTCCCAAAACGGGATCTACACTCGGAAGAAAAATCTTGCTACAGACTCAGAGACAAAGCTCCTACAAGAGTTGAAATAAATTTTTATAACCACTAAAAAAAATTACTATTCCAGATCTGAAATCTTCAAACTTCTTCTCTCTTGAAACTTGAAATTCTTGAAGAAGAGGTTGAGGAAGAAATCTTGAGAGAACAAGATCTGAAATTCTTGATATCCTACGCGATCAAATGAATGATTTAAGAATCAGGAAACTGTGATCTTGTCGAATCTATTCTTCTGTTGAATCGCTGGATCGAGAAATAAGCTTCAGAGAAGAACGACGATGACGGCGTGCGGCTTTTCTCGATCTTGCACTTGCGGTGATTCTGATTTCTATTAAGATTAGGGTTAGCGAAATCTTTGACAAGACTATATATAACTTCTTCTAACGGTCTGAAATCTTTTAAGGAATGATAATCAATCATTTTGAACACGGATTAGTATTTGAAATCATGTTCGACGAATGAAATCTCGTTCGATGAATGAAAGAAATCCATTTGACGAATTATGAATTCTCGTCGACGAAATATGAACTTTGAATTTTCTGCAACTGCATTCTTCGAAAGACATCTTGATTTTTCGAAAAGAATTTGTTCTTTCGAAAAATGACTTAGCCTTTTCGAAAAGGACTTTACGCAGAATCCTTTGAACTCTGGAACTTATTTTCCGAAATGGATTTGATTTCTCGAAAATAAATATTTGACTTTTTGAAAATTAACTTTAACCTTTTGAAAGCTGCAATGCTTTTTCGAGAACAACACTTGCCTTTTCGAAAACTTTTGTTGACTTTTTCGAGAAAAAGAATTATAACTTATTTCACAGAATTTTTCGAGAAGTGTTTATGTTTTTCGAGAAGAACATTACTTTCTCGAAAACTATACTTGGACTTTTCGAAAACTTCACCTCATTTTTCGAAAGAAAGACTTGGAAAAATTTCTTGAGATTTTTCCGAAAAGTTTTGGTGTTTCCCAAGAGCAGTTTTGCTTTCTCAAAAAACTTACTTAGACTTTTCGAAAAATCTTCTTCTTTTTGAAAAATATACTTTTTTTTTTCTTATTTGTTCAAAGTTCAGCAACTCTTCCTTTCTTCCACTTTTTAAGTACTTGAAAAAAGAAGTGTATCTCAATAGAGAGGTTACACGTGAGCTAACACCATGGATCACACAATGAGGGATTACATTGCATGATCCTGTGTTTAGTGATTGTAAACTGACCTTGGTCTGCACTTAACAATAATAATATGCAAGCACTCAACTAGAAAATAGCATCAAATACATACTTAATTCATCTTAGTTCAAGGGTGACTTCTCACAAATCTAGGTTATTGTGGACACAATACCCAACAAAAAGTATACATGCGAGAAGGGTAGGCTGGGAAGTTGGGGTAAGAAGGGGCGAGAACCCACGGGGCCCAGTATTGTTCCCACTGCCAGCGACCCCGACCTCGCCTCCTCGTCCTCGAGGGCACTCGTGGATAGTGACAAGCTGTCACGGTTGTGAGCTCCTGGTGGACCAGGCGCAGCTGGTCCCGGGCCCGCGTGATGTGCCTTCCGGGAGAAGTCTACTCGCTTCCGCCTCTCAGGCGCTCCGTCTCGCCAAGAAGAAGCGTGTAGTCCCGCTCGATCACGCTTAGACGTCACTCAATCAATGTCAGGAGGGTAGTTTACTGCAAAAAATCCTCTCGCCGCATCCAAACGAGCTTTGACAGGACCTCAGCTATTCTCTCCATCTGCTTCTCGGCATTTACGGAGGCCTCGAGGAAGCTCAACATCTCGCTCGGGGAAGGTGGCAGCGAGATCACCTACTCTTCTACGTCGGGCTCTTCCGCAGGCTCCTAATGATCTGGTGCGAAGACTGTCAGGGCCAATTCAGGGGCAGGAAGAATAATCAAGGCGCGATAAGGGGCAGTAGCTACCTGATTGCAAGCGAGAAGACCCAGGTCGCCCTTTAAAGGTTTCCCAAGGAGTGGGTGGTGAGTTTTTCCCCGACCCGGGGGCGAGTATATCTGCCCCAGCGAATGAGTCTCAACCGGAGGCGAGAGGGCAGTACCCTGCCCACCGGGTAGGCGAGAGTCCGACGCGAGGACATGAGACTTGTCAGCAGTTCTCCTGGGCGAGAGGGGAAGGCATGTCGCAGGATCAACAGGGTCCTTGGCAGCAGGAGTCTTGGGTCTCGGGCTGACGATACTCCGGGTCCCGGAAGTGGATACTGCGGAAAGCTATGAAAGTGAAAGTAGGAAAAAAGCAAACCAGTAAAAGTGAGGGTCCTTGGCAGCAGGAGTCTTGGGTCTCGGGCTGACGATACTCCGGGTCCCGGAAGTGGATACTGCGGAAAGCTATGAAAGTGAAAGTAGGAAAAAAGCAAACCAGTAAAAGTGAATGACATGCGAGAAAATTACCAGGAGCATTTGCAGGCTCGGCCCGGGTAATCGGAGGGGCATCCTCTGAGACCGACTGTAATTTTTTATCAGGAAGCTGAGTTGACTCGGTATTCATCGGAGGGGCATCAATGACGTCTTTAGGAACCACCCCCTGCAAGAAGGGTAGTGTATCAATATGATAAGCCCGTTTGGGGGTTTGCGCCAAAAGGCGAGGCAAGAAACATACCTCCATTAGAGAAGGAGGGTTCTCGCGACTAGGGGTTGGGGTAGACAAAGTCGGCTCATTCCTAGAGCTATCTCGCCGAACTGACTTGGCCTTTTTCTGCCGGTAGGTCGAGTCCACAAGCCTTTTTGCCGAGAGCCAGGGGCGAACCCAGCGCAGTTGGCGCGAGCTCTCGCCTGAGCAGCGGCAAGGTGATCCTGGAACTCTTATGAGAGCGGTTTCGCGGCTCGTTTGACATACATCTTCGAAGCAATGCGAGAGCTCAGGCGACAAGCGGTAACAGAACAAGCGGTGTCTTGGGGACAGGCCCTGTGACATATATATAGCGTCCTAGAGGGGCCCGCAAAAGATT
This sequence comes from Platanthera guangdongensis, assembly GCA_039583875.1. NCBI lineage: Eukaryota > Viridiplantae > Streptophyta > Magnoliopsida > Asparagales > Orchidaceae > Platanthera > Platanthera guangdongensis. The sequence continues at coordinate 134,873,196 of CM077154.1, read as the reverse complement.
CTCATCCAGGTTAGCAAGCATTCACCGAATATTAAGGGTTGGACGTTTCTTTCCAAACGTAGAACTAGCTTGCAAAGAGCAAAGATTGTGTACAACCTCATATTCGCTGAGTGGGACCTTGGGCCCAGGTTGGTCAGGTCAGGCGAGTCAAGCGGCGAAAGGGCTCCCGCCATGACAGGCGAAAAGGCTTGTGCTTGGGTAAGCGGGAAGCCTCCAAGGTCGGCAGAGTCCTTGTTGAAAGTGTTGTGTAAAAGTTCCTTCACTCAACGCTTTTTTTGCCTCTGGCGTTGAGTGAGGCCCTTCCACTCAACACTCTCGACGCTTTTTCGCCTCTGACGTTGAGTGAGGCCCTTCCACTCAATGCTCTCGACGCTTTCCGCCTTTGGCATTGAGTGAAGCTTTTTCACTCAACGCTCTCGACGCTTTTCGCCTCTGGCGTTGAGTGAAGCTTTTTCACTCAACGCTCTCAATGTTTTTGGACTTGGTCATGTCTCTTATAAAAGCAGGTGAGTGGGGTAGGCAAACCCGTACCCGGCTGGATAATTGGCCTTTTGACAGAGCATGCAGAAGGATTTCTGCCTATGTCTGCTAGAAGTCTTCCGCCTAGTTTGGTCCAGGGGTAAAGTTACCTGGTTGCCCCTGGATGTCTGCATTTAGCTCCTCAGAACAGCGGAATTTGGCTGTTGGCAGACCACTTTGGGCTGCATATAGTCTTTTGGAACATCGAAGTTACGTTGTTGGCAGACCAGATATTAGAAATCTATAAATAGACTCACAGGGTACCTCAGAATGCAAGCTTTCTCATTTTCTGAAGTCTTGTAGAGCTTTTTGAGGTATCCTTATCTCAGCACTTTACTAAGGAGGGGAAGCGCTTTGAGATCTTTCGGGTTTGTGGAGGGACATCCGTGCTGTAGCTTAGGGTCAGTTCTCCAGTTCTTAGCAACTAGTCAAGGGTCTGGGTTTGGGAGAAGTAGGGGTTAGCTACACCCCATGGTCCGAACTCTCGTTAAAGCCAGTTTTTGGTTCCAACAGTCATGAGGCTCTACAATGTCCCAGACCCTCATTTGTGTCGGGTGTTCCTGGTAATCCTAAGAGGGGAATCCCTCGCTTGGCTCCACATTTTGCAGGCGGAGGAAATAAAGGACTTCGCAAGGCTGCACAACTTTTCACAAAACCGTTTCGCCGCCAACCGACGCCTCGTACGCCTTACACGGATCCAGTAGGCTCGGGGAGAGCCACTCGAAGCCTTCTTTTTCCACTTCCCCACGGAGGCACTCCAGGACCCAAAAATCAGCTCGGAGCTCCTGTGTAGTCTCTTCCTTGGAGGGATCCATCCAGGAAAACTTACGACATGCTGAAAACGGAGGCAGGGCCTAACTACATTAGTCTCTTGGTTTTTTTGTCCGGACGTGATTTTTTCGCCCGGGAGCGAATTTTTTGCACGGGCGTGATTCCTTTTTTGCCGACGTAATTTTTTTTCACCCAAACGTATTTTTTTTCCTGAGCGCGATTTTATCGCCTGAGCGTGAATTTATCGTCCGGGCGCAAATTTATTGCACGGGCGCGAATTTAAAGCCCGAGCGCGAATTTTTCTCCCTGAGGCGAATATTTCGCTAGGGCGCGAATTTTTCGCCCATACGCGATATTTTCGCCTGGATGCTGAAAAATAGGTTTGGACGGAAAAAAAATTGGGCACGGTCGAAAAAATTGTGGCCGAGCACCGGGTGAAAAAATCGCGTCCGGGAGAAAAAATAACGTCCGGGCGAAAAAATGCTCTCGAGCGAAAAATTCGCGTCCGAGCGAAAAATTCGCAGTCAGATGAAAAAATTGCGGTCGAGCAAAAAATTGCGACCAGACGAAAAAATTCGGGCCTAGGAGAAAAATTCGCGCTCGGACAAAAAAACGCGCCCGAGAGAATAATTCGTGCCCAGTCTAAAAATTGACCCCCGGCCGAAAAAAAACTCGCTCTGGCAGAAAAATTCGCGCCCGGGCGAAAGATTCGCGCCTGGGTGAAAAAATCGCGCCCGGGAGAAAAAATACGTTTGGGCGAAAAAAAACACGCACGGACAAAAAAAATGCGCTCTGGTGTAAAATGCGTGCCCGGCCAAAAAATTCTCGCCCGAGCGAAAAATGTGCGCCCGGCCAAAAAATGGGCACCCGGGCGAAAAAATGTGTGTCTGACTGAAAATTGCGCGCTTGGCCGAAAAATGCGTGTCTGTGCGAAACCGGGCGAAATATTCGTACCCGGGCGATAAAATGTGCGCCCCGTTGAAAAATTCGCTCTTGGGCAAAAAATACGCCCCCGACAAACAACGGAGTTGGCGTCCAAATATTTTTGAGAGAATCGAGAGTACTATGGTTGGGGTGAGAATTGTGAATAAAGATCTCATGAGATCCGAATTGAGGGAGACATTTTTTTTATAACCAATTTCTACGAGAATTGAAAAGAAATCCAATTCCGAGGTATTTTTATGGCCGCCCAATGCTGAAATTGGAATTGTGAATTGAATTCGAATTTGAATACTCCAATTCCTATCTAGCGAACGGATCTTTAGGGATTAATTAACATTATCCGCTGAATAATAATTAATCAATAAAACGAGTCAGACATACTATTTTTTGGGCAAGAATCCAATTCCGAGGTTAATTCTTCGGGTGAATTCAATTCCGAGGTTAATTCTTCGGGTGAATTCAATTCCGAGGTTAATTCTTTGGGCAAGAAGCGACATACTATTTTCGTGTCATTCTTTTTGTTTTAAGTAAATGTCAAATTAGATTTAAAGATTTTAAATGTGCCAAAATAATATTGATTTTTTCATCTAGACATTTTTTAAAATGGCATAATTTAGAATTTTAAGAGTCAAGTTGACGTCACCTTCTATTTTTTTCCTCTAAATAAAAATTAAAGTAAACGTATATTTTATTTATTTTTAAAAATGACCCAAACCCATTCATGCGCGGGAGCAGCCGAACCCACGGCCAGATTTTCAATCTCCGTAAAGAAAGAGGTGGGGCCCAGTCATTTCGTTCCCGGGGTTTTTGAGGCCGGCAAGACCAGTCACAATCGGGATCGGGGCCCACATATTGAGGAATTTTGTATATTTCTTTATTTATTCTTGGGCGGTGATGCTTTCGGCAGGCAAGACTTCTTCCACGAATTTTGTATATTTCTTTATTTATTCTTGGGCGGTGATGCTTTCGCCCAGTCATTTCCTTCTTCCACGAGTTTACGGCACCTCCATCGTGCGGCCGGCCCCCCGCGCGATTCCTAACCGAAGTGAGTTCAGAAATTATCTTACAAAAACGTACGGGTATGAATAATGGGAGAAAATTGTTAATGTTCAGTTCGGGCCGTTCGGCGCACAGATATTCGCATTTTTGTATTAGATTTGGAAAATAGTAAAGTCATTTTATGTGTTCGGCGGGACGGAATTGGAGCGGAATTGGTATTGGGCTTAAAGACGTCGGTTTTAACCCTGCTCTTAAAACCCGATCCCCCAATTCTTACCTCCAGACACAGGTTTTCGCGATTTTCTTTCCCCCAGTCGTAGCCGACGAAAGCAGCTCCGGCCCGACACCAGTCTTCCTCCTCCCCGATCGTCCTCTTCCACTTCTCCCTGCGCATGTATACCTCCTCTTCTCTTCTTCTTCACCTTTTTCGTCCTCCCAATCTCTCCTATTTTTCGCTTCTTCCTCCTCCCAGATCGTCCTCTTCCACTTCTCCCTGCGCATGTATACCTCCTCTTCTCTTCTTCTTCACCTTTTTCGTCCTCCCAATCTCTCCTATTTTTCGCTTCTTCCTCCTCCTTTCTTCTTCTTCCTCTGTCTTTCTTCTTCCTGCTCCTCATATCGTATTCTTCACCTTCTTTTTATTTGTTCCAGAAGTTTTTAGGGTTTGCCTTCTTCACTTCTTTCTCCTCTTTTCTTCTTCCTCCTCCTTTCTTCTTCTTCACCTTCTTAGTTCTAGATACTTAGATCTAAAACTTCAGATCTCGAGTTCCAGATCTTGTAATGTTACTTGTTTAGTTAACTGTCACATTGTTTCAAGATCTTGGTTAATTTTTTGGGTTTCAGAAATTAGCTAGCAGGATCTGTATTCCTTCAAAATCAACAACAAAATAACTACTGCTTATTAGTATAATTTTTGTTAGGACCGTTTTCAACCAAAGAAGTGTAAAATTCCTATGAAATTTTGGTATAAAATTAGTATAAAATTGTGTTTTAAGGCTGTTCAATGGTCCAATGAAATTAGTATAAATTGCTATGAAGTGTTATGTCGCAGGTCCAATTTAAATTTCCTTTGTTATGAATTGTCCAACGGTGTTAGTGCTCTCTATGGTGGGGGTTGTTGAATTTTTAAGGTTGTTTATTCATGTCTTGTTCCTTATCGTGGTGCTTGTTCATTGTTCGGGTGCTTAGGGTTTATTCTTCCTTTGTCGTACTGTGTACATACGGTGAGCATTATATACCTTGATTTATTATTTCAGTAGTTGTTGCATTAGACATTTTATGCGTAGTTTTGCTAAAATGGATCGTAATGAGGCTCACAAGAAACACAAACGAGATATCATCATCTCGGCATCAGTCAGAGCGACCTTAGGGGCAGCTGTAGTTGTTATGAATTCAGTTTGATCGCTAGTTTAGTGTTTTTATTTATGAGTCATTGACTTTTTATCTAGTTGTGTTGCTATTTCGGAACTTTTATTCTGTGTACGATGTTTTAAGATTATTGCTACTTTCATTTCAAGTATTTTTAATACTTTGATGATTTTGTGGACAATGCTTATATTTAAAAAAAATTAGTTTCTAAAATTTACAATTCCAGAAAATCAATTCCTTTGCGCAACCGAACAACATTTAAGTATCAATGTCAATTATGTTCACTGAAAACCTTCCTGCAGCCGAACAGCAGAATTGGTTTTCTGCACAAAATCAATTCCTGCAGATATTGATTTTCTGACCAAAGCCAATTACAGAAAACTAATACTTGCGCGCCGAACAGACCATAATAGTTTTTTTTGTGGGTCCCTCGTGATTTCATGGACCCCTTAAAGTGAAATTGTCTTATTTCGAGAGTGAGCTGAAAGCAGAAATAATTGAAGAGAGTTAACATCGGGATTTGTATGTGAAAAACCAAAAGAGAAAAAATTATGAGGGGCTACCCAGTTCAGAAAATCCACTAGTTAATATTTGAGCGCACGGTTGCTCTGACGAAGGTGACGGACTACCACTCATTTTGCAATGGTTAGGTAAGTCTTCTATGTGGAAGTCGCACTTTGGGCAATTATGCGCAGGGACATTCTCTTCTGATCTATGTGCACCATTGGAAGTTTCTCCTTCTTAACTATTTGGTGAACAAATAGAATATCCCACCTGGATCCAAGTCATTCTGTTGATCGAAAATGACAATTGGATAAGGAGCACTGACAAACACTACAACAAAATGATCAATTAGAAAGGCTCAAATTTTCGTTGATAATTAACAAATTTTGCAACGAATCAAAATGTTTTCTCATTTATAAAATTAGCAAGAAATTGTTTGGTTGAAGGAAATGTGTTGCTAATTTAGCAACAATTTTTTTTTTCTAATTTTGTATTAGATAAAAAAATATCTGTTGCTGAATTTGTTGTTAATTATCTTGAAATTATTTTTCCTTTCGAAATTTTCTTGCTAATTAACATTTGAGATAATATTAAAATATTGAGTTTAAATATTGATAGTTATTCCTTAAAATTTATAGCTCAATATATATAATATTAATTTAGTAATAAAATAATCTAATCATTCGGCTAAAATTAAAGGTAAAAATATTACTATTATCAAAATATCCAACTTAAACATTATTTTTGTTGCTGCCAAACTCAACGCCCCGGTCGTGTTGTGAAATTGGGACCGGATCCGCCACTACGGTGGTTCGCCGCGGATCTAGCCACGGAAGCTAGCTGAGCAGTAATAAAACAAAATTAAATCCAAAACCAAACAAAAATCACAGACGACAAAATATATACGTGGTTCGGAGTTGGGACTCCTACTCCACGGGGAGAGCGCGCCAGAAAGATCCACTAAACCACTGATGAGGTTACACAGATACAACCAGAGACCAAACAAATATGGTCGAACAACAAAGGAAAGACAAAAGAACCCAAATCCTGAAGAATCGATATCGCAGGGCGATATCGATGTCGCCGGGCGACAACTCCTGTTCTCCTTCCCCGATGGATCCGCCGTTCCTGCACCTGTTGTCGCCGCCTGGAGCTGTCTGCCACCGCTGGACAGAGCCGCCTCCACCTGAATCCTCCTGCTCCCGCTGCCTCCTGGAGCTGCCTGCCACCGCTGGACAGAGCCGCCTCCACCTGAATCCTCCTGCTCCCGCTGCCTCCTGGAGCTGCCTTCCGCCGCTGGACAGAGCCGCCTCCACCTGAATCCTCCTGCTCCCGCTGCCTGCTGGAGCTGCCTGCCGCCGCTGGACAGAGCCGCCTCCACCTGAATCCTCCTCCTCCCGCTGCCTCCTGGAGCTGCCTGCCGCCGCTGGACAGAGCCGCCTCCACCTGAATCCTCCTGCTCCCGCTGCCTCCTGGAGCTGCCTGCCGCCGCTGGACAGAGCCGCCTCCACCTGAATCCTCCTGCTCTCGTGCCTCCTGGAGCTGCCTGCCGCCGCTGGACAAAGCCGCCTCCGCCTGAGTTGAGCCCGATGCGCCGCCTCCGCCGCAGCACGCCTGCCGTCGCCGCCGTCGCCGCGCCTGGTCTGAACTGGAGCTGTCGCCGCCTGAACACCTCTCGATGCCGCCTGGAGATCGCCGCTGCAACCCGCCGCCGCCGCCTCTGATCCTCCGGCACCGGCGAGGTCCGTTCGTTGCCGCTGCCGGCGAAAAGAGAAACTCCTACAGAACCTTGCTCCTCACACTCTCGGAAAGCTCCTCACTGGTGGTCGAGCCTGGATCCACTCTCTCTGTTCCTTGCTTGATTGTACTCTTCATTGTAGCAGCCCCACTCCCAAACATATATATAAGAGAGCACCCACCTCTCCTAACTAGGAAGAAGAGGGTCATCAATGGTTTCCATTGATGGCGTCGGCCAGATGAAGAAGGAGGCCAGCCGACCCTTAATGGCCCTTGCCAAAACTGAATGGATTTCCAATTAAACGATAGGCTTGGATAGGAATAACCCCAAATCCCTCCTAAAAAATCAGACATCCCATTTAATGACTATTCCCATAATAAGAGGTGGCCATGGATCGCGGACGTGGAGCGATCCGGACGGTCCGAGTCCATGCGTGAGGTGTCACAATCCTAACACGGTCGGACCAGATTAAGTTGGACCGTCTTAGCCCGCGGAACGGTCGAGCGCGCATACTGTCACAGAGACAGAAAAGCTGATAATATAATTTTTTTTACGTGGAAAACTCGTCAACTTGGTGAAAAACCACGTGTCCAGATCTGTGCCGACCAAACCTTTAGTAGATCTGAGTGTTGTTACAGGGCATTTCAAAGAACTCGAGGGCGACATGTCGTCTCTCGTTACAATTATTGAGGGAGATAGAGAAGAGCTCGGAGGGCGACAGACCACCGTCCGCACTCCGCAGAGCTAACCATTTCTTCGCGTGCTGTGGGGAGCAATACACTCCTTGTATTCTGGAGTCCTCTGATGGTTCTTGGAAGCGGGAGCAGCTTGTTGCACTTCTTCTGATGTCTGAAGCTTGGAAGCTCTTACGACGTGCTAAGCGAAGCCCATCAACGCAAATTGCAATTTGTAACACTCCCGGCGCGACGGTCTGTCGTCCGTCGTGTGACTAGTGTTCTCTTATCTCAAAGCTATAATGAGAGGCGGTATGTCGCCCTCGATTCAACGAAGAAGTTGTAACAGCTAGGAAATAGTGGACTTTGACCGGCACAAATCCAGCCACGTGGTTTTTTACCCGATTGAGTGATTTTTCCACGCTAAAACTTCGTGTGTACGATTGATCTACTTCATTGACTGTGTGCGTGCTCGACCGTTCCATGAGCTAAGACGGTCAAGGTTGTTCCGATCCGACCAGGACGTCAAGTTAGACTGCAACAGGTGTGTTAATAACCATTTGACGTGTAAATAAATTTTTTGATTTGCCAATAACACTTGACTGCCAATAGCCAAAAGAGATGCACTTTTAACATCACCCTAAATATTTTGTGATAGCAAAGTTTTAAAAAAAGGCGATTGTTAACCACAACCCGTAATTGGCTAGTCGCACCCTAAAATCTCACAATTTTTCACGCTTTTTCGAAATACGCATTGTACATGCAATTTCAGGAAAAGTGTTCAACACGAAAGTTGTAGATATCGACGAGATCTACAACTTTCGTGTTGAACACTTTTCCTGAAATTGCATGTACAAGGCGTATTTCGAAAAGGCGCAAAATATGAGCATATTTTCAGAGTACATCTTATACCTGCATTTTTAGGGAAAGTGATAACACGAAAGTTGTAGATCTCTTTTGTGTCGAACAGTTTTCCTGATATTGCATGTACAAGACGTATTTCGAAATGACGCGAAAAATTAAGAGATTTTGAGTTGCGACTAGCAAAATAATGGGTTGTTGTAACAATCACCAAAAAAAGGGATTGTTAAAGGCAAACCAAATTTGGATATACGCAAACCATTGTTAATGACAAACCATATATTTTGAAAAATACTCTGTGCAAACCAATTTGTTAATGACAACCAACATGTTAACGACAAACCAACACTATAAAGTACATCATCAAATGTTTTAGACAAAAAAATCATTTCATGAGAAGTCCAACGCAACAGTTCGACAAAATAACATGTTTATAATATAAAACACCAAATTTATGACATTTAATATATGGTAACAGTCACATTCACTTCACTGAAAACCTGTAAAAATTTAAAGATTTATTACCAAAAAACACCTACAAAATTCAAAAACCCGATTAATTTAAATTTCAGAGGTCAACCGTGAAACATGTCTGTATATAATGAAAATCTTTAAAAGTTTCTGAGCTTGATTCCAATATCTGAAATTAGGAACAAAAAAATGGAAATTTGGAAATGAGAAAATTGACAACAGTTTTTGTAAGGTAAATGAAAGTATGAACAACAAAAGTCAACTTCATTTATTACAGCAAACAATACACTTATGTTTCACCATCTTCATAAACTACAAAATGACATAAGAGACTAGAAATCAACCATCCAGCAACATTATCTAATTACAACACGAAAATAAAATCAAAAATGAAGAACGAAAAAGGCAACGCATTGAATCCATATGCAGAATCCAAAACAAAAAATTAGCTTATCAATATGTTGAAAATGAACGAAGAAAATATGTATTAAAGAATCCAGATGCAGAATCAAAACAAAAATGAAGAGAAGCGCCGCGCACCTTCAAAATCAACAACGAAAAAACTGTTGTCCGTGATGGGAGAGGCAATGAAAACAAAGAACCAACGTGCACACCTTCAAATCGTCTGATTGTTGTACGTCGAAACGCTTATTAGAAGCCTCGCAACCTACTGACGACGGGAGAGGCAACGATAGTGAGGTCGGGAAATGCGGCGTGAGTTGCGGCGAGAGAGGCGGCGGAAGGGGCGACGGGAGAGGCAACGATAGAGAGGTCGGGAGTTGCAGCGGGAGCGGCGGTGAATTTGATTTGTGTATATTCAAATTGGTTTGCGCATAAAAAAAATCACCGAGAAAAAAAGGGACATGATTTTAAGATTTTGGTTTGCGTATATCCGAATTAGATTTGCCTTAAACAATTCCCAAAAAAAAAAAACATACGAATGCACCAACAAGGTGCTTGAATAAACCCTAAACCCGCTTGTCGTCGCGTATTTTAACAAATCCCATGCCGCCGCCGGGAGCCTGCCTCTCTCCCACTGCCTCCCAAGCTCTCGGATCTAAAAAGAATGCGCCCCCGAGTGGTGGTCGTGGAAGCTTTCGTGGAGGTTTCCGTGGCAGCAGGGGCGGTTTCGATCGCGGGGGCCGCGGCCGCGGCGGTTTCAGAGACGAAGGCCCGCCGTCGGAGGTCGTAGGTCAGTATATAGTCCGCAAACCTCGCCACTTTTCCACAATTCTGTAAAAGCTCTTCCGCTGTTTGTTGCATTTGATTCTGATCTATTTCTTTTTCAGAGGTTTCTTCTTTTCTTCATGCCTGCGAGGGAGATGCTATTACTAAGCTCACACACGAGAAGATTCCTTACTTCAATGCCCCTATATATCTCCAAAACAAGACTCAGATCGGAAAGGTTGATGAAATACTTGGACCCATCAACGAATCGGTGAGCCATAAAACTTCTTGAATGATTTGTAGTTTTTTCCAGTGACAGATTGGTTTGTTTTGTGCTGCAGTACTTCTCGGTTAAGATGATGGAAGGGATTATTGCAACTTCATATTCTATCGGGGAGAAGTTTTACATTGACCCTGCTAAGCTATTGCCTCTTTCTCGCTTTCTTCCGCTGCCAAAGTATGCTCATTTTCATTTGCTTTTTAATCATTTTGTTGCCTTTGTTAGTTGATGCTTTCAGATTTTGCAATTAATTTAATTATCGATATATTTAGTTGCAAAAGAGTAAGATGAAGTGGTTTTTGAATAGCTGCATGAATGTGTCCATGATTTGCGAAGTTTTTCAATCCCCAATTCCGAAAATGCTCTAAGGATTGCCGCGATGCTGACACTTGGTGGAAAAAAGATAATACGGGAGGCTTAACTCCATGCAAAATTACTAGTGATCTTCACAGAGATCACGCCTCACGTGTTGTCAAGTTTTCCATTTTTTCCACCACATGTTAGCATCGCATGGCTTCCAGACGTTGATTTGGAAACGGAGCCCGAATTGAAAAATCTCTTGTATGATTTCAGTTGCTATTAGTTTCTTATTTCTCTAATATGATTTCCAAAATATGTGGGGAAGAAACATTTTGTTTGTGCCTTAAAATGAAAGAGTCCAAGATTATGACAATCGTTTCCTATAAACTCCCGGAAACATCATCAATATTTTGGAATTTACTCTCATTCCCATAATATTCACTATTGATCTGGAGGTAGTTTTTCTTTGCCAAGTTGTTCAAAGTGGCTATGAACCTATTCTTGCTAAGAGCTGTCAATTAGGTGTTTAAAATAATTTGAAGATTGCCTAATGTAGGCTAAGATGATGATGAGATGATTTTGATGAATTATGAGTTATTTTGGAGATTCAATGCTCGTTTACGATAAACACTTGGGTTATGTGAAAATTAGCTTATAGACAACTAACAAGCCAAAAATACAATCATCAACAATTTTGTGACCTGCGAGGAGTTGCTAACCTATAGTGTCTAGTCTTAAGTCTTAACGAGCATGTAGAAGAAAATACTAGAACTTTGAAAGAGTAATATCGTAGCCGAACTAATTTTGTATTTTCTTGGTTGAAGGGATAATTCGAGCTAGTTCCGATCAGATAGTCCTTTGTTGGGTTGTTGCCTACTCCTTCCTTGAAAGTCCTTATTCAAGGGACGCACACTCTCACTCTCAATAGTTCTTCACTCGGAGGAAAAGAGTACAAAAAAGAACAATGTAGCAAAACACTAACATTTGAAAATTTCATTTATTCAAAGGATGATTACAACATGGGCATTCATGCTTATTTGCAAGTCTTGAGAGCCATGAAAGGTGAGGAGGGGATGATTTTAGAGTCCATGAATATGGTTTGGGGTTGGACCATCATGATGGTGGTCTTCTTTAGTTATATGTTTGAATGAGGAAGAAAATGAGGTGGTTTACATGTGAGAATGAGGTAGTTTGTCGTGACCATTAATGACATGAAGAAAATAAACTTGTTTATGTGTGAAAATGGAGAAGTTTATAGTTGTCATTCATGAAGTGATTTACATATGAAATTGGGGTGATTTATAGTGGTCATTCATGACATGAAAATTATGTGATTTATGTGTGAAAATGGAGTGATTTATGGTGGTCATTCATGATATGAAGTAATGAAATGGTTTATATGTGAAAAGAGGGTGGTATATGGCGGCCCTTCATAATATGAATAAATATAGTGATTTATGTGTGAAAAAGTGTGGTTTGGGTTTGGATGGTATTGAGTTTGGCTTGCTCAAGATCTATAATATATTTTACAATATATAAAGCCTAAAATTACATGAGGAATAACCCAAAATACATAAGGCTTAAAATACAAATGAGTTCATAAATATGCTCAAAATAAAATACATAGTAAAATAGAAATATATATTTGGTTTAAAGGTCAGTTGATATCATGTGCGCAGACATTGACTTTATCTCTGTCTTAATTTAAGCATCAGCTCCCCCTAGCTTTAAAGATTTCTACTATGTGGAATCTGAGTTTAGGTTCGCTTGTAGGAGTTTTGAATCCAATTGATGCAAGTCTTCTATAGTAATTCATGAATCATCAATATGAGATAGACCTTTCCAGCGAACAAGGAAGCGATGGGTAACACCATCGACTGAACATATCACCTGCTCATCTAGTATCTGTGCTGGCCGATAAGACCTCTGATGTATCTATGAAGGAGTTGGCAACTGACCACTTGCTAGTTCCTGCATGTTGCGTTATTAATGGCGCGCCTTAGGCGCTAGGCGTACCAGGTGTGCATCCCCATGCATCTGCTAAGCAGAGGCGGGCGAGGTGCCTCAGTCGCACCTGAGGCGTGCCTAGGTGCACTTGGGCATCAAATTCACTGATTTTCAGTGAATTTGGTGCACAGTTCACTAAAAATCAGTGAATTCTGCATCTAATTCACTGATTTCCGGTGAAACTGGGCATGAGCTTAAGAGTGCAAACTATAAATGAATCATTACAATCTTACAAATGTATATTTATTCATAAAAAACATTTTTTTTTCAATTTTGCGCCTCACGTTACTTAGGCGCGTGCCTGCGCCTCGATGCGCTTTGCACGTTTAATTACTTAGCCTGCATGTTAGTAACAACAAGAGTATCCACGCCGAAGTCATAATACATAGTTAGATTAACAATATTGAATACTCATGAATTACCAACATCTATGGTATATATATTTCAAAAGCATTATTATCATTCTTAATGATCTTGCACGTACCAGTTCTTTTATTGGTTAGACTATTGAGAGTGCCCAAGGTCATTCTTTTTGGTTTTACCTTCACAAGCACCATTTCTTCGACTACAAATTCAACGGGGTGCCTATGTCGATCAACTTTTTTCTTATAGCTTTCATATTTTAACGCAAATTTTTGCCGAATCTCTTTATGTAACTCACACGTGCTCGTCAAGTATTGATGCAAATGTTGATGTTTTGTAAGTAGTAGGTAAATTAATATGATCAACATGCTTTCTTGGTTCATATCCTGTAACAATTTGAAAATGTGACATATCATGGATCTATTAACAGAACTAATATAAACATACTTATGTAGAACTAAATCCATGTAGACAGACTACTTCATGAAAAGTGAGGCAATATGGGAGGCATACGATGTTTTATGACATGGAATGAATATTATGAATTGGGCCATTTTGGAGAACCTATCAACGACAACAAATATGGAGTCGTAACAATGTGTTGTGCGAGGCAACCCTAACACATTCATATTAATATCTTCCCAAGGTCTGTAGGGTATAGGTTAGGTGGTATATGAACTAAAAGTGGGTCGCCTCCTTTTACCAATTGACAAATATGACAACACCCAACAATACGAGCAACATCTCGCTTAATGTGCCAAAAAAATCTATCCTCAACAATAGTAATGATCTTATCTCTTCCAGAATCACCATTAGCTCCTCATGCATGCATTTCCACAATGAATAAATTATGAAGTGAAGAATCAGAAATATAAAGATGTGTTCCTCGAAATAGGCAGTCATCTCTCATTTGGTACTCATATTGCAAACTCTGAGTCTCGACATCAAAAGATGCATAAATATGACAAATTATTCTAATTAATGTAATCATTCTTCATCTTATCAAACTCAGTGACTGTGCTGCTCATTATTCTCACAACAGTACATACTCGACTTAGCACTTATGTCACTTTGTTCTCAGCACCCGATGTATGCTTCGACAAATGTGTACTCTTGTAAAAATTGAATTCACTTAGCTTGTCGGGAGCTAAGCTTTTTTTAAGTGTTTATATATTTTAGGATCTCATGTTCAGGATATAGCACAAATTCTTTAAATAGAAGAATGTATCCAATGTCGAAGAGATTAGATAATAACATAATTTTTTTTTTATTATAGGTTCATTAATTTTATGGAGCCACATTTAATTTTTCGCAAAAGAATGAAATGTGATGACCTTTTTGCTTTAGGATACCACAAATGCTGAATTCAGAAGCATCACATGACACTTCAAAAATCTTGTTAAAATTTGGGAGTCTCAAAATATGGTGTTTTTATAAGCAATTCTTAGGCTTTGTTTGACTCAGCTCTAGCGTTTGGAGAAGCAACTTATTTGCAGAGTGATGGGAAAATCTACTGATTTGCAGGAACTCGAGAATCAGTGAAACTGTTTAGAAGATATGCTTTTGCAGTGCTGTTTGAACAGAGAATTTGTCAATACTGTTTGACAGAGTAGCTGTTTGGTGGCTTATTCAAAACTAAAGCAATTGCTAGCAGAATATGAAAATTTTATATTTTGTCAAATATTAATATTACGTAATCAGATTGTCTAGACATCATGAAAATAAACTCCAGCCAATTTTGTAGTTGCTTTATTGGATTCCCATGCTTCTGCACCGATAATGTTTACCTGTATAATGAAAAAAATATATGATCACTGATTCATATGTTCAACTTTTTTTACTACTGAAAATTATTGTACCTGCGATGATTTTGTAACTGGTCGGCTATAAAATCTCGTAATGCAGACATTTCATTAGCTTAAGTTCCTTCAGTTGTTATTGGATCAATATTTGGATTTGCATTCGTGATTCTTCGGTTACGAGTAGCTCGTAGCTCATACGTCTATCGATGCACAAAGTTATGATCCATATCACATGCATTAAACTCTCGATCCACACTTGAGGGGTGCCTCTGAATATAATTATGCTGAAAAATGAAAAAAACTAAGAACATTGATGGATCTATCGCCCCTCTAAAAATTGAGTATAAACACTGTTGGGGGTGAGTTTTGCTGGAGATATGAACATTGCTGGGACCAAAACCCTTTGTTTTGTTGGAAATATGAGCAGAAACACAACAGAAATCTAAGAAAAAACAAGTGCAAAACAGAGCGTTGATCGAAACCCTAGAGGTCTCAAGAGGCTCAAGAGAGATTACATGCTAGGAAGGTGATGAAACAGAACTAACCAGACCAGCGCAAGAGGCTCTTGGATGTGTAGAAGGTTGGATGGAAGACCGATTGGAAGAACCAAGTGTTGATCGAACCCTAGAGGTCGCGCTTGCAGAGGAGGAAAATGCGATTTGGAGCAGTGCTGGTCGCTGGACGAAAATCACAAAATATGTTGATAAGCTGCCCTCAGTGGTGAGAGTAGAGGGGCACCTATTTTTGTTTGGCACGGATTATGGAGCAGCGGCGGTGTGCATCTCTTAATAAGCCGCGCCAAATAGCCCCTTAATCTCTAAGAAGGCCTTAGAGGTTGTTGTGGTCCATTTAAACTCACCTTTTGGGAGAAATTGGGTGATATGTGTCATTGTAATACTAAACCCTCGAATAAATCCATGATAGAATGTCTCTAATCCATAGAAACTATGAACTTTATGAATGGATGATGGTACTGACCACGCTGGCTCGCATCTTTTCGGGGTCTGCAGAAACTCTACTTGACACAACAAATGCTAAAAATATAGTTGAGGAAGTCATAAAAGAACATTTTTAGGTGCACATAAAGTAGCTCTCGTCGTAAAATCTCAAATACTTGTTGAATATGACAAAAGTGATCATCCCTAGATTTACTAAAAAATAATATATTATCAAAATATACTACAAGAAAGTTCTCAATATGAGGTTGAAGGATATTATGGGTCATGAATCATATAAATGTGTTTGAGGCATTAGTCTACCCGAATGATATGACTAACCGCTCAATAATTTTTCGTTTGTTTTAAAATTTGTCTTCCATTCATCACCTTCTCGCATGAGGTTGAAGGTCAATTACATGTTGAATACTCCTTAATGGGATAACTCTTTTGGATAAACATCCTGAAAATCTTTTAGGAGGTCACTTACCTCAGTTGTGAGTGTGTTCATCGGTATTAGTATTAGGTGAATTTAGGACAACCAAAGCAAACATACGAGGGTAGTCCATTTCATATTTAAACTCATGTCTACTAATGATATAAAGTGACTTACATTCAATAAGGGCCAATGAAGTCACTAGTTACTTTGGTGCATCTTCTTTAGATTTACCTGATTTTAGAATCACGCGTTTACCTTTAAAACAAATGTATATGTATTTGAACGATCATAGTGAGTCACATCCAAATCGTACAACCATGGTCATCCTACGAGTTTATGTGCAAAATCCATGGGAAGGACATCACACCATACCTCATTGCTATATCGACCTAATTATATTGATACCAAGTATCATTGAGAAACATATATGGATGTTGTATTTATCCAAGCAACTTTATATGGTCCGAGGTGAGGTTCAACAGTAGCTTTAGTCTAGTAAGAGATAAAATTGTGACGACATTCATGCAACTACCACTATCGATAATAATTTTGCGTGTTCTATCTCCAATTTTAGCGATAATGGTAAATATAGTTGCGCGCTTCCAGTCTTCATCTGGCTGTGGTGTGGTAAGCATGCACCATGCAACCGCCAAATGATTAGAATCAAGTGATTCATCAGATTCATCATCTTCTTCTAATGACTCTACTTCACTATCTTTTAAGTCTTGTGATGATTGGAACAATTTGAATCCTATATAAAAGTTACGTGGGTACTGAGATGCATAATGCCCTATTTATTTGCAATTAAAATATGTGATACTTCATACTTGTGGCTGAGACCAATTTTTCCGCTAGTGGCCTTAGAGCCATAGCTCCCAATGATGGATTTTCCCTTAGGATCAATGAGTGATGTAGAAATTGTTGATGTGGGTATGAGCGGTGTTACCATATGTATTTGTTTAAGTTGAGTGGAGGCATGAAGTTTACGTTGTTGTTGGGTCTTGAGGTAAGGCTCAAACGGATGTGCCATGTGAGAAGCTTCATACAAAGTGTTCACATCTTGAATGGTCAATTCGACCTTGATGTCGAGGCATAATCCAACCTTAAATCGGGCAATGGAGGTTTTAAGAGTTTCTATTAGGCTTAGTTATTAAAGGCGCAAGGCGCACCAAGACACAAAGAGGTCTTGGAGTCTAGCCACAAGGCTCAAGGCGCAGACGCGCGTCTAACGAATGTAAAGCGCAAACACATCCATTTTAAATAATTAGAGTCAAACATCATTTCATCTTCTTAATCAAATTCTTCATCTATTCTACCAATTAATTATTTTTTTACTATCGTCTATATCTCTTAAAAAATAGAATTAATGTGGTCACTTGCATCTTATTTAAGTCCCAACACACAATTATCTTTCACAAACTCCAAACAAATAAAAAATTATTTAGTTCTTATATTATTTTTTTCTTTATTTTTGAAAAGAAAATTTACAACAAAAATCTCATTCAAACGCGCCTTTTATGTTCTAAAGGCGCAAATAAGACGCATGAAAGCGCAAACCTCTGAGTCTGAAGAGCCTTGAGCCTTAGGCTCACCTTTAACAACATAGCTAATAGGTCACACCTAAGCATTATATTATCAAAATGAGTTGAATATTTAGCTACTGTTAGGGTTCCTTGATTAAGATCATGTAATTCAGAGAAAAGTTGGTCATTATATGACTCAGGAAGGCATTTCTTAGATAAAAGTATTCATCTCCATCTAAGTACCCACCTCCCTTTTTCTGCGCTCTTCCTTTCTCTCTATCGCGGTCCAATCGGTTTGAGCGGGCCCTTTGACATTAATCTAGCAAACCTGACTTGAGAGTGTGGTCGGATATTAATTCAGTCAAAATATTGTTCAATATCAGTGAGCCAATCATAGAAGACTCTAGGATATAAGTTTCCATCAAAGGTTGGTGCTTCAATTTTAGCTCTACGAGTAAGGTCGTCATCAATATTTCTCTCTAAATGCCTTGGAATAACATTTGTGGGGTCAAACCTTTGGCCATCTTGATGGTTAGGGTGTCTCATAGCTCTTCTTCGTTCTTGATCAAGATTATCATCTAACTCAAAATCAGAAAATTGATTTTCTATGAGTCCAGGATTTTGAATGTTAGGCCCTTGTTTAGGCTTATCATGATCTATTTGGTGTTTGGGAGAATATTGTTCTCAAATGTCTGTAGTAAATCCACCAAGATTTGATTGGAAGTTTTCATTATTCCTAACCTCTCTATTTGCTTTGTAACATATTTTCGATAGTTGTAGACGTATTTTGAGCATATTATGCACCATTGCGAGTAGACATTGATGAAAATTTTATAGGGTGGAAATATTTAAGTTTGATAAGTGTACAAACCTTGAGTATTAGACCATTATGGGTTTAAAATTAGGGTTTAATTCCTTCTGAAGAGTTATAGAGTACTTTGAAACGTGAAATGAAATTTTGTTTTATAATATTTGGAGAAGTATTATAGGAGTTATGAATTTTTTTAATTAAGGAAACAACAAGCTGAAAATCAGAATACAACAATGAGTGATCTAGAAGAAGCGAATGAGATTTATATCTCGTCTTGAAATTTTTTGCTAAAATTTTGGGAGTATTTAAGACATACTAAAGTTATGATTAGGAGAGTTTCAATTATTTTAGACATTTTTTAATTGAGTTTTAGTTAAAAAAAATTATGATAATAATGCATACATGAATGCAGAATAAAGATGATTAAATATGCAAGTCATTAGATTATTTTATAAATCAAATTCATTTTAAGTGAGCTTAAAATTTTTTGAGAGCTTTATAAAGATTAAAAGAGCTTCCTATTAAAATTTTAACACTAATTTTATGTTGTTTTTGGTGAAACTACCTCAATATATACAAGGGCTATTGGATGACCCACATGGTGCACAACTCTTTTCCATGTTGGATTTATGTTCCGAAAATCATCAGATCCATATGCGCTTAGACGATGTCCTTAAGAACGCCTTCCACACCCTCAATGGGAACTGCAGGTTCTGATCATGCCATTCAACTTTACTAACACGTCGGCCACCTTCTAATTGATGATGAATGACATCTTCCGACCATCGTTGATGAAATTTATGCTTGTTCTTTTGGACGACATCCTCGTTTACAACACTTCTTGAAGACCCGATAGGCTCCACTTCTGCAATGTACTTCATCTTCTAGCACAACATAAATTATGCCTCAATCTCAAGAAATACTCCTTTGACTGCAAACAGGTGGCCTACCTCGACCATATTACCTTTGTTGCTCCGTAGATACATGATGTTTGGGTGAGTGCATTATGGGATGGGTGACCTCCCGGGACATACTTGTATGCCAACTTAGGAAAATAACAAAATCTTGTGGTTCAACTTAGTATGGATTAGGCCGAGGCAAAACGGACAATGTCATATATATTGTAGGTTGGGTTGTTACAACTTATCTTTTACAGAGCTTTTGTTTCTTAAAGGATGTGCGATTTATGCAAACTTCAATTTGATTGTGATATTATGGTAGTGAGGGATGAGCCTCATTAACAAAACCTGGAGAGCAAAATTGATAGTTAATCTAGCATGAAAGGAAGGTTCTCCGGTATGGGTGGAATTTCAATCTACCTTTCTCAGTCTTGTTCTTCATAATAATTTTAATTCTTAGTAATTTATCCTCTTGAACATTGTAATCCCTGGCTAACAAAACCTTGTTAGTCTCTTCAGTCATCTTCTCTTGAATCTTCTCTTCAATAGATATTTATTTTATGTCATTAGTTTAAAAAATCATTATATTTTACCTATCAACCTAGTATGATATTAATGCAAAACATCCTTGGTTTCAGACACACCAATCATAAAGTTCTCATTTTCCCCACCTGATAACTGTATAAATGTTTTCTCATCTGACACTGATAACCATATTCCATACACGCCTTATTGTAGCATATAAATCAGCTTTCAATTTTTCATTGTATATCTATATATATATATATATCTTATTATATAAAGCAATATATGTATTTGGAGGCACACCATAGATCAAACAAGAGCCATTGGATTAGGAGAGAGAGCATGAGATGGGGGGAGAAAGTTGGGAGAGAGAGGGTAAAGAGAGAGAGAGAAAGAGAGAGAGAGGGGAGGAAAGAGAGAGGGAGAGAGAAAAGGAGAGATGGCGGAAGGGGAGGAGAAAGGGGGTGGAGAGAGAGAGGGAGAGAAATGGGGAAGGGAGAGAAATTATATAGAAAATGCATCAAATTGATACGTAGATAGACTTAGGCTCCGTTTGACGCGGCAGTGGCAGTCACAAATCTGGTGGTTATGAACCGTCGTTCGTAAACACCTGATCTCACCTAAGGGTCTTCATCCACTTTTTTGTTCAAAACTAGTTTTCTTTTTTTGATAGTGGTCATAAACCATTGTCATATGAAACTTACATTCTATGGTGGTGGCGTTTTGTCCAAACTCACGAGAGCAAAATATTCGTGCCAAACAAATACTTAGTTTTGAAGGATTAGGAAGGAGAAGGAATATATTTTGGATGAATGATATTCAAAATTATTAGCTTTATATTAGATTTAACATCTTTGACACCATTCGTCGGGCAAGAACAAACAAAAAATTGGATTAGCCGATCTCAAATACTCGGGATAAGGATATCATTGATATTGATGACGGTGATATTCTCTTGCACTCTTTATCGTTAAATTTGATTACTTTATAATAATAATTACCACCAATATCAAAATTTCTTGTAGCGGTATCAAAGTGTTCATTCTTTACAAAAAAGAAATTCTTGCTTCCTCTACCTTTTAATGTCATGGAATGTGGATTTTTCATAATTTCAAGTCTGGTTATTTCTTCAAAAAAAAATTGATAATTCGAGCCGGTCAATCTGAAGCTTGCACGAACAAGTCTAGTTATTATAGGCTAGCTTAGCAAGCTCTAGTTTTAGAGGCATAAGTACAATTTGAGCTGAAATCCTACTCAATTTAATTGCGGTGTATTTCATATAAGATAAGTTTGTACATCAGTTCAAATCTATGGATATAAATATATTTTCGTATTCATCATATGTTTCGATTTGATCTTGACCTAACTTAGGCATCCTGGTTAGAATCAATTAAGTTCGATTCCAATGAAAAGACGATCTGATTTTTAAGTGATCGAAGTTCCTCCAAATTCAAATTCCTACCTTAAATTCATGCCAACCTAAGTGTAGGAAAAGAAACATTAATGCTATTTTTTTCTTCAAATGCAGGGGAGCTAAGCCTGCTGGTGGAAGAGGTGGAGGACGTGGTGGTGGGAGGGGCGGCGGACGCTTTGGTGGGGGTGGAGGGCGCTTTGGTGGTGGTCGTGGAAGGGGATTCTCTCGTGGTGGTGGTAGAGGGCCTCCAAGGGGTGGACGTGGAGGCGGATTTAGGGGTCGAGGAAGATCATAGACCTTCTCAACACTGATTTGGTGATTCTATCCTTTTTATTTTTATCATAATGCCCCCGTCTTTAAAGCATGTAGAACATATTTGTTGGAATTTTCACAAGATCCCTTCTGTGTATCCTTCATGTAGTATTTTTATGTTATGTAGATTTCTTAACACAGTTCATTATTTTGATTTGAAGTAGAAGTGGAGTGATGCATTCGGAATGATTTTACATTTTTAGTGTAACTAATCTATTATGGCCAACACTTCACAACAGTTACTGTGCAGGCTGCATAATTTATATATTCTGCCCCAAGTTATGACGAATTTTCTTCAATGCAGCTCTGATATGCATTCCATATATGATGCATGTATAATTTAAGACTGAATATTTAAGCATGCATATATTTTAATATGGATTCATCGGATATTATAACTATGGTTGTTTATGCACATATTCATGCTCATGCTAAGGGAGAGCCCGGCCATTACTCACATGGACACATGTTTGCAGTTGACCATTTCTAGCAACTCCAGAAGTGCATTAATTTTAAAGTCGCCTTTGTGCTTGTGATTTTTGAACATTAAGTTCCTTTTCATTAATGAATGGTAATGACACTTGTGTTAAGAGTATTATGAAGTATAGCCCGGTGTGATAATTTCATGGGTGTGAAATTTCATGCAAGGGAAATGAAAAGGAGACTCAGCGAGAGATAGAGAGTCTGAGAGACTCAATGAGAGATGGAGTTTGAGATATAACACAATTTTATGCAAGGGAAATGAAAAAGCGACTCAATGAGAGATAGAGAGTCTAAGAGATACGCAATTTCATGTAAGGGAAATGAAAAAGAGACTCAATGAGAGATAGAGTCTGTGTGAGATACCACAATTTCATGCAAGGGCAATGAAAATGAAATTCAACACTTTCCTCCATTCAAACATCTCATGCCTTTAAATAGGCTTATATGATATTAATGACAATTAACAACTATTAATTGTCATTAATAACTAGAAGAGAGAGAGAGAGAAAGAGAGAGATACCACAATTTCATGCAAGGGAAATGAAAAATAGACTCAATGAGTGATGGAGCTGAGAGATACCACAATTTCATGCAAGGGAAATGAAAAAGAGACTCAATGAGAGATAGAGAGTCTCTGTGAGATACCACAATTTCATGCAAGGGCAATGAAAAATAAATTCAACACTTACATCCATTCAAACGTCTCATGTAGAATTTTTTATAGTTGTCCCAAATCATCCTCGGTTGTTCGACGTGCAAACGGACAAACCATAGCTAAGCTGAATTAAGAAGGGGGAAGGATGTCAAACGAATTCATTTTACTATTGGTGTTTGTTTGTGGCTGAAACATTGCACTCACTTGTTGAGTCATCCCAGTGAAATTTCTGCGGGGCTCGATTGGAGTAGCGGTACCGCACATGCGAAAGTTGCGAGGATCCAATATTCATTGGGTGAGAACAGGAATGTTTCGATGGCAATGAAGCAAGCGTGTTGCCGACCGACATTGGTCTTGACAATGATGGAGGTGAAGGAGGGTTGTGAGAGCTCCATTAGAGGGCGACGAGGTCATTACAGACTGGAAATGTACCACCCGTATTCGTATAGGGTGAGCCAGTTTAGGTCACTTGAGCATAACAAGTCAAAGTCAAAGATCGGGAGTGGCCCGAGTCAAGAAGCGAGTATTGCTTAGTACTCACCAGTTAGGTGGGCATCCCTATAAACCTGCCACCAGTGTCGCTTAATACTCACGTGATAGGCGAGCACTGACGATATCCACTATGGCGAGTAGTTGCCCTTAATTGTAGAGTGGGTGAGCTTATTCCTCAAATCACAAGTTAGGCACTTCGCATGGGGGAGGTTGGTTATTCTCGCATCAATACCCTCTCCCCCCAGATTTGTCTATATATAAGACCGCAAGAGTATCAGGAATGACACATTGACCCCTCAATAAGCTATTTGCTCATCAGTTTGTGTCTTTCTAGTACCTAGATCAACCGTTTGATTTTCAAGGGGAAATTATTTTTGACTTACGGGTATGTAGGAGGACCTCCCTGTTACAACACTCGGGTCCTATTTATTGATGGTTCAATTGTCTTTCTTGCTCTAGCCATCAGAGCCGTGACTTTTCACCGCATGATCAATTATCTTAGGCTACATTTTGGTCCGAACAATTGAAACTAGAATTTTCTTGGTTCCAACACTTTGATGCATTGAGTGTGGATCGTAGCCGCAGGAAGAAAGCCTAGCGAGAAGGATGACAGATCAAGAAGGCAAGAAGGAGGTGTCCGTCGACAACTCACGAGTGGAAGACGAGTACATGACGCGGGCAGACTTCACTGACTTCGCTCGAAGGATTGAGGACACTTTGTATCAAATGAATCAAAAGTCTTTTACACTGTACATCAAATGAATCTAATAAAAGGAAAATGAACGACTTAGAGAGTTGGTAGGTTTCCACGCCGCTGCGTGGTTTGCGCATGGCGACCACTCCACCCGTGCTCGTGCGCTATCCGAAGTTCCTTGTTTGCCTTCTCCATGCGTTCCTTGCTCCGAAGAATGTGGTCCTCCATTCGAGTGGTACCGAAAGTACCCATACTCGCCCGGATAGTACGGATGTCGTCTTTAAGAAGGTCTTGACTTTGATCGAGATCATCTGAGTGTCTCTCTAGCTAGTTGATGACATAGTATTTCACTCCCGCGCCTTCCAGCCGGTGCTCAAACTCTTCCGCCTTGGATAATCGCACGTCCATCGAACTGAGTCGACGATTTGGCTCGCATGCCGCATACCGATCAATCCTCGCTTCAAAATTGAGGAAGGCAGTAGCGACCCTCATCTGATACTCGCCTAATGGCAGACTAATTGCATCTATGAGAGCAGTGTCCGGCGAAACAACATGACCTGCCGACAAGCATGTTTAGGGAGCGAGATTCTAGTCGCAAGTGCAATAATGGGATTGAAGGGTCCGATACTTGGGCGAGGGGCCTGTGGCCTATGCTCATAGTGAAGTGGCGGGGACCGGCGAGCCGAAGAAGACCGCCAAGGTGGCGGAGATCGACGAGGTGATGGAGTATAACGAGGCGAACTCCTCTGATCACCGAACCGGCCCACACAATATGATCGATATGGCGGAGGGGTCGCAGACACAATGTCCCAGGTCGCCCAGGAGACGACTCCGTTGATGAGTACATGGGAGCCTTCTCACGGTCACGCAACCTTTAGAGATCCCCGCTAGCGGGGGACGTGCACGAAAGATTGCCCATTCCCCTGCCAAAAGGAGCAACTGGAGGAGGAAGAACTTGGGCAGTCACCGAGGATGGGCGAATACCGCGGGTATAGGAGGCGGTGGAGGTAGCGGTGTCGCGGCACGGGAAGCCCCGCTGCTGGTCGGAGTCATCAGGGGAGGGATGGTCCTCTAAAGCTTTGAGGTGCGACCTTTCTCGCACTGTATAAATTCGCGTTGTGCGAGTACCTTCACCACCCGCCGCAGTCGGGGCCACGACAAGATCAGCTGAGCGTAGAGAAGCGACCTTCAAGGGCGCATCAATAGGAGGCGGAGGTAAGCTCGGCTTGAACAGATTTATACTCGTCCGCAAGACCGAGCAAGGGAAATAATGTTAGTGGGAGTAACACAATTACACAAGTTTGTTTCAATAGCAAGTTCAAGTAAGAATTCCTAACCTCACGTGGCGGGGTCGGTTTGGATCTGAGTTTGGGTCGCATCCGCGTTTCTCGTGGACGTCCCCTCCGATGTGAGGGTGGTTAGAATCTCAGGCGACAGAAGTTCTTGATCGTCACCTATGCCCGCCTGGTTCAAGGCCTCTTGCGTTGCTTCCAGAATACTCACCTCGCCACCTGACTAAGGCACTTCCTTTTTAAACAATGGTTCTTCCATCATCTCTATCGTGACCTCTCTCTGACTTTCGGGTATCGTTGTCGACTCGTGAGGTCCCTTCTTCTTCAATAAGCTCATTAGTTTGACAGTCTAAGCAACAATCTCCTCTGGTGTGATCGGCAGCTTGCACAGGCTTAGTAAGGACACCTATAAGAAGGGACCCCCTCTATTTATAGACATCAGAGGAACTCGGAAGATAGCGCAGAGCATGGTCGTTTTCTTGCCAAAGCAACTCGCCGAATAAGTGTCGGATGAATCTTTTTGATCTTTCTAAAAACTCGCAAAGTGCGGAGATTGTGTACAACCCATATTCACCGAGGGTGGGGCCCATCCAGGTCACGTAACAAGAAGTCAAAGTCCACCAACATGGACGATTATTAACACAGACGATTAGCCCTTATTACTCGTCGGAGTTGGTGGGTATCCTATGTAACTCGACATTATGAGTGAGTAGTTGCCATAGTCGCTCAGTTAGCAAGGATGTTCTCAAGTCGCATAGTAGGTATATTGTAGGGGTCAGGTGTTCTCGCATACCCCCCCAGGATTTATATATAAATAGGATCTCATGGGTATCAAGAAAGACATCGAAATCTAGACACCCCTCACTAGTCTACTACTCTCCAAATGGTGTGTTCCTCATACTTCGCTCAACCTTTTGGTTATGGAGGAAAAGTTCTTAACTTCCGGGTACATGGTGTGATCTCCCCTTTGCAACACCTGAGGTGTGTTTATAGACATCTCTCTCTCTCTCTCTCTCTCTCGTGTTCTTGTCATCTAGTTCCGTAGAGTTGAATCGTAGGACATTTGGAATCTGTTTTCCCGGTTCCAATAAGTTTCTTTAGTGCTGTTATACCCTTTGAAAAATATATGCTTATAGTTTTCGTTTAGTGCTGGAATTGTTCACTTGCAAATCTAATTGATTTGTTATAAGCTAAAATTTGCAACATTATTGTCAACACTTCTCGTGAAGTAGTTCTCATGGATCCATGCAACCCATAATATTTGTCTAATTGAAGTAAATTAATAAATATGATCTTCAATATTCTGAATGAATTGAAAATCTCCTAGGATGTCCATAAAGAAGTTCTCCAACCCACCTAGCCTCAGTTTGATGTGATACCATGCGAGGATTACTTAATGATGATAAACTAGCCTCGTGCAACTGATCCCGACCGGTGCTATATTTTGTTGACCACTAGTAGCTCTATTACGATTGACCAAGTATGTTACTCGCTGCGGAGTCTTCTCACTAAAACTATCTGAGCCAACTGATGATAACATCATAAATGTTCAAAAAAGCATATATGTTAATATATAATGCAACAAACACATAAAGTTTGTGTAACATGCTACATAGAATAACATTTCATTCTAGCATAGATATATATAACAAAAATAGATAAATTGAAACAATTGTAGAAACGACATGCACAAAATAGTTCTATAAACATATATCACATATAATAAACATAGAGTCCAACAAACATCACAAATAGCAAATATTTCATGCTGCACACAAAGTTCAACAGAAATAAAGTTTTACAGTCAAAGCATAAAAAATAAACTGCTATGAATTGTTCCTATATCACGTCATCAACCGTTTAACTTTTAAATCATCTAGGATGCTCATAAAAGTATTTCTATTGATCTTGTCCCTAAGAAACATGATTGAGTAATCATGAAAATTAAAAGTCATCAACAATAGTTAGATATTTCCCAAGTTCTGTGATTGCTCCAGAGATTGTAAATAGGGAATAATATATTTGAATTTTTGGAGGCTCCATCATGCAACAACCAATTATATGTAATGTTTCAGCTTCAATCGTAGAACTGATTGCTTTTTTGCTTCCACTTTTCTTCCTTTTTTCCCTTGTCCTTCGTCTTTTTATTTGCTTGTCTTTAGAAAAGCCTTAGTAAGGGCCCATCTAAGGGCCCGTTTTTCTCTCTTTGTATTTGTCTCACATCTTGGATTGGGATCTTCTCTTCTTACTCTCTTCCTATATAAGTGTATTCATACTTGTAATTGATTATTCAAGAAGTATATACAAGGTTTGAGGCCTCTCTTTACATGGTATCAGAGGAACCAGTCTCTTCCTTGGTTGTTCGGCTTTTCAGTTTTTCTATTCGCGGCTACTCGCGGACTTCTCTTTCCTAACCGCCCGAGCTCAGTTAGCCGGCCTGTATGTGTGCACACCGCCTGGTCTCCCGGCTGACCACGCGACCTGTCCCCTCTCTTGCTTAGCCGCAGTATCGGGCGGCTTGTCAAATGGGTTCACTCTGTTCGTCGTGTTCTGCAGACGAAGGGTCTTCTCCACCACTTGACTTGTGCTACCCCTGTCGCTCCCTCCGATGATGGGCTTCGCGATGATGGGCTTCGCGATGATGGTCGGGTCCAGTCTTGGCTCCTCAACTTTATGGACACCAAGCCCTACAGGATGGCCGTGTATCATGACACGGCCAAGACAATGTGGGAGGAGTTCCACTCCTTTTACTCTGGGCAAAACAGTCTTCAACACCTATATGATATTATCTCCGACCTTCAGAATCTTGCTCCTGGTGCTCCCGGCGACATGATCTCTTTTGTTGCCCAGGCCAAGACACTGGCCGAGGCTTGGATTTAACATCAGCCTCCCACTATGGATCTTGCTACTCAACGGGCCCAGAAAGATGCTGTCACCATCGCGATGATGATGTCCCGTGTTCCGCCCTACCTGCATAGTGTTCGGGCCCAGATCCTCTCTTCCACGACGACTCCTTCACTGTCTGATGTCTACTCCATGTTGCTTCGGGTTACGCCTCCTACAGAGGCTCCTCCCAGCTTTGCACTTGCTCTTCTTCAACAGCCTCTACTTCCGACCCCCCTCCTGCTCGTGACTCTTCCACTCGAGGGGGCCGACCTCTGTCTCGAGGACGCGGACGTGGTGGACGTTCGTCTCTCAAATGCACATATTGCGGCCGGGGTGGCCATCTTGAGGTCACTGGTTACAACAAGCATGGGTTCCCTATCCACCTCGCTGCTACTTCCTCTGCTTCTCCTGCTCCCACTGGGGCTTCTGCCCAGGATCCGACCTCCACTGCCCGCCAAGATATCGATGAGCTCCGCACCCAACTCCATCAGCTACATGGTGCCCTCAGCCGCTCCTCCGACTCGGTTGCGTCTTTTTCTGCGGAAGGTATAACCTGTCTCTCTCCTAGCCCCTACTGGATCGTGGATTCCAGCGCTACTCAACATGTTACTTCCCAGAAGCCCTCCCAATATCTCCAGACGGCTCATCCCCCGTGTATCACTGTGGCCAATGGTGACACCCTACCGGTCTCTGGCGCCGCTGCTCTTCAGCTTACCCCGACCTTCTCTCTTTCCTCGGTTCTTCACATTCCGGGATCTCCTTTCAATTTACTTTCTGTTAGTCGCCTGACGACCAACCTTGATTGCTGCATAACTTTTTCTCCCTCTTCCTTTCTTATGCAGGATCGTCGCACCCGGAGTTTCATTGGTAGGGCGCAGCTGTTGAGTGAGCTCTACATCTTGGATATCTCACCCACTCTTCTCTCCGCCGTCTCTACTGTTGATTGGCATCGCCGCCTTGGGCATGCTCCTCTTCCGATTCTCAAGCGGGCTCTTCCTGATGTTCCTTTACAGGAGTTCTCCTGTGAATCTTGTATCTACGACAAACAACATCGTTCTGCCTTCCCCCCTGCATGTACCCGGAGTAGTATTCCTTTATCCTTAGTTCATTCTGATGTATGAGGCCCTTATAAGGTCCCTAGTATCTATGAATTTCGCTATTTTGTAACTTTTATTGATGACTACTCGCGTACTACCTGGCTATATTTAATGCATGATCGTACTGAACTTACATCTGTGTTTCGTGCCTTCTTAACTGAGATGCGTACGTAGTTCGCCACCCCCCTCAAAATCCTCTGCACTGATAATGCTCGCGAGTATATGAGGCGCGCCTCCTCCAACCTCTGCACTGAATTTGGCGTCATCCATCAAACTTCGTGTGCATATACCCCTCAGCAAAACGGGGTGGCCGAACGGAAGAATCGTCATTTACTCGTTGTTGCTCGGTCCCTCATGTTTCAAATGCAGGTTCCAATCGAATATTGGAATTTTGCCGTCTCCACAGTCTGTCATCTCATTAACCGCCTACCTTCTTCTTTTCTTGACTTTGCCATTCCTATCCAACTCTTCTATCCTACTACCAACCCAACCTCTCTCACCCCGCGTGTCTTTGGGTGTGTTTGTTATGTTCATCTTCTTGGACTTCCCTCCGACAAACTTGCTCCTCGGGCGGACAAATATATGTTTGTTAGCTACTCCCGTACTCAAAAGAGGTATGTTTGCTACTCCCCTTCGGATGACAAGCTGGTCGTCTCCGCGGATGTCACCTTCTGCGAAGACCAGCCCTTTCACTTACCTTCCCCCACCCCGTCTTCCTCTCCCGCACTTCCCCAGCCTGCCGTCCATATCACTCCCGCCTTTCTGCCATCTCCCCCCTCCTCTATTCCTGCCCCCAAAGTTCCTCCGCCCGTTATCCGTGTCTATACTCGTTGCGGCTCCAAGGATGGTTCCCTGCCTCAGCTCCCTGCTGCCAGTGACACCCCGACACCGACGGATCCGGCTCCTGCTTCTACGGCCCATCCCCTGTCCAACTACGTTTCTCTCCATCGGCTCACTCCACCTCTCTACGCCTTTGCCACTTCGCTTTCCTCTATTTATATTCCTAACACTGTACAAGAGGCGCTTCAATATCCGGGGTGGCGGGCGGCCATGGACGATGAAATGAGGGCTCTCTGGGCTACCCAGACTTGGGATCTGGTTCCTCTTCCTACAGGCGAGCACTGTGTTAGCTGCAAGTGAGTCTTTGTTGTTAAACATGCAGTGGATGACACCGTTGAGCGTCTGAAGGTCCGCCTCGTGGCCCGGGGTTTTACTCAGCAACATGACCTTGATTATGAGGAAACCTTTTCTCCGGTGGCCAAATTGAACACGGTTCGAGTTCTTCTCTCCTTGGTTGTTCACCGTCATTGGCCTCTTTATCATCTGGATGTCAAGATCGCCTTTCTCAATGACGATCTGCAGGAGACTGTTTATATACATCAACCTCCCGGATTTGAGACCACGCGGGAGTCTCGGGTTTGTCATCTTCGGAAATCTATTTATGGTCTCAAACAGTCCCCGCCCGCTTGGTTTGACAAATTCAGCAAGGTAGTCCGCGATATATGCTTCGCTCGGAGCTCGGCTGATTTCTCTCTCTTCACTCGACACCGGCCAACCGGAACTGTGATCCTACTTGTCTATGTTGACGATATCCTCATTACTGGCGACGATACTACAGGGATACAACATACCAAGCAACAGTTGAACTCCGCCTTTCAAACCAAAGATCTTGGTAACCTATGGTATTTTTTCGGGCTTGAGGTTGCACGACGGCCTGATGGTCTTGTATTATCGCAAAGGGAGTATTGTATGGACCTCCTTCATGATGCCAGTTATTCGGGATGCAAACCTACAGATACTCCTATGGACGCTAATCACAGGCTCTCGACCCATAGCTCTGACTCCGATAAGCTGCTTACAAATCCGGAATACTACAAACGCTTGGTTGAGAAACTGATCTATCTTACGGTTACTCGACCAGACATTTCTTTTATCGTAGGAGTCGTGAGTCGATTTATACATGCTCCTCGGACTTCTCATCTTCAAGCTGTCGAGCGCATTCTTCGGTATCTCAAGAACGCTCCAGGACAAGGGCTTGTGTACAAGCCATCCACATCTTTATCTCTTGTTGCATACTCGGACGCTGACTGTGCAGGATCCATTGATGATAGACATTCTACATCTGGTTTCTGTACCTATTTCGGTGGACATCTCATAACCTGGCACAGCAAGAAACAGACTGTGGTTGCTCGCTCTTCTGCTGAAGCTGAGTACCGGGCCATGACTGCTGTTGTTTTCGAGTTAACTTGGCTTGAGAGCCTTCTGGGAGACTTGTGTGTTCGTCTCTCATCACCGACGATCCTATTTTGTGATAGTCAAGCAGCAATACATATTGCCAAGAACCCGGCCTTTCACGAACACACAAAGCATATTGAATTTGACTGCCACTTTATTCGGGAAAAAGTACAGTCAAAGAAGGTAGATTTGGAGCATGTCTCTGCTACAAATCAAGTTGCTGACATCCTGACTAAAGCTCTCTCTCGGTCACTATACTACCAATTTTTATCCAAGCTTCGTGCCTATGACTTGTACGCTCCAGCTTGCGGGGGAGTCTTAGAAAAGCTTTAGTAAAGGCCCATCTAAGGGCTCATTTTTCTCTCTTTGTATTTGTCCCACATCTTGGATTGAGATCTTCTATTCTTACTCTCTTCCTATATAAGTGTATTCATACTTGTAATTGATTATTCAAGAAGTATATACATGATTTGAGGTCTCTCTTTACACTTGTGAAGGAGTAGGTTCTTCCATTTCTAGAACATCATAAGCAACAAACATATCGTGTTCATCAACTGTTTCGAAATCTAAACTTCTTGAATTGGGTGCCCATGAGAGATCCCCAGTTGCAACCACATGGTTGAACATCATGTTTATTTTTCTTCTAATTCTGAGTATGTGTATCAAAACTAATTCACGTTCGGCACGATCTAACATGAACATATATTTGATTATTACAACAATTATTTCATCTATAGTAAATAAATAATAAGTTAATAACAAAAATATATTCACCTACAATCCTTATTTTCTCCACTCATCTGAAATAGCAATAGTATTGCGAGTCGGATCTCATCCGAAGCTTGTCTCACTCCGCTTTAGCTCTCCATAACTTCCATTCTTTCTTCAACTGATCCCGTTATTTTTTCATTCGAGTCTGATCATATCCCTTCCCCGTGTGTGTTAAAAAATTATTTGCCAAGTTGGTCCATCCATCCTTGCTAAAGGGAGTTGTAGGTCTATTGCTCAACTCTTTTTATTTCAAACATAGATCACAAAATATCATAGCTTCATTGACCTCCAATGTTACAGAAATAAAGTCATCTCTATGCTTACTAATGGATTATTTGGATAAAATAAAATATAAACACTATGAAAACACATAACATACACATAATATAAACATACAACACACACATATACATATCAATTGAATATATATATATATATATATATATATATATATATATATATATATATATATATATATATATATATATATATATATATATATACGAGCATCTTCGCACGGGCTACGCCCGTGCTCGATGCTCTCGTGCGGCCTTCGGCCGCATCTAGTCGGGCTTCGCCCGCCTCCGCACGGGACTCGTCATTCTCTCTTTCTACCACACTCTCTACGCTCGTACGTGCTCAATATAAGCTCTCGGGCGGCTTTCGGCCGCATCTTCGCCCGCCTTCGCATGGGTCCCATCATTCTTTCTTTCTACCACACTCCGTCCCTCCCTCTCTTCTCTCTCTCCATCTGTTTCTCTCTCTCACCGCCCACCTATACCTATATAATATATAATATATAGATTATTTTATATATAATATACCCACCGTAGCACCGCCCCCTCTTAACCGCTCTCTCTGTCATCCCACACCCGCTGTAGCTTTAGGAGGAACACCTCGCCGGAAAAGAAGAGAGAAGAGGTTGTTTGAGGAGAAATAAAATGAGAGAGAGGCGGGTTTTGGGTGGTGTTTGGCCCGAGGAAGTGGAGGAGCGTCGGGGGATGGGAGCGGGCTTGGTGGTGGTCGGCCATGGTGGAGGACTGTCCGAGAGAGAGAGAGAGAGAGAGAGAGGTGCTCGACATAACAGCTCTCCAAAGTCTCTGGAGCGCCATGGTGGTCGATGGCAGGACCGAAGTGGAGGAGGTAGGGAGATCAGGATGGAGGGGAAAGGAGGGCGGGAGAAGGGCAGCGGCATCCAAAATTTTTTTTTTCAACAGAGGATCGCGATTTCATCCGGACAGGGGTGGGGGGATTTTCTGAAACCGCAATATGCAGTCCATCGTCGGACGATCATGATATTTCCTAGTCAAATCCAACATTCTATATTAATTAATGTAATTTTGAACTCATTTTTATTTGCAGACCACTATATTTCTTTTTATAATATATATATATATATATATATATATATATATATATATATATATATATATATATATATATATATATATCAACACACATAACACAACCACACACACACAACACAACAACAGACAATGAAATTTTTTGCGTGGAAAACACAGAAAGGGTGAAAATCACGGGGCTGGATCGGTGCCGACCGAATTGCACTGTTTCTCCAAGTGTTATATGTAGTAGAATGCTCGAGGGTGACAGAGCATCGCTCGGTACAATGTCTTTTGAAGAGAAAGAAGCGGGTTCTTCAAGTCTTTTTACGGAAGAAAGAGAGATCTTTGAGTCCCAAAGGAAAGCCTTGAGGGAATCTTTGAACGTCGAAAAACTATGAAGGATATTTGAAGGAGCTCTCCGTAACGCTGGAAGCAATCTCCCCCCTCAAATGAAGGCTCTGGGACCTTTTCTATAGCTTTGATATGGGTTGTTTGGTAATTGCGCCGTTGTAACCATCATAACTATCAGACAGATGAATCACATCCCTCGATATGGAGCATACAGAATATCATTTTTACGAATACAACGATTTGCCCCCCCCCCCCCCCCGGTTTGGATAGTTTGTGCAGGACCGACAACGACGGCGGTGAACACGAACATTCCTGCAATCTTTGTGGACAAGAGACAAAGAAGATAAATTGTAGTGCGCGCCCCAAAGGAATTCTACGCGCTTGTATGTGCAAGAGTGTTATGAGAGCGCCATCAGCATGGAGCTGTTGTTAGAGCGATGTGCTGTGTGCGGAGTTGTGAGTGTGCCGTGAGCGCGGAGGCATTGTGAGTGCGTCGTGAGCCTGGAGGCGCTGTGAGCGTGCAGTGAGTACGGAGGCATTGTGAGCATGCCGTGAGCGCGGAGGCATTGCGAGGGTGTTGCGCGCGCAGAGGCCAGGGGGTGTTTTAAGCGTGCCGCGGCGGGCGCTTCCAAAATGGGAGTGTGATGCTCCCCAAGTAGATAGAAAGCGTGGATGGGAGGCGGCGAGAGTGCGGACGGGTGGTGGCTTTGCAGTGTCTGCGCAACACTCCTAAATAGGAGTGTGGGCATTCCCAATTTGGCATGACAACAGTTATGGCCGCCACCAAGAAAATAAAACTAGTTTTGAACATAAAAGTGGATGAAGTTTCTTAGGTGAGCTCGGGCGTTCGCGGCGGCGGTTCATAACCACCGCGTTCACGACCAGCACCGCGCGAAACAGAGCCTAAATCATCCAAATTATATTGCCACAACTTCAACCTCTCCCTCTCGCTCAGCGAGCTATAATCATCTTTCATGGTTCTCTTCCATTATAATCTGAGTATTGAATGTTGGAAATTTCCCGTAAGGTGGACTCGTTTCATCGAGACGTCCCGGTTAAGTCGTATGCTAATTTTGAGTCTATTCAGACTCCTACGAGTGCGAGTTAGTTCAGTCGCGTCAACGGTCGAAGCCTGTGATAGATGAGCCAGATCGTCTCGTAAATTCAGGATGCGAACCCGGTCTCACCCTTGGCATATGAATTGACATTTAAGAGAATAATCCTAATTAATTTGTAGGATTGAATTTTATTTGGTGAATTCATTTTGGAGTCAATGGGATTTATTGGCCTCATTATTTTGGTAACTCCTATAGGCTCTCCTATTAAAGCTAAGACCAAAATTTCATGCCTATTGATTTGTGAACAACCGTGGAGCAGCGGGGTAGGGCAGATTTCCCGATCCTTTTTCTTCTTCATCGCGAAACCGCCCACTTCTCCACCGTTCGGCTTTTGGAGAGCAGATCGCCGGAGGCATTTCCGATCGGCCACCGGGCTTCATCCCGACCACCATCTCCCACTGCCGGTTCGCCGCTCTAGGCTTATTCCTCCATCAAAGCTTTTCGGTTTTGGACAAGGAGGACTGTAGCCCGTGGATCTTCATCGTAGATCACTGCTTGCCTCGCTGGCCTGTTGGTTTTCCTGCAGATACCGGCGTTTAGGAGCTTTCCTCTCTTACATATCCGAGCAGGAGGTATAACCCGTTTTCAACAAGAAATCTCATTTAACATCTCTCGTTGAAATCATGAAACTGACCTAGGGTAAGTGAAATGAAATTAACTGCTATATACCCGTGCAATCTTGATCCGCTAAATCACCGTGTCCAATAATTTTATTTAGCAGATCAGAGCCTTTGTTCTTTACACAAGCTGTAATTTTAGTTTCAACAAGTATTGCTCTTATTATGGTTTGCTTGTTTTCTGATCTGCACTTCCGGATGAGGATTTATAAGGTCAAGATCCAATCAAAAATCTAGAACTTGTTTTCAGATCTTGGTATCTCACTATTTGTTGTATAATTCAGATTTTCTTATAGCTGTGTTTGTCATCGGATTTCCCTATCGCTGCGGGGTCCATAAAGGGCAAACGCATCTCAGGTCCGCAATTATGAAGAACGAGCAAGAATCCAAGAACAGTATAAATTCATTTCCGCACTTTAGTCTCCGTTCGTTCAAGCTCAATTTATTTTTGTGTTCTTAGATATAGAAAAATAAAATTAGCATAAACTCCAATTAGAGATTTGTTGTGTTTGGTTAAAACGATCCTTGGAGCTTCATTTGTCGCTGCATTCACTAGAATTTTCGATAGTATAGATTCGTTGTAGCGATGCATACTCCTAAATTTGGTTAACAGTTGGTATCAGAGCGAGGTTAACCAAACCTATTAGTCTCCTTCATTATTTTGGGGTAAATTATTTTTCTAATCTATTTGTTTAAAGGACACAATGTCAAAACCCATTAAATTATTTAGAGAAAAAAATAATTTGGGATTGGAAATTCAAAGTTTTTTCATTAATCAATCCCCGACAAAGGAGTTGTGTTTTCTTTAAGACGAGTGATTGTCCACACAT
Organism: Platanthera guangdongensis; assembly: GCA_039583875.1. NCBI lineage: Eukaryota > Viridiplantae > Streptophyta > Magnoliopsida > Asparagales > Orchidaceae > Platanthera > Platanthera guangdongensis. The sequence goes on along the minus strand of CM077154.1, from coordinate 134,836,705 downwards.
CATTAAGCTAAGAAACACGATATTAATTTAGGGCAATATTTAGATATCCCGGTATGAAAGAGTCTCGTGGATTGATAAGAATTGCAGCCGCCAAAGTGGCCCTTTCGAGTTTCGAGTCAGTTTGTGAGATTACGGTTTCACATGTTTTTGGGAGTTCTCTGAGAGTAGTGTGCAATCATTCACCCAAAGGTGGTGCTTGCGCAATAGGTTCAGAGGGATACACACGGACATTTGGACGGTAGTGCAGAGCTCTAGTAATCTATTCGCCCAAAGGTGGTAGATCTGCAAAAAGCTAAAGCATAACTGTTGCTCGTTCTTGTGTGGAGAATCACTAATTGCGTGACGCGTAGTCTGCCCAAAGGTGTTGCGCGTTGACGCGCCTGGATTCTCTACCTAGTGTGCTATTTAGGATTTTATAGCCACTATTGCCCTATTTGTCTCTAATTTTTTCTTTTCTCTCCTTTCAGTCATCTTTACAGTGCATAATAATATGACGACCATTGAGAAACTCACTGGATCGAACTTTAAGAAGTGGAAATCCGACATTATGTTTGCTCTTGAGATGACAGATATTGAGATGGTCATGAGTACCGACCAGCCTGCGGCTCTCACAGTGACCATCACTCAAGCTGAGAAGGATCATTATGGTGCATGGAACAAGTCGAACAAAATCTGCTTGTTGACTATGAACGTTCCATTCTGGAGCACCTGCTAAGTGGTTTCCAGACATGACCGTCACCAGAGATTTTCTGACTACCGTTGGGCAAAGGTATGAGGTGTCTTCCAATGCTGAGATTGAGACTCTGATTCAGGACCTCTTCTCCATGAGGTATTCGGGAGGAGACGGAGTCCGTGATTACACACTGAAGATGGTCTTACTATCAGACCAAACTGCAGGAGATGGAGATTACTCTCCCCGAAACCTTAATAGTGCATCAAACACTCAATACTCTTCCTGCAGAGTTCAACATTCTGAAGACTACCTATAGTTCCCAGGATGAGACGTGGAAGATAAATGATCTCATCACTCGTTGCGTTGCTGAGGAGGAGAAACTGAAGAAAAGGAAGACGAACACTGCTTTGCTCGTAGTCAAATCCCCGTTTAAGAAGAAGTTCAAAGCTCCGTTTAAGACTCAGGATGGACAACCTTCAGGGAGCAAGGACGATGGTGGAAAAAGGGCTCTTATCCGCTTCTTTTGTAAGAAGAAGGGGCACGTGAAGCACGAGTGCATAAAGTTTAAGTTTTGAATGGAGAAGCATGGATTTGTACCTAAAGGTAATCCCTTAGCTCCAGTCCTTTGTGAATCCAATTTAATTGAAGCCCCATCAAGTTCTTAGTGGCTCGATAGTGGAACAACTAATCATGTTGCTTACACACTGCAGTGGTTCATCAAAAGGAGGAGGCCAAGCAAGGGTGAGTGCAGACTCACAGTTGGCAACAATGCTCAGGTGGAGGTGGAGTTCATCGGAGACATTTGTTTAGTCTTTGATTCATGATATGAACTTATTTTAAAAGACATATTTTATATTCGTTCGTTTAGAAGGAACTTAATTTCTGTTTCTGCATTAGATATACTTAATTATGTCTTTAATATTTCTGGTTGTTTAATTGAGTTATTTTATGAATCACAGTTTATTGGCCAATGTTCACTATCTAATGGTTCATATAGAATATGTCTTGCACCTGTTAATTTTTATGTCACTTCATATAATGTAGAAAATGTTGTTAGTAAAAGACTCATTAAAGAGCAGTCTTCATGTTATGACATAAAAGGTTAGACCATATCTATAGGAAAAGAGTAGAAAGATTAATTAAGGAAAATATTTTTCTTACTCTAGACTTTAGTGACCTAAAGACATGTGTGGACTGCTGTAGAGGTAAGATGACCAAAATTAAAAAGAAATGCTCAACTCGTAGTTCAAGTTTGTTTGAGGTCATTCATACGGACATCAGTGGTCCTTATTCCACTATCCTTTGTAGGAACACCTACTTCATTATATTCATTGATGACTACTCCCGTTTTCGGTTATTTGTATTTAATTAATGAGAAGTCTGAATCTCTTGAAAAGTTCAAGATTTTCAAGACTGAAGTTGAGAAACAAATAGAGAAAGTCTTCAAGATTGTTTGGTCTGACAGAGATGGCTAGTATTTTGGTAGGCATGATACCTCCGGGCAACATAAAAGTCCGTTTGTCAAATACTTGGAGAGTTGTGGCATTGTTGCTCAGTACTCCATGCCGGGTAGTCCTGAGCAGAATGGTGTGACCGAAAGTTGTAATCGAACCCTTAAGGAAATGATGAGGAGCATGATGAGTAGGACAAATCTTCCTGAATTTTTATGGGGTGAGGCGCTTAAGACTGCAGTATACATCCTTAATAGAGTCCCATCTAAGTCAGTACCTAAAACCCCTTTTGAGTTATGGACTGGTAGACGACCCAACCTTAATCATTTGCGTGTCTGGGGTTGTCCTGCAGAATTCCGTATGTACAACCCATCAAAGAGTAAGATAGCCACCAGGTCTTGTCGTTGCTATTTCATAGGCTATCCAGATCACTACAAGAGATTTAAGTTTATTCCCCTTTAGGAGGACCCAAAATTGTAGAATCACAAACAGCTAGATTTTTAGAATGAAATGTTGCTGACGAATCTAGTTGTTCTCTTCCTATTAGTGAAGATGAGGAAGTTGTGACCATTAATTTATCTATGCCCTCGGTAGGAGATTCTGCGGTGCCTGAACCTGTGACGGAACAAGTGGATGATGTGGAAGTGGTCTTACCACCGATTCCAGTTGAGGTTCCTCCTCATGTTCAGGAGGTTCATCCACCCGCTAGGAGATCCGTTAGGCAGAGAAGACCTGCAATTTCCTCAAACTATGAAGTCTATTTGGTAGAGAGTGATTATGATATTGGTCAAGTGGTTGACCCAGTGACATTTAATGAAGTTGTGTCTGAACCTCAAGTTGATCTGTGGTGAGATGCAATGAAAGACGAGATGGAGTCTATAAAGCTGAATAAGGTTTAGAGAAGGAATCGATTACCACGAGACTTTTTCTCCTGTTTCCTCTAAAGACTCTTTCAGAGTGATAATGACATTAGTAGCTCATTATGATTTGAAGCTACACCAGATGGATGTAAAGAACGCATTCCTGAATAACGATCTCGTCGAAGAGGTCTATATGGTGCAACCTGAGGGATTCAAGTCTGGTCATTCCGACCAACTTGTATGTAAACTTAACAAATTCTATATGATCTAAAGTAAGCTTTAGACAGTGGTATTTGAAATTTAATGAGATGATTACTTCTTTTGGTTTTGTACAAAATAAGTTAGACCGTTGCATATATCTCAAGATCAGTGAGAGCAGATTCATTTTCTTAATTTTTTATGTAGATGATATCATGCTTGCGAGTAGTGATTTGACATTATTGCATTAATCTAAGCAATTTCTATCAAAACACTTCGATATGAGAGATCTTGGAGAAGTATCCTTTGTTCTTGTAATTGAGATCATTAGGGACCGGTCTCACCATACGTTGACACTCTCTCAGAAAGCTTACATCGAGCGTGTACTTGAGAGATTTAACATGCTTGATTGTAAGGATGGTGACGTACCTGTGCTTAAGGGTGATAAGCTCAGCTTATCACAATGCCCCAGTAACGATAAAGAGAGAGAGAGAGCGCATGAATGATATACCTTATGCTAGTGCGATAGACAGCTTAATGTATGCCCGAGTCTGTACCAGACCGGACATTGTCTTCGCAGTAGGACTTTTAGGCAGATATCAGTCGAACACAAGACCTGATTATTGGGTGGCTGACAAGAAAGTCTTAAGGTATTTGAAGGGAATTAATGATGTTAAGTTGATTTACCATAGAGTTCAAAACCTTGAGTTGGGGGGTATACGGATTCTGATTTTGCCGGTATGAGGATGATAGGAAATCTACTTCAGGTTATATATTTAAGTTAGCTGGTGGGGCCGTTTCGTGGAAGTGTCAAACAGACACTCATCACTTCATCCACAATGCATGCGGAGTTCGTCGCTCTTTTCAGAGCTTCTACTCACGCAGTGTAACTCAAGAATTTCATTTCAGAGTTGAAGGTCGTCGATTCTATAGCGGGACTCATCCAGATGTATCGTGATAATATCTCTGCAGTCATATTCTCGATGAACAATAAAAGTATCACAGAGTCCAAACCCTTGAAAATTAATTTTTTGACCGTTAAGAAATTGGTCAAGAAGGGTAAAATTTTAGTGGAGCATTTAGGAACAGATGACATGTTGGCTGATCCACTTACTAAAGGAATTCACCCTAACGTGTTTCAAAAACATATTAATATGAGGCTTAAAGATTCGATCGATATGCTAGATTAGTGGGAGGCTACATAAATCTTCAATTCAGTTATCTGTTATTTACATTGCACTTTATTTAATTCATTAATAATTGAAGAATATTCATTCAGGAATATTATCAAGTTTCGTTATTCGTTGAATTTATGTGACACGTCACACTACATTAAAGTCTAATGACTTGTGTCAGTCGTAGCATAAGGCTTAGGACACTTCATTTAGATTATGGTCTGTTGTATGTCTTTTGACACATGAATTCAAAACCTTAAGGTTAGATATACTTGTTCGTTTGAACACTTAAGAACTTCTTAAAACATGGTCTAGTGCATTCATTTGAGAAGTTTGGTTGACCAGCAAATTCGAACAACCTTCATGTGCACATTTTCAGCATATTGCTGTATGTTTTATTTAACCGCGCTTTGTCCATGTCGATTTAGTCCGTAAGCTGTTGTGACCATGGAAGGTCCTGTGTCGCTCAATGATGTGGTTGCCGCCGTGATTCAGAGTGAAGGATTTGATTGGACCGGATTGACGTGGAAGTAGACTCAATATCGCGTTCGTTGATTAGTACCCTTAAGTTTCGTGAAGATTTTATCGGAATGTCATAAATTGCGATGAATACAAGTCCAATTGGGAGAATGTTGGAAATTTCCCGTAAGGTGGACTCGTTTCATCGAGACGTCCCGGTTAAGTCGTACGCGAATTTTGAGCCTATTCAGACTCCTACGAGTGCGAGTTAGTTCAGTCGCGCGAACGGTCGAAGCCTGTGATAGGTGGGCCAGATCGTCTCGTAAATTCAGGATGCGAATCCGGTCTCACCCTTGACATGAATTGACATGTAAGAGAATAATCCTAATTAATTTATAGGATTGAATTTTATTTGTTGAATTCATTTTGGAGTCAATGGGGATTTACTGGCCTCATTATTTTAGTAACTCCTATAGGCTTTCCTATTAAAGCCAAGACCAAAATTTCATGCCTATTGATTTGTGAACAACGGTGAAGCAGCCAGCTAGGGCAGATATTCCGATCCTTTTTCTTCTTCATCGCGAAACCGCCCACTTCTCCACCGTTCGGCTTTTGGAGAGCAGATCGCCGAAGGCGTTTCCGATCGGCCACCGGGCTTCATCCCGACCACCATCTCCCACTGTCGGTGCGCCGCTGTAGGCTTATTCCTCCATCAAGGCTTTTCGGTTTTGGACAAGGACTGTAGCCCGTGGATCTTCATTGTGGATCACTGCTTGCCTCGCTGGCCTGTTGGTTTTGCTGCAGATACCAGCGACCAGGAGATTTCCTCTCTTACAGATCCTAGCAGGAGGTATAACCCGTTTTGAACAAGAAATCTCATTTAACATCTCTCGTTGAAATCATGAAACTGACCTAGGGTAAGTGGAATGAAATTAACTGCTATATACCCGTGCAATCTTGATCCGCCAAATCACCGTGTCCAATAATTTTGTTTAGCAGATCAGAGCCTTTGTTCTTTACACAAGCTGTAATTTTAGTTTCAACAAGTATTGCTCGTGTTATGGTTTGCATGTTTTCTGATCTGCACTTCCGGATGAGGATTTATAAGGTCAAGATTCAATAGAAAATCTAGAACTTGTTTTCTGAGCTTGCTAACTCACTCTTTGTTGTAGAATTCAGACTTTCTTATAGCTGTGTTTGTCATCGGATTTCTCTATCGCTGCGGTGTCCATAAAGGGCAAATGCATCTCAGGTCCGCAATCATGAAGAACGAGCAAGAATTCAAGAACAGTATAAATTTATTTCTACACTTTAGTCACCGTTAGTTCAAGCTCAATTTATTTTTGTGTTCTTAGATATAGAAAAATAAAATTAGCATCAACTCCAATTACAGATTAGTTGTGTTTTGTTAAAACGATCCTTGGAGCTTCATTTGTCGCTGCATTCACTAGAATTTTCGATAGCATAGATTCGCTGTAGCGACGCATACTCCTAAATTTTATTAACGTTGAAAATATATATATATTTATATATCGTATGACATATACATATATAAATATGTATCTTTTAACCTTCGGCCCTTCTATCTTTTTCTATTTCCAGCTTTTACCTTGTGCTGTGTGCTGTAATACTTCAATACTTTTTTCCCTTATCTGGTCAGCTGGGCCTTTTATCTGTTTGAACTGGCGTGACCAGGCCAGAGGTTGCTTGCTGAACCATTTTTCTGCTTCTTCTTTCTTCGTCCTCCATCTTCTTCTTTGGTATGTTGAAAAAACCTGCATTCATTTAAATGAATTGTTAGCTTCATTTTTCAACATTTGGTATCAGAGCAATAGCTTATGCCATCAGAAGATTCGTGTAGTATCGTGCATCTGGATCATATTTCGATCCAGTCTTTCTTCATGAATCTCATCATATGGCTGCTTCTTCCAGCAATCAAATCTTCCTCTATACGCCCACTGGAATACCCATATCCGAAGGAGAAGCTTTATGATTACTGGAGCAAATAAATGAAAATTTATTTCATCTCACAAGGACAGTGGGATCTCATCCAAAATGGATATTCTTTACCTCTAATGAAGTCTGCAGATGCTAAGGGAGAAACAACCGACCAACAAACATTTCTAGAAAATCAAAGAAGGGATGCAAGAGCCATCCTATGTATCCAGCAAGGCGTTGGCAGATCGATTCTATCTCTTATCATTGATGCAGAGACTTCAAAGGATGCTTGGGAAATCTTGAAGGTGGAATATAGAGGTAATGCAAGAGTTATTTCCATGAGATTAACACAGCATTGAAGAGAATTTGATAATTTAAATATGAAAGAAGGTGATAGCATCCAGAAATACATATATAAAGCTACTGTTTTAATGAATCAATTTGTAACCTATGGAGATGAACTACTAGAGAAACATGTATCCAAGATTCTTAGTAGCTTTTGTAGTTTTGAACATGTTGCGGACATTGAGGAAGCAAGAGACATTACCAAGATGTAGGTATGTGATCTCATGAGTTCCCTGCTGGGACATGAAACCAAAATGAAAAAGAAGGAACCAACTCTTGAACAAGCATTTCAGAGCAAGGTCATCATCAATCCTGTCAAACCTATTTACTCATCGTGGAGTTCAGGATCAAAAGAAAGAGAAGAAAAAGATAGCACCCCTTATTGCAGACTGTGCAACAAAAACACGCACTCCGCCAAAGATTGTTACTCTAGATGCAAGAAATGCGAAAGGAATATGCATCTCCAGAGAGATTGTTGGTACAGAGAATCACGACCAAAGGAGGAAGCAAATTTCTCTTCAAATCAAGAAACTTTGTTCCTCACTTTTCCCAATACCCAAAGCAGTGACTGTGGTGTGTGATTTTTGAACAGCAGGTGTTCAAACCATATGTGCAACAACAGAGATGCTTTTTTTCCCAGATGAGACTATTAAGATAGAAGTAATCATGGGTGATGGAAATTGCAAAAACATTGAAGGAAAAGAATCACGACCAAAGGAGGAAGCAAATTTCCAGAGAGATTGTTGGTACAAAGAATCACGACCAAAGGAGGAAGCAAATTTCCCTTCAAATCAAGAAACTTTGTTCCTCACTTCTCCCAATACCCTAAGCAGTGACTGTGGTGTGTGGTTTTTGGACAGCAGGTGTTCAAACCATATGTGCAACAACAGAGATGTTTTTTTTCCCTAGATGAGACTATTAAGATAGAAGTAATCATGGGTGATGGAAATTGCAAAAAACATTGAAGGAAAAGAAACTGTTGCGGTTAGATTGAAAAATGGAGTAAATCACATTCATGGTGTCTAATTTGTTCCTGCCTTATCACAGAATCTACTAAGGCTTAATTTGGTTTAGCGGTGGCGGGTGGATCCGGCGGGTGGAAACGGAGAGTTCAAACCGGAGGGGGGAGGTGGCTGCTCCAAACGGAGCTTTTTGGGGCGTTTCTCAAGGTGGGCGGGTGGAAACGGAGCAAACGCCGCCGGATGTTCATTTGTTTACCCTCCTTCCGGCGTCGTTTGCCCAAAACGGAGAAGTGAAATGCCCAAACAAATAGAGTCTAAGTGTTGGACAACTCATGAAGAAGGGTTATAAGTTAACCTTTGATGAGAGAGTTGCATTGTGCAAGAAAGAAAAACCAAAAGAACCTTTGTTGTAGTCAAAATGACGCATAACAAAATATTTTCTTTGTTCATGCAAATTGAGACAGGAAAATGGTTCTTTTGGCGTGGTCATAGACGGTGTGGTCATCAGAATTTTGTGGATTTACAAAGACTTCAAAAGCTTTCCACTGGTATGCAGGGAAACATTACAAACAACAGAATATGTGAAGTGTGTGCTCTCAACAAAATTCATAGAGCACCATTTCCAAATTACACAATGTGGAGAGCTGAGATTCCACTCGAGCTTCTTCACATTGACATTTGGGGGCCAACATCAACTCCTACATGGTCAGAGAATCGTTACTATCTCCTATTTGTTGATGATCATACCCGCATGATGTGGATTCGATTCCTTACCCTCAAGTCTGATGTCTTCCAACAATTCAGCCTGTTTGAAACAAAGGCTAGCCACAAAATTACAGCTATCAGGACAAATCGGGGGGGGGGGGGGGGGCATTCACAAATAAAGAATGTAAATCTTTCTGTGAAGAACATGGAATCATACATCAGCTGACATTTCCACAAAGTCCACAACAAAACAGGGTGATTGAGAGGAGGAACATAACAGTGGCAGAGATGGGAAGGTGCTTGCGTCAATATCAGAAATTGTCAAAAGAATTCTGGGGAGAGGCAATGAGCACTGCTGTCTACTTACTGAACAGGGCACCTACACGGCCACTGGACAATTCAACCCCCTTTCAAATGTGGCACAACAAAAAACCGAGCCTATTAAATCTAAAAACATTTGGCTGCATTGCCTATGCCTTGCCGGCAAATGAGAACAGAGGTAAGCTGGTGGCTAAAAGAGAAAAATATGTGTTGGTTACATTAATGAATCTAAAGGATATCACCTATTCAATCCAAATACCAAACTTACAACAAGCATAGACATTATATTTGATGAACACTGCAAATGAAAATGGGGAGAAGTTGAGGATCATAGTCCAATTTTCTCAATACCTAAGGAGGATGCTTTGCAAAATAGCTTGGAGGATGACATTGCAAAGCCGCCCAATCCTCAAGTTCTTGATGGTGAGTCGGATCACATTAGGCATGGCTCATCATCTCCTCATCTCACCAGGTATGACTCTCCTTCACCTAAAAGATTTCATTCATTGACTAATATATATGAGTCGTGCAATATTGCACTCATGTGCAAAGAACCCACCAACTTTTTTGAAGCAGTCACCCAGCCCCTGTGGGTTGATGTCATGGATGTTGAAATTGGTATGATTAATAAAAACAATACCTTGGGAGCTTGTCTCTCGCCCACCAAGCCAGCCTGTAATTTGTGTAAAATGGATATAGAAGCTAAAGTTGAATGATGTAGGAATAGATAAACGTAAATCACGTCTTGTGGCCAAAGGTTATGCACAAAAGCCCGAAAGAGATTTCTCAGAGATTTTTGTGCCAGTGGCCAGGATGGAAATAATAAGGATGCTTGTTGCTTTTGCTGCTCAATAACACCTTCACATCCATCAGTTACATGTTAAATCTACCATTTTAAATGGGGAATTACATGAGGATGTTTTTGTTCACCAACCTGAAGGGTACATCAAGAAAGGGGAAGAAGATAAGATTTATAAGTTAAGAAAGGCCGTGTATGGTTTGAGACGGGCCCCTCGTGCCTGGAATGAAAGGATCCATTCGTATCAAAGCCAATGTCAGTATAAGAGAAGTCCCCATGAAGCTTCTCTGTACATCAAGCACAATGCGAATAGCAGTTTCGTGATAGTTTTGATCTATGTTGATGATCTTTTGGTGACAGGATCTAACTCCCTGCTGATTGAGAAATTCAAGTCCTCTATGAAACATGAATTTGGAATGAGTGACCTTGGACTCATGAAATACTTTCTCGGCTTACAAGTTCAGCAACTATCAGGAGCAATCTTTCTTCATCAGCAGAAGTATGCCTCTGAACTACTCCAGAAATTCAACATGAATGAGTGCAAACCTGTTGCAACGCCTATGGCAACTGGTGAAAAACTTCAGAAGGAAGACGGGGAAGAGAAAGTTAATGCTGAAACTTATCGGAGCATTGTCGGTGCTCTAATCTATCTAACCAATACTCGACCCGACATTTAACATGATGTTGGCATGGTCTCTAGATTTTCCAGCGATCCTAGTGCTGCTCACATGAGAGCAGTGAAGCACATTATGCGTTATATCCAGGGCACACGAGACTACGACATTTTGTTCAAAGGGGCCAGAGAAGGAGGAACACCTAATCGGCTATTCAGATAGTGATTGGGTTGGGTCTGCTGATGACAGAAAAAGCACCAACGACTTCATCTTTCAATTTGGGTGGGGGGATGTCAATTTCGTGAAATTCAAGGAAATAAAAGAGCATTGCTCCGTCTTCCGCAGAAGTGGAATACGTTGCCATGGGAGAAGCTTCCAAGGAAGCACTTTGGCTTAGCAATCTTCCACAGAGAATTGAAGGGAGGAGAAGAGAGGATCACCACTATAATGGTATATAGCACATATGTTATCTCCATTAGTAAAAATCCGGTGTTTCACAAACCGAACCGAACACATTCAAATCTGTCATCATTTTGTGAGAGAACTTCTTGAAGAAAAGGAGAGAGAAGTGAAGTTCTGCAATACTAAGGAACATCTCACGGATGGAATGACTAAGGCCCTATCAGCAGAGAGATTCGCATGTTTCCAGCGTGGTCTCGGCATCATCAGCGGAGGAAAAGAAGACGGAAACCCGATGCCGGCATGCCCAGGCGAGAGGCTTCTTGCTGAATCATTTTTCTGCTTCTTCTTCTTCTTCATCATCTTCTTTGGTATTGAAAAAACCTGCATTCATCTAAATGAATTGTCAGCTTCATTTTTCAACACGGCGATCGCTCTTTGGATCATTTCACCCTGCGGCCTGCGAGTACTACTATTCTCTAACCTTGCAGCTTCTGTCATTCATGTCTGCTGTTACTCCTTCTGCCTTAACCACAAATTTGCTCTTGTTTGGCGCGGAGAATGTTTGGCATGAACAATGACTGACCGCCATCAAGAAAGAAAACTTGTTTTGAAGCGCATAAAATGGAAGGGGATTCGGCTGGAGGTCGCGTCATGAATAATGCGCTCGTCATATCTCACCGTGTTGATGCCAATGCCGAGTTGGATGTCCGACGGCACTAGCAGTTGAAACGCAATTGCTGACTACTTTTTTTTTTTTTTTGAAATATTGCATTCGCATTCAAAGAAAAATAATAAAAACTCATCAAATCAAAAAAACTAAAATGCTCTCCCGCTCAGAAAATTTTGACGAAAAGCACGCACTATCAGTCCATAAAAACATAGATAAAAGAAACAAACGGGAAAAATAATCAGCAATCAGGTTCACCTCCTTGTGCACATAGCGGAAGAGCACCTGTGTAAAGTCAAAGAGGAAAGCAAGATCCTCGTTGTCCCGGTAAGAGTCAGCCCACCGGCCCTTCTTGAATCCAGAGGCATGGTACTCTATGAGGTTGCGCCAGTCTCCCTCGGTGATGACACCCGGGGCAGCAATCATGTCCGCCGAGTGGTAGCCTCTGAGCGCTGTCAATGCCGCCAGCTCTGCTTGGCCATGATCTCATTGCGCCAAAGTGTGTCCAGCGGCAAAAAGTACGGTGTCTGTATCGTCCCGGGCCATAATCCCGACCCCAGCACACCGGTTGGAAGAAAGCGTGCTGTCAATGTTGAACTTAATCCATCCAGGGGGAGGGGGCACCAATCCAAAGAGTGAAACAGCCGCGAGGGCTGGGTGGTGCGCCAGTGCCCCCTGGAGTGGAAAAGCATTCAAGCGATAGTATGACGCCACAATGTGGGAAGCCATAATGATAGGGATGACATGCTCTTGATGGTGCAGCTTGGCATTGCGAGCCCTCCAACACTAGTAAAGAGCATAGCAGAGGATGCTGAGCGGGCCGAACTCTTGGGAGGACACATGAATGAGTTGGGCCAGAAGCGCATCCCAAGATTTAACAAATGGCATATGAACTCCCCGACGCTGAAGGGCACGACCAACAACATGAAGACAGGAGCAATAGCTAGCCAGGTGTTCACGGGATTCCTCCTGTTGGCACCTCCATGAGCAAGCCAAATCATTGCCCAACCCTAGCCTGTGAAGCTAGGTATGAGTGGGAATTGCATCCAAGGACAGACGCCACGTAAAGACTTCTTCGTGCAGGTGGAGACGCAATTTTTGATGCCATCCTAAAGAAGTGGCGGGCGGAAGGAAGAGGGCCGCATATACAAGGCCAGAGATGGTTTGTCCGTTGAAGCAAACCGTTAGAGAGGGAGTATCGTGCTGCCGGCCACCGTCAATCCGAACCTGTAGGGTCAAATTAATTTTGTCGGGGCCGAATGACAACTCAAGTGCAAGTATGTCCTAGAGACCATTAAGATCAATGAAGTCGGCCAGCGAGAGGAATTCGAGCACCTCACAGCCGACGAAGAGAATGACGCCGTGTTAATTTTTTACAGTTTGGGCGAACACGCATATCAACATTAAATTTGTACAGTTTGTACATTTTAATTATTTTAAAATATTGTTTTTTTTTCATTTAATTAGGAGAATTTTTTCAAGTGAATCTGTCATTTGTTTTTTGTTTTTAAACCTTGCTAAAGAAAGTTTTAATTTGATAGAGTAAAGGTGCAAAAAAAATAGAGACCTGAAAAACCCACCTGGTTCAACCTGGCAAAAATTGTGATAAGACCAGGTCCAAGTCCGATTGTGATAATACCCGGTCGACCCGAATGTCATGTTAATTAAGGTTGGGTGTATGAGACTGTAACTGATTGACTGGTGAAAATAAGTCCCTTCAAACGGAGCCTTATAACATACAACATAAGCTATTATAGCCCATGCATTCTAGGCTTCTAGCTATATTTTTTGCTCTTTCCAAATTATAATTTCTTTGCTAATTTGATTCGCTGTCATTTTTCAAATATGCTCCATCCGACCACTTTTCATTACACTTTAGTGATTACGATTATAGAGCGCAAACATTAGAGTTTAAGATTATAGAGCGCAAACATTAGGTTTAATATTATAGAGCGCAAACATTAGAGTTTAAGATTATAGAGCGCAAACATTAAGGTTTAAGATTATAGAGCTGGTGAAATTTAAGCCGTTGATCTCGCATATCCAACGTCGGTGATCTTGCCGAAAAAACAAAGGAAAAAGCACAAATTTTGAAGCTCAATTGGACGGCGAGGTCGCTACTCGCGCTCCTTCCTCTGAAAGTGAGTAGTTTTCCCAAAAATTATTTCAATCTGAGAGCACTTTGTCTAAATTCGCATTAACCAAGATCTTAAAACGAAATGCAAACATTACACAAAATTGTAAGGCTAGACTGACAAACCAAGTAAACTACGCTCGCTCGAAGGGAACAGACTTACTCCCAAGGGGGAGGCAAAAAAGATAGCGCAAAGGCGCTACGCAAGATCCGGGCGCAAGGCGTGCGGGCGCAAGGCGCGCAGGAGCGCACACCCCCTGCGCGCCCAAAGAGCGCGGGTGCGCTCGCCCACTGCACGCACGCGACCCGTCCACGCACCAACAACCGCTGTTGCCGTTGGTTGCCGCCGGCCATCGCCGTCGATTGCTGCTGGCCGCCGCCGAGCAACCTAGCTGCCCGAGCCTCTCGGGGGGCACGTCTGTCATTTCCTGAAAATTGGTGATCCAGTCGAACGAAACAGAACGACGTCATTCGTCAGCACAAAACCCGTCTCAACGCAATTACCAGTATGTCCATGCAGAAAACTATAAATAGGCCCTCAAGCTCTCATTTGAAGACAAACAACTCCAGAGGCTAGAGAGAGCTCTGAGATTTTTCGGCGATGATGTGTGACTTAGATCGTTCTTCCGCTTGGGATTCGCTCCGCTCCCACTCAAGTGCGAAGACATCTCAAGACTTCAAGAACACGACATTCTAGTCCACAGGAGCACTCTCATCAAGGCTCAAACACAGCAGAAGCGCTTCCATCGAGACTCCGATCACTTAGCTTTTTTCCCCGCTGGAGCGCTGCCATCAAGGCTCCAAGGACTTTGTTTATTTTCTGCTGTTTTTATATTCGGAACTTGTAACGGAGAGGTGACTTGTCACCATCCGAGGAAACCGTCTGCTCTTGTTATAAAATCAAATAAAATAGTGGGTTTTGGCCCGCCACAGATCCGGGCACGTGATTTTTCATCTTTTCATTGGTTTTTCATGTCAAAAAAAATTTTGTTATTTGTTTTGTTTTTCATTAACTGTTTGCAGACCCGATCAAATTCCGTGCTAAGATGATCCGCAACAATATTATTTGTACCCATTAATAATTTTTGTTTTGCTTAGGTTGTAAGTTTTGTATATTCACAACTTGGAGTAACAATTACCTAATGAATCTAAGAAGAATCCAATTATAGGGAAATATTATCCCATGATCTCCAACCAAAGCAAGAGAGATCATGGGGGTTGACTAGTCAAACCCCACCTCCCATGAACTCGCCATGATGAGGGAAACATGGGGGGTGGGGCCCACTCCCTCTCCCCATTTAGGAAAACCACCCCCATTGGGGGTAACCGACGGCCGACCGCCAACGCCGGTCGCCGCCCTGGCCGCCGCCAAAGGCGAGGCCGCCGCCGGCCGGGCCCCGATCGTTGGCCAGGCCGCGGCCCACCGCCGGCTAGGTCGCCGCCGCGGCTGCCATACAAGCCGCCGCCGGCCAGGCCGCGGCCAGGGCGCCGCCGGCCAGATCGCGGCCAGCCAAGCCGCTCTCAGCCCGCTGCTGGCTGGGCCGCAACTGGCCAGGCCGCGGCGCTGACCCAGTCGTCGTCGGCCAGGCCGCTCCCGTCGACCAGCCCGCCGCTGGCTAGGCCGCGACCGCTGACCCGGTCGCCGCCGGCCAGGCCGCGTCCGGACAGGCCGCTCTCGCCGGCCAGCCCGCTGCTGGCCGGTCCGCGGCCGGCCAGGCTGCGGCCGCCGACCCTGTCGCCGCGGGCGGCCAGGTCTGCTGGGAAAGGAGATCGAAATTCCCTCAGGACAGTCAAAATACAAGAAAATAACGTCAATATTTTATAACAAAAAATCAATATAACAATCAACGCCCGATACAAAAACGCCGCGGAGAAGCCGAACACGCTCGGTCCGCGGGAGAGAGGACAATCTTGACTGCAATCCGCTAGCACAGCGGACGCACAAAGTTCTTTGGAACCTTCAACGTCAATCTCCGACGTTCAACCGCCACCACCGCCACCACCGGAGAGAAAAACTCCAAGTTCGGACCTGGACCTCGCCACGAACATGTAGCCCGTCCTCAGCGCAAACTTCTCCTCTCCAAAACCTCCTCAAAACAGCCCTCGCAAAACAGCCCTCGTCTTCTTCCTTCCACGGGTACAACCAACCACCACTTCGTCTCAAACCGGGCGACCACCGGCGGCGCTCCTCCTCCACGGACGGCAACGGCGGCTCTTCTCCTCCACGAGCGGCAGCGCGGAGCGCTCCTCCTCCACTAGCAGCAGCACGGAGAGAGAGAGAGCACGGGAGAGAGAGAGAGAGAGAGAGAGAGAGAGAGCACGGGAGAGAGAGAAAGCATGGGAGAGAGAGAAAGCACGGGAGAGAGAGGGAGCAAGCACGGGAGAGAGAGGGAAAATTGAGGGGGCACAGGCGGTTTTCAGAGGGAGAGAAAAAAAGGGTGCATGCCGTTATTATTTAAGGAGAGATGTACAGGCGGTTACTAATAGATGATGTGGCCCGGTTCATTTGAATCGGGTAGGAGCCAAAACACCAACAAACACCACCTTGGCTCCCGGTTCCACTACCACCACCTGCACGAAACACACAACTGCGCGAAGCACCACCTCAACGACTTGAGGCGTCAGCCGACCTGCTCCAGCCGACTCATCCCTGCACGGCTCAACCTTTGAACGTCGTCGCCAACGGATCGCAAAAACTAACTCGTCGAACCCGAGTCCCTGGAAGGCGATCCACTGCACCACGACTGTCACCTCTGTCGGCCGCAGAAAACATGGGCTCACCACCTCGCATCGTGGTCCCCATCAGCCGGTACAAACTACCGTGCTGCAAAGCTCGCATGAGCACG
Organism: Platanthera guangdongensis; assembly: GCA_039583875.1. Lineage (NCBI taxonomy): Eukaryota > Viridiplantae > Streptophyta > Magnoliopsida > Asparagales > Orchidaceae > Platanthera > Platanthera guangdongensis. Next base: position 134,820,156 of record CM077154.1, on the reverse strand, counting down.
GTGCGCCCTCGCCTCACCGTCAGAACTCCATCTCTCGCTGCAAAACTGCAACCACTTGAATCCAATCTGCCCAACGATATCAGATTCCTGCGCAGCTTAGGTACCAAATGTACCTGATCAAGTCTACGCATAGCTCTGTCATGCGTCCGTAAGTTCACCGTCCCAATCCCTGTGACATTACATGCTGAGTCGTCACCCAGAAAGACCCCGATTCTCACACCAAGTTGTAACGGGAGCGGTTTGTCGCCCCCGATTCTCAAAACGCATTGTAATTACGTGCTGCTAGTGGATTTCGACCGGCACAGATCCGATCGCGTGGATTTTTTACACAATTGAAGAGTTTTTCTACGTCATCACATCTTGAGTCAAACTTTCTTTTTTTTGACTGTGTGCGCGCTCGACCGCTTCGCAAAATAAGACGGTCCAATTAAATCCGGTCCGACCGGTGCATCGAGCCAGCCCTCAACAACGATTAAATAAGGTGTGTCTACATGAAGAAGAGGGGGAGGTGTCAATTTGGTCAGCCGTGGACTTTCAAGTACTAAATTCTTGTTTAAATCTATTTACCTGCATAGATTAGTTCTCCAGGGTGAGATCCAAAAACATGAGGCCGTGAATTTACCTGCAGAGGTGTGTGGCGGTTGCTAGTGTCGCTGGCGAACACTTTGAACTCCTCTAACGTCGTCAGCGGCGAGTGTTGCCGGCGAGTAGGAAGGCGGGCAGCTTGCATGCATGCTTGGCAAGGTGGTTGGAGGAAAATATTTTGGTCTGTCCGATGCTCATATCTTTATGTGCATCATGAACAATTTTATGCATCAAATCACATTTTTAGACTTCTAAAAAATAATTTTATAAAAAAATCACAAAATATTAATGTTAATATTTTTACGGTCATTTTAACCATCAAATTATACACATTCTGATAATTACTGAAAAAATAATACCGTAAAATCACACATCATGATTGTAAAGTTATATTACCATTGTAATGCAATTTGCGATCGTAATGCATGATTTTACGGTATTTGTTTTTCTCCAAAAATCATCAGTATATGTATAATGTGGTATTTAAAATGATTGTAAAATATCAACATTAATATTTTGTAATTATTTTTGTAAATTTTTTTAAAAATTGAAAAATATGATTTATTACATAGAGTTGTCGAGAGGCACATAAATGTGTGGTAGGGCTTGTATGAAGGAGAGTGTTGGTACAAATATTAAGATTTAAAGCTTCAAAACTCAATAGAAATGTTTTAGATTTAAGTATGAATATTCATCATGAGGTACAATAATAATAGGGTGGTGTTAATAGTAAATTCATTTTAGATGCTAGCAAATCATAAAATTCAAAAATGACTATTTGAAAATCAAATTGTTACTAGCAAATCACTGGAAAATGAGGTTACATAACTGGTTGGCCCTCTTGCCCTCCGGCTTTTTTATCCCCTTCGTGTTTCTCTTCACAACCTTCTCGATCTATTTGTTGGAGATCAACAAGGCGGTCTAGGCTGCCGCAGCAACTTTCACGCAAATTAGCTCGCGCTAAAACGAATTTTTATAGTGTGAATCGTGTATTTTGAGATTTTGAGGTAAGGCGATGGAGCAATTTGTCGGGCGAAAAGGGGAAAAAAGGCGGAACCGTTGGACGTGGAAAAAGGCGATGAGAGCAACTTTCGCCCGACAAATTGCTCTCATCTCTCGAATCCAAAATTCCTGCAGCCCTTCCGCTCAATCTCCCCGAAGCCCTAAACAGCCGTCCGCCCGCCGCGCCTTTCGTCGAAGCCCTCCGGCCTCCGCGCCTTTCGTCGAAGCCCTCCGACCGCCGCGTCTTTCTCCGTTTCTCGTTCAGTTTTTCATTACCTTTCCGGACCCCAACCACCCTTCCGCGTTTCTCCCGCCAATCACTGGATTCTGCCCGTCCCGATCCTGCCGCGCCTTTCGTCGAAGCTCTCAGGCCGCCGCGACCGAGCTAACTTTAAAAGCAGAGCGACGCAGGAATTCTCCGCACGGATCGCTTGCTTCGACGCACGAACTGGGAGGGTCTTACGAATTTTGCCTGTAGCGCGCAAATATTTGACTTCTTTGTTCTTTTTTTTTCTGGAAGGGTTTTGTACTTAGGGGAGTGGGAGTTAGGGTTTGGGCGGTAATTCGAAGTTACCACGTGAAGTGTTTTGATTTGTGCAATATTTTCTTATTTGTTACCGCTGTTCAGTTGTTGCTAGGATTGGCCTAGGGTTCTGCTTGTACGCCTAGGATTTAAGCTGCAGTTTTTGGATGATAATTAATACAATTAAAATGGGGTATAAATAGCAACTTGGGCTACAAATATAATTTTGAGATATACGAATATCCATGGGCTATAAATAGCCATTTATAATGTACAAATAAAAGCACCCTAATTTAAAAGGTCCAATTAATTTTCTTATAAAATATAAGAGCAGTGGTGAAGAAAGTTCTGAAGTGCCCTAAAGCAACAACAGTCACAAGACTTGGGCTCATACTGTTAGACTTGGTAAAAGAAAAAAATCAATGCAAGTAGTCCTATATGGCTACATCCCATTTGCCAAAACACTGACGGATAATATTTTTTAAAATTACAATGGGGATCTCTAAATATAGAGATCCCCATTAGAAATGCTCTAAAGCAACAACGTCACAAGACATTTGGGCTCATACTGTTTGACTTGGTAAAAGAAAAAAAATCAATGCAAGTAGTCCTACAAGGCTACAGGGGATTTCCAGTGCACTGACAGGACAATATTCCTCTGCTTGTCATCTCCATAAAAAAAACATTTGAAGGACGATAATATTTTTTATAATTAAATAAAAAACATACAAATTAAATATACTTTAAAAAATTGAAAATTTTATGTTTTTAATAAAGTAAAGGTAGATAAATAGGAATATTAAAATAAAATAATGTGAAACAGAAGCTTAAAATTAGATAATTACTATATGCAGGCCTCACTGTGGCTATTTGCAGGCTGCAATGGTTATATGTAGGCCAATTATTGAACGGGTTCATCACTTTTTATGATTTTTTAGTTTGACCTGCATTTAATAATTGGACTACATATAACCAAAAATGACCTGCATATAACATGATCCTAAAATTATCAGAAATCAGAGCAACCAACCGTCCAGATTAATGGAGCAGCATTAAAGAAAATATTAATGTGTGTTAAATAGGTTCCTATTTATATCACCATAACTCGCCACCGCAGGTACAGGCACAATCTCACCAGAAAAAGCAAAAACAAACAGGCGAAAGAGACAGAAATCTTATCATGAACTCCTGATACAAATTCGCAGGGATTTCTTCCAAATTTGTTTTCGTAAATTATTGGACCCTGGAAATATATGCTTTTCGCAAAATGTATTCCGAAAGTTTAAAATTGGTAAAATACACTCCTCAAAGTGGGTTTTCTTGACAATGTGCATCTCACTAGGCAAAAAATGAAATGACCAAAATGTACACTCTAGGGTGCACATTGCCAAGAAAACCCACTTTGGGGGTGCATTTTGCCAATTTTAAACTTTTGAGATGCATTTTATCAAAAATCTATATTTTCAGGATGCATTTTGTCAATTGCCCATTATTAATCCACTATATAAAAAGTTAAAAACACAAATTTAAATTACAAAAAAGAAAAGATAATGATGAGGGGTTTCTCGGAGGAATTTCTATATGGAAATTACTTCTATGTTTTCTGTCCCCAAAAGAACTCACTCGTCGCCGGAGCTCTTCTCGTCGCCGGAGGAAAGGGAGGCGAGGAGATCGGCGAAGGCGCTGACGATGTACTTGTGCGCATGCTTCCGATTGAGCGCGAGGTAGCAGAATAGGAGCTCGCGGAGGACGACGAGGTCGAGGCGGGTCCTGCGCCCGGAAATGCCGAGCGACGTCGCCATCTCCTCCATGGATTGACGGAAATCGGAATACGGGTCCGGCGAGTATGTCGAAACCGCGACGCCGGCGGATCCGACCCTGATGATGACGGCGGGGGAGTCGATGATGGAGTTGGATCGGCCGGGGGAGGCGGAGAAGAGGCGTCCGGAGGCGATGGCGGAGGAGATCAGATCGTGCTCGGCGACTGATGTGGAGGCTAGGGTTAGGGTTTGGGAGGAGGATGGGGTTGCGGTGTCGGAGTCGGAGGTGGGCTCGAATAGGGAGTTGAAGGATTTGTAGAGACCGGTGGATGGTTCGCCGGCGTCATGGGATGAGAATTTGACTGGTGGCGCATGAATCGCCGAAGCGCGCTTTAGCCTCGAAAAGCAGCCGAGCATTTTTAGCTCTCTCTCTCTCTCCCTCTCTCTCTCTCTCTCTCTGTGAAAATGCAAGGAAGTGGAAGGCGAGGAGAAGGGACGGAGGAGCTGGGAATTGAATAAAAATTAATATGGATGAAATACTAGCATTATTTATGATGGGGGGACAGATAAAGGGAAGTGAAACTCGCAGTATTCTTGTGTGTGTAAAGTGACAGCAGTTTCATAATGGTTATGTGCAGCTCAGAAGTGAGGGGTGTGCTGCACTGCATCGTTGCATAGTATAGTGCAATGCAGCACATCCAACTGTTGTGAGTGCATCAGCACTCATGTCGAGATTATTAATAATATGCGTGCGCAAGTGCCGATGCTCTTGCAACCGGTGAATGCTGCACAAGGGGTGGTGCAGTACACCCCCCTTTTCCGGCATCAGGATCCTCTCCATTTCTGATAGTCAGAAATGGAGAGGATCTATTTCACGGTTCAGATTGAGTAGGTGAGGATCTGATGACTTCAATTTTCCTAGTCTTTTATATTTTCTTTTTAAGCAAAAAAATAATAGCTTTTAGATGTATTGCAGTTTTTCTCAACCGCCGATCTTGAAATGGATCCCCTCCATTTCATTACAAATGGAGAGGATCCGGATCCTCTTTCCCGTGTAGGTCTGCATATAATGAAAAATGACGCATATAATATCACCCTAAATTTATTATTAATAATATTATTTATTCTTTTATTTTGTCGCCACTTGTTTAGTATTTAAAAGCTAAGGCCAATAAGGTTTGAGAGGCTAGCTTGACCTCCTGACATGGAGATAATTGGTTCAATTCGGATCAGGGTGAGTTTTGTTTGTTTAGTTAATAGCTTGTTGATTGGTTATTAAATGTAATGCTTTTTTATAGTTAGATGAGGATTCAGGAATTTCAGGAAAGAGGGTTTGGATCTTTCAAGTAGTTTGGAAAACTCATAGTTGTGTTTGACTTTCAACAATAAATATAGGCTCTGTTTAGGAGGGCTTATTTTCACCGGTCAAGCGGTCACGACCGCATGAATCGGTCCACGCCCCTGATAAGGCTTTAATTACGACCGATTCGCCTTAATTAAGTCCTCCCAAACGGAGCCATAGGCACATAACAACTTATTGTGAGTGCATCAGTGACAACAATAAAAAATTATAAAAAAAAATATTTATATATTTAGTACATATATCTATATAAAAAACTTAATTAGAGGATAACTTAAAAATGCTCTAATTAAAAAGTCATCTAAATGATAGAATCATGGATATCTAAGTTATGAATGAAAAGTTTCAAATTTTTCTAAAAATATATAGGGAATTGATATACGCAAACCTCCACCCGCTATCCGCAAACCGGATTAAGTAATAGTTTTTTAGGGTTTATTTTTTTATATCCGCAAACAATGATGACGAAGGTTTGCATATACCTCCACCCAACAGCAGCCATTTTTGGGGGTCAAGATGATCCCAAATCGAAAAGTGATCAACACAAAAGTTGTAGATCTCGGCGAGACGAACAAATTTCATGTTGACCACTTTTTGATATGGAGCCGTCTTGGACCTCGATTTGGGCCCCGAAATCGGGGGCGGCGGAACTGCTACAGTAAACCGTTTCCCGCCGCCACCGATTTCGGGGCCAAAACGAGCACCAAGACGGCTCCATATGAAAAAGTAGTCACATGAAAGTTGTTCGTCTCGCCGAGATCTACAACTTTCGTGTTGATCACTTTTCGATTTGGGACCATCTTGACCACCAAAATAACTTGCCCGTACAGTCTGTATATATATATCCATACATATATGTTTTCACTTATATATATAGATATAATAAATAATAAGTATGGACTTGCATGCTTGGAGGCGTCGAAGAAGGTGACTGAGAACCCATGTATGCAAATGTGGTGGTCGGGCTCCATGTTTGACGAATCTGACTCGTATGCGAACTTTCGTCGTGACAACACGATATTGCCTATAATTGGAGAGTGCATTACAACGAACGGTTGCAAGGATCACCGCCGGCAACAGGACCAAGTACATTACTGACATTGGATAATTGATAATGAAAGTGGTATGTAAACATTTTTATGTATTTCACTTAAAGTTTTTTTTTTCAAATGGTAATGTTACAACTATTAATATTAATTTTTCTTCATATGCAGGCAAAAACACTGACAAATACAGTGACAGATTAGGCCAAAAAACTATGCTTATTTTCAAGGCAACTTTAGAGGCTTGGCACGACTTCTTTTGACTTCTTTCAAGACAACTAGTAATATTGATATCTTCTTCATTTTTGCAGGCTAAAACATCGTGTGTGAAACAATGTCATATTAGGCTACAATCATAACTTCTTTTGAATGTTAGCTATGTTCGTATGGACTTTAGAAAAGTAAATTAATTACATTATGATGATATTTTGGGGAAGTTTATTAATATCTATGTATTTGTGGTGTCATTATTGCGCCCTAACAATTATGTTTGCGGATAACAAATTTATAAAATAGTGGTTTGCGGATAACAATTATGTTTGCGGATAGTTAATTTGAAAAACAGTGATTTGCGAATATCAAATGTTTTGCGGATAGCGAAAAGTGGTTTGCGTATATCAATTCCCCAATATATATAGGATGAAAAAGAAAGTTTCACTTGTTCAAATGAATCCACATAAATCTTCTCTTTGCACCAATATTTGTTTATACAAATGAATTCAAAACTTTAGTCTTATATATTATAATGTAGAGTATTTACTAATAAATGATTACCAACCTCAAAAAAATGAACGAATTTCACTTCTTCAAGGTTAGAAAATAGCATTTCTACTTGCTTGAGCTACATCATGAAAGAGTGCTTAGTTGGACCTCAGTAGACAGAAGGAAACAAAGATGATTGTGTGGTGTATTGAGAAGTTGTTGCTCTATATCATGTCGCAAATATCCCTATGAGGTCAAAATGTTCATCCTTTCTATAAACTCAGGTAGGCACGGCTTTGAGAGAAGCGTGTTTACGCTTATGGAACCTCCACGGTCAAGGTTTTAGCTTTATTAAGTAAAAGTTCATTTTCGCATTTCTTAATCAACTTTAACCGAGGTGATCCTCAATGAGTAGAGAAGGTGGAGCCGGTGAGGTCAAAAGGTTCATCCTTTCTATATTCTCACGTACTTTTCATATGATTTGAAAGCGTTGTATTGAAAATTTGTTCGTCATTATATGAGCTTTTTTTGCTCTTCTAAAGGTATATAAATGCAAATTGAAGAAAAGTATGCATGCATTTTTTTAGCTCTTCTAAACATGCAATCGTTTGATCAAATTATTTTCTTTATAAATGGAATATGTGTTTACTGTTTACTTAATTAATATACAAGGTTATATAGAAATATTATGACATTTGAGTGGAATTGATAACCAAACAGAAAAGAACCGAGTTTTTCGGTTTGGATCAAGTACTATACCTTCGACACATGCGTCGGTTTCTGTTCCGAAAAGTCGGAATCAAACCTATATGAATCAATTTTTGATTTTGAGTGGAACCGATTCGAATTGACCCGAATTGCATTCATATCGTCTAATATGAGTAGGAAGATTTGACCAGACATAATTCGATTACGTCATTTTAAGTTTCATTGGAATCACATATACTTGTGGGATTTACATGTGCTTTGAATTTACTCTTAACAATTGCTCTCATTTTTAGTAGATTTTTCAGAGATTTCAGAATAATTTGTCATGTATCAGATTTTTGTTGTTCTAAATGTTCATTTCATATCTATGTAAACCCTAAATTCTAAGGATTCGGATCCCTTGGATTTCCTCCGGGAACTCCAGGGGGTGGAGTTTCACTTTTGCGACTCGCTCGAGCGGAATCAGAAAAAATGGTTAACACGAAAGTTGTAGATGTCTCTGAGACGAAAAACTTTAATGGTTAATATTTTTCGATTTGAAGTCGTTTAGACTCCCGATTTGGGCTCCGAAAAAACTCAGTCCGAAAAACAGTTTTTTAGACTGAGTTTTTTCGGAGCTCAAATCGGGGGTCTAAACGACATTAAATCGAAAAATGTTCAACATGAAAAATTATTCGTTTAGGGATATCTACAACTTTCGTATTAATCATTTTTTCTGATTCCGCTCGAACGAATCGCAAAAGTGGAACTCCACCACCTGGAATTTCCGGAGGAAATCCAGGGGATCCAAATTCTAAACCCTATAAAATACGAATTTATTGGCCGCTGACTCTAGCTGTCCTTAGGCCATCACCCAAAAATTGTTTTTTTATTTGTAATTTTGTGTGATATTTTTTAGAAATATTTTACCTTGTCTCAAGGGCATGACACGTGCTAGAAATTTATTGGAAGTGGACTGAAAAGTTCCTAACGCCTGTTGCGAAGAATTGAAATCATTTTCTTTGAATATCATGCATAATTTGAGCTTAACTTTTATGAAGGAGTTTCTGTCGACCATTTCTTAAAGAGATTACAAAGTCAAATTTTATGCGGATGAGACTCCAGAAGTCAAGATTTTTATTTTGATTGATTAAAATATTAGATAATTGGATTAAAGAATAATTAAAATCATAACCATCATGTTTTTCTACAAATGTTTTAAATATCTGATTCCCCCTAATTTTTTGGAATTGTTAAAGACACTCCTCTTTTTTTTTACTATTGTCAGCTCATTTACTTAAATTTAAGGAATAAATTCAAGCATAAAAAAAACCTAATGACACCTTTAATTGTCACCACTCTATTATTGCACGCTCTCCAGATCAGAGAAACCCTCGGCCCTGCTCCTCTCGTCGCACCCCCTAACGGTCGTTAGGGGCGGAACCACCTTGTGGCGAGGGTGGGCGACCGCCCACACTCATTTTTTTCAAAAAATTAATAATATTTGCCACTAAATCATGACAAATATTCTATTTTTTAATAAAAATTAACAGTATTAGCAAATGCCCTATTTTTTAAAATATTCCCTATATTAGTCACGGCTTAAATTATAAACTGTGGCTAATACTTTTTTTTTAAAAAAATAACTGTATTAGTCACGGTTTAAACCGTGACAAATACCATTGTTCGAAAAAAATAGTTTTTGACGTGGTTTAATAGTATGAATCAAACAATTTTTAAGCACGACCACACTGAAAAAAGTCTGTGTACGACCACACTGAATTTGGCTCATACTTTTTTTTTCTCATTTATTAGTTGTTCTTAAACCCTACTGCAAGCCACCCTGTGTCAATTTGAGCAAATGAAATTCTTTTCATGTTTTTGAAAACATAATGCAATTATTTTCAAGCATTTTGTTACCAGAATTGTCGAAATCAAGGAATCATTTACCAAGAAAGAAGGGATCATTCATAAATTTCCAGCCCCACGAGGCCGATCAAATTTGTATTAAGATGATTGTGATTAAAATATTTTGTGGTGCTTTCAACACAACAGAGTGTAATTGAAATTTATAAAAAACGCAATTATAATCTACGTTTAGTTGCGGTGCCTTTAATTTTTTTGCGGTGCAATTAACATTTTAGAGTGTTATTAACGATGTCAATAGCCAAATCTGTGGTGCTTTAAAATTTCCGTCGATCAATTGTTTTTCATACATTGGCATTGCCAAGTCGAGGGCTACCTACGATGCGGATAGATTAGGGTGTCGATTTATGCAGCGCCCTAACTAGACATGCCATTGGCACGTTCTAACTTTTTTGGATAATTCTGCACACATTTAAAATTCACATAAATACCCCAAAAAGTAGGTCTCATATAATAAAATAAATAAAATTTATTTGACTTTGCATAGTTTGGAATAATAGTCGGGTGTTTTTGTTATGGAAATAGGGGTGTGAGACCCACTTTTTGTAGTACAGGTGAAATTTAGGTGTGTGCAGAATTATCCAACTGTTTTTTAATGAAATAGTTCAACAAGTGATTGAAGTCGAGAAGATTGGAGCGTGCAGGCGTGAGTTCTCCATGCGCATTGTCTGGTAAGTGCTGCTGACAATATTCTTCTGGGGATCATTGAATTAACCATAGAGAAAATTGGGTGCCAATAACCGATCACGTATAATCCCAATAGTTTGATGGGATCATGAAATCAACAACCGCACGCGCGATCAGCATGTGCGATCCCGTATAGGTGGAAATGTTGATTGCTCGATATATTGACTGTTGACATTTCATAACATGCATGCACAAAATATTTGTATCAGAATTCTCTCCATTTCTAATAAAAAGGAGGAGATCCATTTCATAATTTAGATGCATTTTTTATTGATCCGTCAGATTCACTAATCCCATCTTTTTGTAGTTTTTAATCAAAAAAATCACCAACACAGGATATATTTTACTATTATTCCGTCCATTTGTTAAGAAATGATTCCCCTCCATTTCATCAAAAATAGAGAGAATTCAGATCCAAAATATCTCAAATAATTTTTTATAATTTCAAAAGATAGAGAGGTGCAACCACAACAACTCCCTAGCCACAGTATTGCCTCGGCACGATAACGCTCTCCCCGCTCACAAACTCCCAAGCACCATACTTTGCTTGTCACTTGTTTTTGTTATGTGCACGGGAGTTTACGAACGATCTGTAAAATACATTTTTATTATAGGTGAAAAAATTTATTTATGCAAGATCACATTTTTAAAATTTAAAATAAAATATACACAAAATAAATAAATTGAAAATTTATAATAAAAAAAGGTAAAACTGAAAAATTGAATAAAACACCAACAGAAATAAATAAATTTTAAACCAACTTATTTATTTTACCATATTTAATTTGTCATTTATAATCCAATAAAATTTATAAAAATGAGAATAATTGATCAATCATTTATCATCGCTGGCCTATTATTTATAGTTTAGATAAGGTGTTGTAGCATCAATTATTAAGGACTGATGGGATTCAACTGGAGCACCAGTTCTTTATTTTCTTCTTCATCTAAAATGTATAATATATTGGAAAAATAGGTTGGCATCATCAATGAACCCTTTTTTTACAATGAGACAAGAACAAAATATAGGTAAGACTGTGTTTGGCGCAACTTATTACAATTTATTTGCTTGCTCCGATAAAGTTGGACAAAAATGTAATTGTTATAGGAAATATGTTTGGTATGACAGATGTTATATAAAGAAAACTAGTTTGAGACATAAAATTTTGGACATGACACTGATATTTTTGTCCAACCTCACCGGAGCAAATAAGCTGCGATAAGCTGTGTCAAACGCAACCTACAACGAACTAGAACTACGGAAAACATGCTCAAAAATCAAAAGATTGTTGATGAACGACTACTCTTTTTCCGCACTCAGTACGATCAACATACGATAATTGTTTTCAATATATAGGCGTATATATTGCACTATTTGCTATAAACACATGAAAAAATGAGGTCATGTCTCTCTTTAGAAGGTGTGGGGGGATATATTTATAATTTTTAGGAATTTTACTATCTTTTTTGTGTTATACTGTTGTGGGACCACTGCACGTACTTGACACGATATCATGTCTCGCATGAGCGGATTTAAAGGAGGCCTTAGGGACACTGATCCCTCATTATTTATTGAGATTTGCTATAAACACGTGAAAACATGAATGTTTGTACACCTAAGATCGGCTAATCGCACATCCATCTAAAATAAAATATCCATCTAATTTTATTGAATGAATTTGATGAAACTTTCAAACGACCCACAACCTTTAATTTGAAAATATTTATGAAAATTTCAAAACCATTATTTATAATTTTTAAAATTAATTAACTAAAAATTATAATTTTTATTATACAATAAGAGCGGTGTTATGGACACATCATATTTGGCTATAGACAGTCAACGGCTATATAAAACCCAATATCGTTATGTATAACCCAATCACACTATGTACAACCCAAATTATAATTTGCAACCAATTACCAATAAAAAGGTCATTTAAGCATGTAAATAATTTTAAAAATATTAGTGATAGAAATAAAAACATTAAACAGTTCGTTACACAAATTATTTGACTCCAAAATTAACATATGAAGTCAACATTTTCTTTTTCTAACTATTTTCAATAATTTTTTTAACTCTCTCAATATTATATTTCTTCAACAATCTCTTATCCTGAAAAAATACAGTGTAAATATTAGATGTTTGGGGGATCATAAGAATCTAGATGATGAGATGCACAAATTATTGTCCAAACAATTAAATAGCAATATATTCTAAATTATATAAAAAAATTAAGAATGCTTTAATTAACTAGTAAGTGAATAATCCTAGTAAAAAGGACAACAATTAGTAGACAAACTAGTACAAATTAATATCCAGTAGATAGTGGTGGTAGAGTATTGGGGCTATTGGGGAATAAGATTGGAAATTAGGAAATTATAGGCTGTTTTAGGTGGAATTTATTGGCTGGTGTGCCTCCAAATTAAGTTTCAAATCTTTAAATGGCAGAGAAAAATGGCGAAGATATCGGGCGCCGACTTTTGTTCCCGTTTTCCGGCGGGCCGGGAGATGCAGGGTGCCGGAGGAGAAGAAAAATGGGGGAATCGGCCGCTGGAGGATGGTTTCGGGGCGGCGACGGTGGGCGATCGGGACTGGGGAAGAGGAAGTGTGAAACGGCGAAACCAAAATCACCGATCGGGAGTGGGGAAGACGACAGACGAAGCAGCAATGAGGGAAGATTGGGGAATCAGAAGCTGGAGTATGTTATCGGGGCGGCGACAGTAGGCGATCGGGAGTGGGGAAGACGAAATGCGAAACGGCTTACCCTAACTCGGCGGTGGGGAGGGGGGAAGGCGACATGCGAGATAGGGGTGAGCTGCCCTTAGATTTTTGTTTTGGTAACCAAGATAGATGTTTTGATTTATTTTATTTGAATGATGTGCTAATAATCAAAAAAATATGTCCATAACAGAAGAAATTACTAAAAATTTAACTTACAATGAAAGTTAAGAAAAAATAATTAGAAGTTTATAATGAATTTGATGATGCCAACATTAAATACTCATTTTTTCTTGGAATATAGATAACTGTTCAATTTTTTATTTATAAAAAAATAATATTTACTGACAGAAAATGTATTTATTAAGGGCGCTGCTATCCACACCGCAGTTTTGACTATTCGCATCGTAATTTTTCCTAATTTTTTGTGTCTTTTGAAAATACGTCTTGTACATGCATTTTTAGGAAAAGTGTACAACACGAAAGTTGTAGATCTCAACGAGATCTACAACTTTCGTGTCGTTGAGATCTACAACTTTCGTGTTGAACACTTTTCCTAAAAATGCATGTACAAGGCGTACTTAGTAAATACGTTCAGGTTTCGTGCCTTTTAAAAATACACTTTGTACATACATTTTTAGGAAAATTGTTCAACACGAAAGTTGTAGATATCGTCGAGATCTACAACTTTCGTGGTGAACACTTTTCTTAAAAATGCATGTACAAAGCGTATTTTCAAAAGACACGAAAAATTAGGAGAAAGTGTGGTGCGAATAGCCAAAATTGCTGTTGTGCGGATAGCAGCGCCGTTTATTAACGGCCGGTTATATATAACAAAAGATATACCAATTAATAATATAGTATTTCCTGAGTGTTATGTAGGGAATCTGGGCATCAAGATCCGTGATTATTGCGTTATTTAAGGGATACATTTATTATATAGTTTATATGTCATGCCGGTTAGAGCCAGTGAGCCCAAGGAATCTCTTGCCTGCAGATCACATGGCCAAAGCCCCCACCTTTCAATTGGATAAGATTTATACACACACACTGCACTCGTGCACCATAAATGATTGGGGTGCACAGACTGCAGTCTGTATATATGGGTTTATCGTACTCGTGTAGAGCGGTTTGACCCAACTTTCAACAATTATGGTTAGGTGCAAAAAGGCTTTCTCAAGGCGCGAAAGTTTTTGATGCACGGGCTCCGCTACTGTGCATCCAAAATTTGCAACCCATGGGCTCCAGGCGTGGGAGCTATTGTCTATTGGACTCCGTCTGTGTGACTAATTTGAAAAAGAAGAGAAATATATACATATTCTATGTATTAAAAAAAATGAAGAATAAGCCTAAAATTACAAATAAAATGGACTTGTTGAGGGTCGCTCTTTTTTTTTCTGTTCCCGGTCGGAAAATCGAACCGCCGTGAATAGGACCGGGTGCGCAAACCGTCAATGAAAACAGTAGAAAATGACAAGATGTTTCCTTTTTACGTGGAAAACTCGGAAATGGTGAAAAATCATGTGGTCGGATCTGTGTCGTGCCAAAATCCACTATTTTATTTGATTTTACAAGAATGGACAGATTTTCTAGGATGATGACAGACTAGCTCTCCGTTACAAGTTCTTAATATGAAGAGAACAATAAATCAACTAAGTTCTTGGAGTCTGGGTGGGAACGCACTAGTGGGGAAAATTGATAAGTTCTCAGAGCCTCGATGGAAACGATTCTATGGAGAAGAATGTCACGTCCTTGAAGCCTAGAGATGTTTTCGTACTAGAGAGGGAGTAGAGCGAATTCCGAGCGGAGGAACGATCTGAGTCTCATGTCCTCGTCGGAAAACGTCATAGCACTCTCTTGTCTTTGGAGTTACTTGCCTTCAAATGAGGGCATGTGGGGTCCTTTAATAATTTTCTGGAGTGACTTGGTGGTAATTGCGTCGGGGCAGATTTTGAGGTGGCGAATGACGTCGCTCTGTTTCAATCAGAGGCGTTCTGAGGCGATGGCGGCGGCCGGAGGCGGTGGTCGACAACAATCTGTGTGGCCCTAATCAAGAGCTTTGATTTAACCGTTCGAAAGTTGAGTTGACGCAATTACCAGGATGCCCCTCAAAAGCTATAAAAAGAGCCTTGAGCATGTTGTAAAATCCGGTACAATTCGCAGGCACAACGTCCGGCGAGTACGCCGTGGATGCACCGGACACGAACGATCCGCGGAGAGAATCTGAGATCTGGACTGCAGTCCGCCTTGCGGACGCACAAGGCTCAACGAACCTTCAACGTCGAAGTCCGACGTTCAACCGCACCACCACCGGAGAACAACGCCGCCACAGGAGAACGCCACCACCGGAGAGAAAACTCCGTCGAGGCTAACTGCACACGCGCACGCCGTCGACACCACGCCTCTCAACTCTAAAGGAAATCCACTGCAACGCCGGCGGCAAACTTCACCAAGCCCGGCGGCAACACCTCTCTCGAACCCGGCGGTTATCTCCTCCGTATTGCTACAGGCGGCACTCACTTCTTTTCCTCTCGGCGGGCTCCAATTCCTTCTTTCTGACTGAATACAGGTGGCTGGTTATCCCATTTCTTATAAAAGCAACAGGTCGGCCACTTTTGCAAATATCACAGGCGGTTTAATCCTCCTAAGAGAGAATTATTAAATTCCCTTATTCCTCCCATTGATTACGTGATTCAAAGGAGGAAATAAAAAAACATTCCCATTTTCTTGATTCTAGCAATCACACCAAACCAAAAATTAACAATCCACCACCTTGGTTTGGGATCTAGAGCCACCACCTGCACAAAGCACTCTCTGCACAAAGCACCATCTGCACTAGACATCAGCTACACGAAGCAACACTGCATGAAGCACTACTCTGCACGAAGCACCACCTCAGGACCCTGAGGCGTCAGCCGACCTGCTCCAGTCGACTCATCCCTGCTCGGGCTCAACCTCCGAATGTCGACGCAACTGGATCGCTAAATCTGACTCGCCTAGTCAGACTACCAGAAGGGCGATCCCCTGCACCACCTCGACCATCAACTCTGTCAGCCGCAGAAATCATGGGCACACCACCTCGCATCGTGGTCCCCATCAGCCGGTAAAGACTACCGCACTGCATAGCTCGCATGAGCACGGTACGTCCTCGCATCACCGTCAGAACTCCACCTCTCGCCGCAAAACTGCATCCTCTGGAGTCTAGTCTGCCCAGCGATATCAGATTCCTGCGCAGCTTGGGTACCAGATGTACCCGCTCAAGCCTACGCACCGCTCCATCATGCATCCTGATGTCCACTGTCCCTGTCCCCGTGACCTCACATGCTGAGCCGTCACCCAGAAAGACCGACCCAGTCATCACCTCCAGTGAACTGAACATCCCTGCATCCGAGCAAATGTGCTGCGAAGCACCAGAATCCAATACCCAGCTATCAGAGTCACATGGACTCTCAGTGATGAGGAGAGACACATCACTATCATCTGCCGTAGCTACCGCCGCCTTGCCCGCACCCTGGACGTCCCCAGAAATATGCGCACGCTGCGGACAATTTCTCCTGATATGGCCACTCTGCCTGCAATGGTAGCACGTCACTGCCTTTCTCGATGCGGATCTGGCCCGTGCACTTCCAGATCCCTTCTCGAACTGCCTCCCTCGTCGTCCTCCTACTGCCAAAGCATGCTCACCCTCAGGAGCGGGTCTGGCAACATCTGACTGGACAGTGACGCAGACGTGATCTGCTCCATGTCTATTGTATCCTTCCCATACAGCAGGGTGGTCTGCATGTGCTTATACGACGCCGGGAGCGAGGTAAGAAGCAATAAGGCCTTGTCTTCTTCCTCCACCTTCACACCAACCACATGCAGTTGGCTCAGAAGTCCATTGAACACGTTGAAGTGTTCCTGCAGGTTACCACCTTCCTGCATTTTCAGGCCGTACAATCTCTGCTTCAGTAACAGCCTCGTGGTCAACGACTTGCCCATGTAAAGTCCCTCCAGCTTCTCCCATAGCGTGCCGGCGGACTCTTCAATACCGACGTTGAACAGCACCTTGTCGTCGACGCACATCCTGATAGCGCTAGTGGCGCGCTCATCCATCTCCGTCCACTCAGAATCCTTCACCGGAGCGGGCAAAGTATCACGCCCCCGCAGCACTTGGATCAACCCCTGCTCAACCAGCATATCTTTGACCCGAATCTGCCATAGGCGAAAGTTCCCGCTACCGTCAAATTTCTCCACCGAATATCTGGCCAACACGGTGTTCTTCGCTGCCATAGCTGCCTGCAGTACCTCTAGATGATCTGATTAATTCACGGATCAGATCTGGGAAGATAGGGAGCGGACCGATGTCGTCACCTACCGTTGACCCAAACCCAAAACCGGAACGTCCAATCAGTCACCCACACGGAACCTGGCTCTGATACCACTCTTGTAAAATCCGGTACAATTCGCAGGCACAACGTCCGGCGAGTACGCCGTGGATGCACCGGACACGAACGATCCGCGGCGAGAATCTGAGATCTGGACTGCAGTCCGCCTTGCGGACGCACAAGGTTCAACGAACCTTCAACGTCGAAGTCCGACGTTCAACCGCACCACCACCGGAGAACAACGCCGCCACAGGAGAACGCCACCACCGGAGAGAAAACTCCGTCGAGGCTAACTGCACACGCGCACGCCGTCGACACCACGCCTCTCAACTCTAAAGGAAATCCACTGCAACGCCGGCGGCAAACTTCACCAAGCCCGGCGGCAACACCTCTCTCGAACCCGGCGGTTATCTCCTCCGTATTGCTACAGGCGGCACTCACTTCTTTTCCTCTCGGCGGGCTCCAATTCCTTCTTTCTGACTAAATACAGGTGGCTGGTTATCCCATTTCTTATAAAAGCAACAAGTCGGACACTTTGCAAATATCACAGGCGGTTTAATCCTCCTAAGAGAGAATTATTAAATTCTCTTATTCCTCCCATTGATTACGTTATTCAAAGGAGGAAATAAAAAACATTCCCATTTTCTTGATTCTAGCAATCACACCAAACCAAAAATTAACAGAGCACTCATTTGAAGACATGCCTTCCGCAGTAAAGAAAGCTCTCAAATCTTCTTGAAAGATTACTTATGGAAATCTCCTTCGGTATTCGAAAACCCCCTCAAGATATCCTTCGGCGTTCGAAGATTTCCTTCAGTGTTAGAATATCCTTTCGAAGACATCTCAAAGATCTCATTCGATCCTCAAAGATCCCCTCAAAGACAGCAAAAAGATCTCCTTTGCCTTCGTGCTTCGAGTCCAGAGCTCCCGTTGCTGCGTTCATCCTAAGAGACCGCTCCCAAACGTGTTCCTCTCCAAACAACTCCAGTGATCCCGAACTCTCATTGTAACGAGCAGGGGCATGTCACTTTCGAGAAACAACTACTTGCAACACTCTGAAAGCTAGTGGATTTGGCCAGCACCGATCTGACCCAGAGATTTTTTTTCTCTTTCTGAGTTTACCACATAAAACATCTTGTTGTCATATGTTGGTTCACTCTATCTGTTTGCACGTTTGACACACTCTCGAACTAAGACGAATCAGTGAGTATCGAGCAACCCACCAACAACTATAATTCACAAACACAACAAATAACGTAGCATAAGAATCAAAGGGATTATTCATATTTTTTTTGTGTATTTGATATTTACCACATCTAACTAATTAGAAATTAACATATAGATTGACAATAATTACAACTAATTAGATTTATTAGTGAATTATTAGCAAGATTATTTACAATATAATATTATTTGATATGCGTCTCCTATCCTCATTAATGAGAAATATATCGGCACCTTTAGAGTCAATGGATCAGGCTGCAGGAATCTATTTTTATGATCAAGATTAGGGTTCTGTTTTGTTATGAAAACGGTCGTTCCGAGTGCAGATGAATTCTCCTGTGTCAAAATAATGTACTAGCGGTCAAAATTGTGGTTACGAAAAATAATAATAACGCACGAAAAATAAACAAACAACACAAAAGAAGAACACCAAGATTTAAAGTGGTTCACCGAAAAATTTAGTATGGGTATGTCCACTATGCAGACAGAGATAAATGCACTAATAATTTCTCAAACATACAATACGGCTATTTACACACGCTAAATCGCCGTATTGCATGTTTGAGAAAGGGATTATTCATCCGCCTTTAGAGTCGGTGGATGGAGCTGCAGGAATGTATTTTATGATCAAGATTAGGGTTCCGTTTAGCACGTGGTGGCCGACATAAATATGAGGGTTAAATTGTCAATTGGTTAACATCAATTTAAGGAACTTCATCTAATTTTATATTCCAACAGATGATATTTGTTAGGCAATCTTTAATAAATGACAGTTTAACTCATATGTTTACGACTGCCTCGGTGCCGAACGGAGCCTAGCTCTCATTGATCCAATGGTGCAAAACATTTTGTCTATTAAGAAAATAAAAAAATATTATTACTCCACCAAATATGCTGTTACTAACAAATCTAATTTTTCTTCTACAAAATTCAAATTTCATTCAAAACTTATTTTTAACTTCTTTTTGAAAGGCTCAATTCTGCTGTTTGTAAACTCAAGTCCTAATTCAATTCCGCCAGCTTCATTACTCACGCTCGCAACTCCCCTCCCTCTCATGTCCGCGACTCCACGAGCAAAAGTAATTTGTTGTAAACTTAATTAAAATATGCGAACTTAGTTAATATTTTGTTTGATAAACTTAATTAATATTTTGTTCTGTAAGTTTAATTATTTTCACCGCAATGATGGCTGGCGCTGCGGCGGCGATGACGGTTTCGGTGCGGCAACGGCGATGACGGTTTTGGTGCGACGGTGATGGCGGTTGGCACGCCGACGATGATGACGGTTTCCGTGCGGTATTGGGGATGGCGGTTGGCGTGGCGGCGGCGATAGAGGTTGGTGCGACGGCGGTGATGGTGGTTAACACGGCGGCGACGCTGATGAGGGTTTCGGTGCGGCTAACACCTCTTAGGAGACCACATCAGTAATATTAGCATATGTATCAGCTAGCTTATATTGAATGAATGTATGTCTTTAAATAAAAATAAAAATAAAAAGTTTATTTTTTACGGTGATTTGCTAGTAAAAAATGTTTTCAAATAGTCATTTTAAAATTTAAAAATTTACTAATAGTAATGATTTGCTAAAAGTCAAATTAAATTTGCTAATAACATCATCTTTTTTATTACATTTTTTTCTCAAAATATAGCTAATTATTATCATTTGAATCTTCAAGCTGATTTTCACCTTCTTCAAAGATATGGGATAAATGTTGTTTGATATTTAATAAATATAAACAATATCACATAAAAAATTTGAACTTAACTAATTCATACTTCATCGTATAGTAGATTAATGCATAAAATATTTCAAGAAGCTTAATGGACTATATAATTCTTCCGGTCTAACTCGACGTCTCGGCTGTACCGGAATAATCTGGACCGTCTTAACTCTCGGAACGGTCGAACACGCACACAGTAAAAGAGATAGCTCAATCACACACACAAAGTTTTAACATGGAAGAACCCCTCAATTGGGTTTAAAACCATGTGACCGGGTCTGTGCGGGTCAACGTCTACTATTTGCTTTCGGTTACAATCTGTTTGTTGAATCGGAGGCGACAAGCCGCTCCCCGTTACAATTTGGAGGTGAGAGAATACTTTGTATTCGGCGGACGACGAATCGTCATGCTCGGTACCTTCTACAAATTACAATTGGCGGTGATGAACGTCTCTGTGCATCGCGATGGTTCTGAATGCCGGAGTGGACCGCTTGGAATTGCGCTGGTAGGGACTTCCAGTGAGTTATGCAATAGGCTTCGTCGGACGGCTCAAAGATGTCCTGAATGCGGCTCGAAGATGTCCTGAATGCGGCTCAAAGACGTCTTGAATGCGGCTCTAAGACATCTTGAATGCGGCTCGAAGATGACTTGAACGTGGCTTGAAGACGGCTTGAACGTTGCTCGTAGGAGGAATCCGCCAGAGCTCTGGCCTGAGAAAGAAGAAGACTCGGAGGAAAAAAGTTGAGAAATAAGGAGGTCTGAGGCTCCTTTTATAGCTTCTAAGAGGTGGTTATGCTGGTTTTGCGGCTATCCGCACACCATAACCACCCCAAATAATATTTTTCCTATATTTTAAGGGTGCGTATTATGATCATCTATTTCGTTACCCGTAGATCAATTAATTTAATAATAAAATTCTCACACTAACCTGACGGTTAGTGGATGGTTACACGCGAATCGGATGACGACGAACGATCCGAGATGATCTTAGGGCTGCGATGTCCTCGGCGGCTCGGACGTCATGCGTAGTGGGATCGGCGCGTGAGGGAATTGGGTGTGGCGATCGAGTGCGCGGTCAAACTCATGATCCCACTAATTTAGTGGAGATCATGGGGGGGGGGGGGGGGGGGAGCGGCTATGTGCAACCCAACTTCTTCATAAAAAGGGGTTCATCCCCATCAATAATAAAGTTCATTAAAGCCGCTATATTGTCTCTGTGGTTGCGCAGAGCAACGGGGCTCGGTAGAAATGAAAACAGAGGAGATGGTCTTAGGGCTGCTATTAAAGGCCCGTTTTAATGTGTTTTAAATTTTTAGTGGGGTTGTGAATAATCAAAACTGGGCTGCCAATTTAAATATCATATGTTATTAATGACTTGGGATTAATCTATAAAGGTTACTTATATTTAAAAAAGTTATGTTGTTAGATGTGAGTTCTGTTTGCTCTTATAAATAATAACAAAATTATGATTTTGCCCTCCTAACATCTAAAAATTTGGAGACCCTGCTGCACGCCTGCTAAAAATTTGGAGATCCTGTTATCCGCAGACCTTCAAGATGAAAAACTTGGCAGCCACCACCATCTTTCAATTCATTTCAGTTATTCAGCAGATATAGATCTTGTTGAGTTCAGGGTTCTTTTACTTGACCTGTGGCACTTTGTTATTCCCTTAAAAGGAAAAAAGTTTCGTCATTTCCATAAGTTTAGTATTTTGAAACAGTTGAGTAAGCGTTAGATCCTCCACACCAGAATATGATTTGCTATTAACAATGTGAGATAAATATATAAAGCTTAATTTTTTTTAAAAAATGAATATATAAGCATCTTTGCACGAGCTTCACCACGAGCTCTTCATGATTGGCCAAGAGGCCTCCCGCCGGCTGCCGATTACAAACACGGAAAATTTTTGGGTCTGGGTATCGGACCCAAAAAACGGTCCGGGTTTAAATATTGCGGAACAGCTGGGATCCATTTCACACGAAATCCCTTCACATTTTGAAATTCAAACGAAGCGTGCTCCTCTTCCGTTGAAACCGTCGCTGGGAATGTGCCATAAATCTCGCGTGCGGAAAACGCCTCGCCTCGCCGGAGAAAGGATAACTCGGACCGTTTCTCCACTTCTCTCTTGCTTCTCTGTCAAACGCCTCCTCCGCACATACCGTCGCCGTGAAGGAAAGTGCGTTGTGCCGTGCTCCGAGTATCGTGGAAAACCTTGTGTTGCTCGAAAGAAAATCCCTTCGGTCACGGGAAGGAGCACAGAGGCCCTATTCGGCCATGGGAGAAAGGTGCGGCCGTAGTTTTATTTCTATTTGGGGCTGTGATAAGGTCACGCAAGGTATTTTTTCGCTTCTTTATGTTTTTTCTCAAATATGCTATCTTTCATTTGTCTTTCCTTAAATATTTTCAGCAAACTCATGACATCGCCGCTTTCTATTAGTGCTCTTCATTCTCGTTGTACGTAATTGTACGCATATGTTTTACAAAAACCAATGTTTTTGTATCCACCCACCTCATCAACCATGAAGTTGTATGCTTGAATTATTTTGATCCCAACACCGGTCATACTTTTCAAAAAACTTCCTTGGACATCAGATATATCCCGATGAGATCTCAACAAATGACTGTCATTTTCTGGAGCGAGTAGGTGATTGTGTTCCTCTACGAATCTCACCACCTCCCAATTCTTGCCCTCTATATCAGCAGCAAAATGCAAGCAAACCAAGCACCATGTACGAATGTCAAGTTTGTGAACTTTTCTTTCCCCATCCTTCTCTGGATTCAATCGTTTATAGTTTGCTTTTGCACATGTAAATTCCCTTGCATTGACAATCCAAGTATGTGTCAAATATAAGATATGTTCTTTGCGCACACTGAATCCAATTTTGCGAGCGTACTTCATGTACATATTGTAGGCTTCCTCATCAGAGTGCACGGTCGAAAAGACAACAACATCATTCTCCTACGGATTAAAAGAAATCATTAGTTTAAAAAAATAAAAAATCTTTAATTACAAAACAAGGAAAATGCACCAGAAAATTTCTGATAAAATCCGACCGGAGAATAGCCCAGTAAGAATACAAATAACAAATTCCGACCGGATTTTATACAATCAACAAAAAAAAACACATTGCAAAACCCTACAATCACACCTCCAACAAGATCAAACATACAACCAGAACTAAAAAAAGACAAAGATAGGATGACAACCGCTTACATTAACTGCCGGAATGTTCTTCTCTAAAGTTTCTCCAGTTTTTTCCAAGGTGGCGGAGCGGATATGCACTTCTCGGCGAAAGATAGGACGACAGTCGCTTGGATGAAGTTTGTGAGGACGGCACCAGTGGTTGTCGCCGGTAGAAAGACAATAAGGAGAAAGGATCGCTGTTCGCCGGAAGAAAGGAGAAGGAGAAAGATGTGTGCTCGCCGGATAGGAGAAGGAGAAAGATTCGCAGCTCGTCAGAAGAAAGAAGTGTTAATGCGCCAATATACCTCAACAGAAGATGGATAAGAAATCAAAATAATTTTAAATCAGTATGCAATCAATCGGAACGGGCCTACGAAGAGAACGCAAGTGGGAGCAACGAGCTCGACTTTCAATTATGTATATCCCTTCTCATTTAAGCCAGACCCATGTCCTTTCGGATCTAATCTTGGGTAGGGTTGGAGCCCGGCATGCATTCATTTTGCATGCCCTCTCTAAATCAGCTTGAATACGCCCTTTCAAAGATTAAGATAAGGACGCATTTTTCGCTCATCCTTACTTTCGCCAGATAATCTCGCCTAAGGCTATGTTGGAGACAGTCGTCTGGACATCAACAATGTGAAGCTGTGATAGCACTGGCGGAAGCTTTACCTGCATTTTGGGATCAAACTTCACCGACGGCGGGGGAGTTTTTAGCCAAAACGCTAACTTAGAAAAAGGCTTTCAAACATTACCGGCATTTTCGCAGCCGCATTCTCAACCATAGTCGCTTTCCTAAACATGCGAAGAATGAGCTTCACAGAGGTAGGCTTTCCCCCGTGAAATTTAGACATATTAAGCCATGAGATGGCAAATTGTCATGCATCAGAATGATTCTTCATTGGCTACCTAAATAAACTATAAGCAATACATAATTTTTATAACAAATAAATAAATATAATTGTTAATACTTAATACAGTAAGCACACAGTCAAAAATGGTAAAGAATTGTAATAATAAGAAATGCATAATGATATACAACACATTTAACTTATTTAAAGACAAGACCATCTATCACCAGCAAGCCTAAAATGCATGGGGAGAAATGGGTGATCCAACAACTTCCTACCTTCCCTAAATCCTTTACACCTTCTGGCCAAACAACACAAAAGGACTCTTAAAAAAGTGAAGACCCAAAATCCCAAGTCCGGAATTTCATAATTCAAAACCCTAATTGCGTCATTACCGCCCCATTCTTCCACTTCGCTGCACGAGCCCGTTGATAGTAGAGAGCCCTTCGATGACAGATGTGGAGAATAGGAGAACTTCGAGACAGGCGGAGGGCAAAATCTTTCAAAGTATAGTAAACCTTCAGAGGAGGAGAACATGAAATTGTCTGCAGGGTCTTTCGTGTGGGAGATCAAGCTGGAACGCAAAAGGATGAACTCAAAATTGGGGGAAGAACGCAGACTAAGTGAGGCCCCGCCGGATTGCAGCTGATGTTGGATTCCCCGACGCTGGGAAGACCGAGCTGGGGAGGATGAACATAACCGGAGACGAGAGGCAAGCAACTAACGGTGATGACTGCCCTCGAACCTGTGAAATTCATTCTCAATTAATTGGCGTTTCTCGGGAATAATAAAAACTAGGGAAAGATTAACAGACCTTGAGCTGCAGCTAAAAATACATGCCCCCTTTTCCTTCCAGCAATCATCCAGTTATCTGGGTTAGCTTCAATTTCATACAGCACCTCATCATCCTACAAGACCAAAGTGTTCAAAATGTGTAGTTCCCGCGAATTTTAGATGGTGGCATCTATCTATAATACAAAAATCAAACTGCAAACTAGTTTAAAAATCATGAAATTTTACATGTCAAATGAAAAAATATAACAAAACCAATGAAAAAGTCAAGTAGTAACCATTTTCCAACAAATCTTTAAATGTTAGAGGACAATATAAATTATAGGCAAACATAAATTAATTACATTTTATGATTTTGCTTGGGTGTTTTACGCAAACCAACAACTCATATATTCGGTGTTAATATTATATATTGTAAAGCATTCTTTATTGTTTTAGGTTTAGTCCCACACCGCCTGTGGTGTTTTCTCCTTCTCCTCTTCTCCTATATGTAGACCCCAAGGGTCCTTGTTTTATACATGAATACAGAAGCTATTGCTATTTCTAACATGGTATCAGAGCGGGTTTAATTTTTCGCGCTCGCCTCTTTGCTCGCGCCTCTGCCAGCCAGTCCGTCGTGCACCTCAGTCCTCCCGTCTGTCCCTACTGCCCGCTCAGTCCGCTCGCCTTACCACTCAGTCCGCCACCTCCCCAGCCCGCCCGTCCGCCCCCAGCTCGCCCGCCAGTCCGCCCGTCCGCCAGTCCGCCAGTCTGCCCACCGCTCGCACGCCAGTCTGCCCACCGCTCGCACCCCAGTCCGCCAGTCCGCCCCTCAGCTCGCCACCAGTCCGCCAGCTCGCCACTCCAGCCCGCCCGTCCGCCCCCAACAGCCCACCAGTCCACCCCCTTCGCACCCCAGTCCGCCAGCTCGCAACCCAGTCCGCTCCACCCAATCCGCCCCAACCCGCCAGTCCGCCACTAGCTCGTAACCCCAGTCCGCCAGTCCGCTTCCCCCAGCCCGCCAGTCCGCCTCTCCGCAGTCCGCCAGTCCGCCAGTCCGCCACCAGCTCGCAACCACAGTCCGCCAGTCCGCTTCCCCCAGCCCGCCAGTCCGCCTCTCCGCAGTCCGCCAGTCCGCTTCCCCCAGCCCGCCAGTCCGCCTCTGCTCAGTCCGCCTGTCCGCTTCTCCCAGCCCGCCCGTCCGCCTCTGCTCCGCTCGCTTTTCACCACTTCTTTGCGACTCCATGGCTGCTCCTCTGATCTCGCCTCCGCTGAAGGCCACGTCCTTCCAGCTCGCCGGCGCTAGCGACTGGCCTGACTGGGCCCTTACCGTTGAGGCCACTCTCTCCTCCCGTGATCTTTGGGATCACATCATCGGTGCGCCTCCTGCCCCTGTCGCCAAGCCCGCCACCGCAACCGGTTCCGCCACACCTTCTGTCGACGCCGCCTCTCCCGATGCCTTCACTCTTTGGCACCGACGCGATCATGCTATCCGGGCTTACCTCTTGGAGTCCGTTGCTCGCCCGCTTCTCACGTCTATCGGCCGCCTTCCTTCCGCACGTGCCATGTGGGAATATCTCCGTGACCGCTTCGTTCCCCGTGGTGGAGCTCGGCGTCACCGTCTTATCTGCGATTCTCAGGCTGCCCGCCAAGACGGTCGCTCCATTCAGGACTTCTTCACTATGATGAGTGCCTACTGGCACGAACTGGACTCTTTGATTCCCTTACCCTGCGGTTGTCCTCGCTCATTGGAATTTCAGCGCCACCTCTCCGAGGGCCATCTTCATCAGTTTCTGGCTGCTCTGCGTCCTGAGTTTTCTCCTCTTGCCGCTCAGCTCCTTCACCGGGTCCCGCTTCCTACTTTGGATGATGCACTGATTGCTCTGCTCGATGAGGAGACTCGTCTCCGACCTCCCGTGGCTCTCCCGCCCCCTTTCCCACTTGATAATGCTCTTGCCGTTCCTCCGCGTCCCAGTGCTGTTACCTGTCACTACTGCAAGAAGGTGGGGCACATGAAGTCTGCTTGCCCTATTTGTCCCCCTCGGTCTGATGCACACCGCGCTTCTGACCATCGCCGTGACGGCCGTGGTCGGGGACGCGATCGTGGTCCCGGCTCTCACCCCACTGCTGCTGCTGCTACCGATCCTCTGCAACGCTTGGAGGATCTGATCCTCCGGTCTCCGCTATTTCAGTCTGCCTCCTCTGCCCGCTCCTCTGCGGAACACAGTCTCTCAGCTGCTTCTGGTACTGTTGCTGCTCGACTTCCTCCGACTGCACCTTGGTATTTCGACTCTGGGGCCTCCTGCCACCTCACCTCCGACTCCCGCACCCTCACCAACTGCACCTCCTCCCCCACTTCTCTTCAGGTCACCACTGCTGATGGGGGCTCTCTCCCTATTCTGCGCTCTGGCTCCATCACCCCGACTTCTGCCCCTCTTGGACGCCTTACTCTCTCCAACGTCCATCATGCCCCTCGGCTACATATGAACCTCATTTCTGTCAGCTCCCTCTGTGATCTCGGTCTAACAGTTTTATTCTCTTCTTCTGATTGTGTTGTGCAGGATTCCCGAACAGCTCAGAGGATTGGACGGGGCCGTAGGGCTGGTGGCCTGTATCAGCTGGAGTATTTTCATGTTCCCCCCCCCCCCCCCCCACCAACCTCCGCTTCGGCCCTCTCTGTTGTCTCTGATGCCGACTTGTGGCACAGACGTTTAGGACATCTGTCTACTGATCGACTCCGAAGTATTATCCGCTCTGGAGCTTTGGGTCGTGTCTCTCCTTCCCCCTCTCTGTTTGTATCGGCTGCCGTTTGTCAAAGCAACTTGCTCTACCATTTACAAGTAGTGCTTCTCAAACGACAGCCCCTTTTGATTTAGTTCACTCTGATATTTGGGGCCCCGCGCCACTTGCTTCTCATTCTGGCTATCTTTATTATGTTAGTTTTATTGATGATTTTTCCCGTTGTGCTTGGGTTTATCTCCTTCGCAATCGTTCTGATGTACCCGCTGCGTATCGCACGTTCACCGCTATGCTTCACACTCAGTTTGAGCGTCGCATTAAGATCTTTCGCTCTGACTGCGCTCAAGAATTTCTCTCCTCCACCATGCGCGACATCCTCCACTCGCATGGCACCCTCCACCAACAATCTTGCCCGCACACCCATGAACAAAATGGGGTTGCTGAACGCAAACATCGCCACATCATCGAAACAGCTCGTACTCTCCTCATCTCTGCCTCCGCTCCTCCCTCCTTCTGGGCCGAAGCCGTTCTCACCGCTGTTCACCTCATCAACATCACTCCTTCCACGACCCTCTCTGGCGTCACTCCTTATGAACGCCTTCACTCCCGCCCGCCGCAGTATGCATCTCTCCGCACATTTGGGTGCACCTGCTTCGTTCTCCTTCCTCCTACTGAACGTAACAAGCTCTCCGCTCGCTCCACTCGTTGTGTTCACCTCGGTCTTAGCCCCCACCACAAAGGCTATCGTTGCTACGATCCGGTGGCTCGTCGCATTCACATCTCTCGCCATGTCTCCTTCGTCGAACATGACATGTTCTTCTCTTCCCCACTGGCACACCTCACCTCCCCACCCTCCATTGCTCCACCGCTTTCTCTTCCGCTTCTTCCTTCTATACCAACTCGCCCCCGGACTCCCCTTGTCAATCCTCCCCTCTCCCCACCTCGTCCTCTGCCCGAGGTCCCTCCTTCCACACCGGCTCCTCCTCCGACGCCCACACCCCCTCCTCCTGCTACTGCTCCTGATACGGCTCTGTCTGACGCTCCGTCCGCCCCTGCAACCGTGGATCCTGCTCCTCCTCGCCGTAATCCTGCTCGCCATCGCCATCCACCTGCTCGCTACGACCCCCCTTCTGCTCTCACCGCGGCTACCTCCTATTCCCCTGGTTTTCAGGCCTTCCTCACTGCTCTCCACGCCCACCGGGAGCCCCAGTCATACCAAGAGGCAGTTGGCCACCTCGAATGGCAACAGGCCATGGCGCTTGAACTTCAAGCCTTTAGCCGGACTCATACTTGGGATCTTGTTCCGTGTCCTCCCGGTGTTACTCCTATCAGCTGCAAATGGATTTTCAAAGTTAAGACTCGTCCGGACGGTTCTATTGAGCGTCATAAAGCCCGCTTGGTTGCTCGCGGGTTTTCCCAGGAACATGACATCGATTATGACGAAACCTTTGCCCCGGTTGCCCGGATGACCTCCGTCCGCACCTTACTTGCGGTCGCAGCTGCCCGCAATTGGCCCCTCCATCAGATGGATGTCACCAATGCCTTTCTTCATGGCGATCTCACTGAAGTTGTCTACATGGCACCTCCCCCGGGTCTCTCCGCACTTCCTGGCCATGTCTGCCACCTCCGCCGGGCCATCTATGGCCTCAAACAGGCTCCTCGTGCCTCTGGTTTGAGCGCTTCCGCACTGCAGTTCTCAAGGCTGGTTTCATTGAACGCCAGACTGATCATGCCCTGTTTACCCGCACCTCCGCTCAGGGCTGCGCCATCCTGCTCCTGTATGTTGACGACATGATTATCACTGGAGATGATCACGTCACCATTGCCGCTCTTCAGCAACACCTCCGCAGTCAGTTTGAGATGAAGGATATGGGCCCCCTTCGCTACTTCCTTGGGTTAGAGATTGCCCGCTCCAAACGCGGGATTCTGGTGTCTCAGCAAAAATACATCTCCGATATTATCTCTGTGGCCGCTCTCACTGACACCCGCACTGTTGACACCCCCATTGAGCTGAATCTGAAACTCCTTCCTACAGATGGGGAACCGCTGGCCGATGCCTCCCGCTATCGGCGCCTCGTCGGGATGCTGGTCTATCTCACCATGACTCGACCGGACATTGCTTACGCTGTTAGCTTCGTCAGTCAATTTGTTCAAGCTCCTCGCTCTGCTCACTATGCCGCGGTCCTCCGGATACTCCGCTACCTTCGCGGCTCTGTCGGTCGCTCGTTATTTCTCTCTGCCACTTCGCCACTCACCCTCCGCGCATTTTCGGATGCTGACTGGGCGGGGGATGCCACCACTTGTCGCTCCACTACTGGGTTCTGTGTTTTTCTGGGCGACTCTCTGATCTCCTGGCGTAGTAAGAAACAGGAATCCATTGCGCGCTCCAGCACGGAGGCTGAGTATCGTGCCATGACTTCCACCACTGCTGAAATAGTCTGGCTTCGTCGTCTTCTTTGCGACCTTGGTGTCCAGATAACAGGCCCCACTCCCCTATTTTGTGACAATCGAAGCGCCATTCAAATCGCCTCCAATCCGGTGTTCCATGAACGGACAAAACACATTGAGATCGATTGTCACTTTACTCGTCAGGAATTCCTCGCCAACACCATCTCTCTACCCAGGGGCGGAACTAGAAATTTTTCTTAACCCGGGCACAATTTTAAAATTAATAATTAAATGCAATTCTTAAATAAAATTAAACTATTATTGCAATTACTAAAAAGTTTTAAACAAAAAAAAATACATGATATACCGTTCAACATGCCACCTTTCGTGGACACATATTTTGAAATTTTGTAATAATAGTATCATTAGTAATAGTGTCAGCAACATCCTTCTCCGTATAAACGATCATGCAGTCATTCATCCATTCGTCTCCCATTCTGTTTCGTAAACGATTTTTTATAATCTTCATTGCAGAGAACATTCTTTCAACTGTAGCCGTTGCAACGGGTAGAAGACATGCCAACTTTAAAAGCCTGAAAACCAACTGATAGTGATCTTGTTTTTTCAACTCCACCAATAATTTTAAAAGGCCACCAATTCCTTTACTTTGAAAGAACGTGTCGGTTGGTAAAGAGCGCATGTCAATAATATACATATCAAGTTGTCCTTCAAGTAGTTGCAATTCTATTTGTGAGAAATCAGATGAGTACAATTCTGCGAGACGAACTAACTTTTGTTTATCAAATGAGGCAAATCGATCACTTGAATCAAGACAAGAAACACATAAAAGTAGTTCAGTGTTCACTTCATTAAAACGATCATTTAACTCGTTCAAAGTCCAATCCAACACTGTATTGTAGATTTCAACACGAAAATGATGATAATTTGTAACCTCTCTTTCATTGCGTCGCGATCTCCCTGCTTGAATATATTTTTCATTCATATTAGGAACCTCTATATGTTGTTTTGTGCAAAATTTTGATACTTCAGTCATAAAGGAGTTCCATTCAAGATCATCATTTCTGAAATTAAACAGTAACTGCTTTGTAAATTTTACAAACTTCATTGCATTAACAATGTCTTGATCCTTCTTCTGTAAAGCTTGTGATAACTCGTGTGACTTGGATAAAATATTCTTCATTAAGTGCAATAGAAAAATAAAATTAAAAGTCAAGAGACTTTTAATTTCCATCTGCACCATCAACTTTAATAATTTCAAGTGCCTCAACAATAGATGAGAACATCCGAATAAAATTTAATATTGTGCCATAATGTGAACTCCACCGTGTGTCACCTGCTCTTTTTAATTCAAGTGGTTCATTTGCCCCTCGACCACTTTCCAACTCCCCGCAACCAAGCTCTAAAGCAACCCGATCAACTTCTAATGCTCTTATACAATCGCGTCGTTTACAAGAACCGCCAACAACATTCAACACAAGGTTAATAAGCGTGAAAATCTCTGCAACTTCAACATGATCTTCTGCAACAGCTACTAATATTAGTTGCAGTTGATGAGCAAAACAATGAATGTAGAAAGCACAATTATTCTCCTGCAATATCAACGTTTTCAGTCCTTTGAACTCACCCCTCATATTGCTAGCACCATCATAACCTTGACCCCGCAATTTAGAAATATTTAGGCAATGTTTTGCAAACAAATTATCAATAGCTTTCTTTAATGATAAGGCAGTGGTATCTACAACATGAACAAACCCAAGAAGTCGCTCCATAATAAGACCTTTTATAGAAACATAACGTAAAACCACGGCCATTTGTTCTTTTGTGGACACATCACGTGATTCGTCGACCAAAATACTGAAGCAGCTATCCCCAACGTCCTGAACAATTGTCTTTGTTATCTCTGATGCAATGCAAGAAACTATCTCCTTTTGGATTTTTGGAGATATTAATTGGCAATTGATAGGTGCATTTTCGAAAACCACTGACTTGACCTCATTGTTATGCAATGCAAGAAATTCTAAAAGTTCAAGAAAATTGCCGCGATTGCTGGATTCTTTAGACTCATCATGCCCGCGAAAAGATAACCCTTGTTTTAAAAGAAAGCGTATACAATCTATTGACGCACACAAACGAGCGTGATATTGAGCACGTTGTGTCTCTTCCTGCCTGCAAAATGCGACTTGAATACCTTGCTTCTGATTCATTAAAGCTATGCACATATTCTTAGAGTTATTATGTGCAGTTGTGTGATTTCCGACATGTTTCTCTAAGATCGTCCTATCTTTCCAATATCGGAAACCACGACATACAAATGTAGGATCACAACCTCTCTGGGGAAAAATGTAACAATAAAGACAAAATGCAGCATCTTTATCTATACTGTATTCCAGCCAATCTTTAAACTCGGTAAACCAGATTTTGTTGAAACGACGAGCTTTATTTCCAATTTGAGTTTGTGGAAAATTTGCTAAAATTGGTTGACAAGGACCATTCTGTAAGTATTTTCTCCTTATCGTGTCTTGTATGTTTACATCATATGAGGTTATAGGTGGTCTCAATCCTGGATCAGCAATTAACTCATCTAAGCTAAATTCAGATCGAGTCCTTTTACCACATAAATCTGATGCTTGAGAATCTTGAGAAATTTGATTTGAGCTCACTTTTGAAAAAAACTTATCCATCGAACACCTGAGTAGAAAACAACATTTGAAATACACACCAAAAAAGTATCTAATTTGATTGTGTGATCATAACAATTTAGTCTGGACTGAATTCAAAATGGTGGCAAATCCCGACGGGTACACGGGGCAATGCCCCTACGGCCAAGCGCGACCGTACCAGGCCCGCGAGGGAAAATGTGAAAACAAAACCTGACGGGTTTAATATTTTATTATGCATGTTCCATGTATTTTTCTCTTGGATTATCGCGGCCAGTCAGCCCCATCCCAATTGTGGTTCAACCACATTCATACACCTCCCCCCATTTAATCACTAGGATAACCACTCCAACTGCAAATACCAGCCCATTTACTTCTTTAACCGTCCTGTCTGAAAAGGAAATTTAGTTACCACCCATCTCAAAGCAGGTAACTACCAATGTAGGCCCTGGATTTTCATCCCTAAACCATTCGTTCCACTCAGTTAACCCAATTGAAACTCCCACTACCCGTACTTGCCCACAGTTAGCAGATTCAGGGCCACCCACAGGTATCTATTGATTTGACTAATTTCATCTCCTCGATGTTCTTTATGGTTAGGTTTGCTTCATGGGGGATTACTCTCATATATCTTTGGTGTTAGATAAGGTGAGTTTAGTTGTTCCATACAATTTTTAGATTGTGTAGATTATAGCATCTATATAAGTATAGTTCATTAAGTACACTGCAATGCATTTTGTAAATTATAGCATCTATATAAGTATAGTTCCTTAAGCCCCTACACATGCACGGGGGAATGCATGTGGTCAGTGTATCGTGTTGAAATACATTCCTCATGTGACTGTATACTTGTTTTTGCATGTTGTATGGATACTTATGTTTCCATTCGTGCACTTTAAAACAGCTTAATTGGAATTTCAATCTCGTCCAGTAAAAAATTGGATTTGGAAGAAATTTCATTTACTTAAAATAATTCTCCTGGTGATTTTTGTTGAGATATTTTACATCTTTCTTTATGACAGCACTAGCAATAGGATTTTATTTCTCTTCTAATGATTATTCCTTTATGTTGTCCATTCAGATAGTTTCAGGGAGTTTGGAAAATTATAAGGTTCATATGGATTTAGAAAATGGGAGGCAAAATCGGTGAAGCTTGCAGCAACAAAATACTCGGACCCAATCTGCTATCCTAAAAGGAAGGAATTTTTCATCCTTCAAGGATTCTCCAAAGAAGAACCCAACTGTTCATGTTAACAAAAAATGCTGGAAGAAAAAAATGCTGGAAGTAAAAAACTGCTGGAAGAAGAAGAAGAAGAAGAAGAGGAAGAAGAGGAAGAAGAAGGAGAAGAAGAAGAAGAAGAAGAGTCGACCTTAGATCGCGGAGGAGCAGCAGAGCGGAGCTTAGATCGCGGAGGAGCAGCAGAGCGGAGCTTCCGGGGGAGCAGCAGAGTGGAGCAGCAGAGATCGCGGAGGCGGGGGAGCAGCAGAGCGGACTGCGGAGCTTCCGGGGGAGCAGCAGAGCGGAGCAGCAGAGATCGCGGAGGCGGGAGAGCAGCAGAGCGGAGCAGCGATCGATTCGGGATAGGGCAAAATGAGAAGCGATAAATTAGGGCAGGAAATCCGCGATTTTTCACACCCGGGCACGTGCCCGGGTGTGTCCGAAGGTGGGTCCGCCCATGTCTCTACCGTTCATTACCTCTGAAGAACAAGTTGCAGACTTCCTCACCAAGTCTCTCACAACTGCAAGATTCCGTTATCTTATTAGCAAACTCTCGGTTCATGATCCACCGTGACTTTGAGAGGGCGTGTTAATATTATATATTGTAAAGCATTCTTTATTGTTTTAGGTTTAGTCCCACACCGCCTGTGGTGTTTTCTCCTTCTCCTCTTCTCCTATATGTAGACCCCAAGGGTCCTTGTTTTATACATGAATACAGAAGCTATTGCTATTTCTAACATTCGGAATCATGTGAAGCATTTAGGATAACTTTTTTCCGGTATAATCATATAGGTTCCATTCATTTTCGTAGAGCTGTCAAATCGATACATTTCCGCACAAAATTGACCCTTATTTATCTTTCTTTATACAAACATGACCATGACTCCTTGAGAGGGACCACAAATCAAGTATACCAATACCCAATTGATTGAGATGTTACACGATCAAGCGCTTACCCAATTGGTCTATAAGCGTGAACATATGGAAAGCACACAACTATTTACCTTTAAACAAATGTCAGCACAAAGCCTGTACTATGTGCCGGGTGGAAATGTAGTGTCGCGTCGTAAGAATTGTGGGCCGGATGGTTAGTCACATTCGAGTCAAAGGGTGACAATAGACACAACAATCCCCCCCCCCAGCGTTTTTGCTTGTCCTCAAACCCACAACCACGATACCACTTGTATGATCAAGCATTTACCGAATTGATCCATAAGCTCGAACTTATAGAAAGGGCGCAACCAATACCGTTTAAAAAGATAACATTGCAGAACCCTGTACAAAGCGTCGGGTGAACATGAGGTGTTGCGATGTGATTGTCGTGAGCTGGGCAGTTAGCCCCACTCAAATCAAAGAGTGGAGATGGACCCAACATAAAGAATTGAAGAACTTAATGCAGACTTGTTAGCAATCCAAGGTACAAAATTGAAACACTTGAAACAAGTTGGGAACAAAGATGAATAGAACCAGCAAAATGAATAAACTTACTTTGGACAAGGATGATGGAATTTCCTTTAGATCTTTCAGTCTTTCTATTCTCCACTTCATATCAAATAGCTGTCCAACTCTCAGGCAATCAGAAGTAAAAGTAAGAAATCCAACGGCCAGAAAAGGATCAAGCACAGGCCGTTGTAAAGCGAGCGTGCTTTTAAAAAATAGCCCAGCCTTCCCTCCAGGCTTTATGTTCATGGGAATATGTGCCCCAATGGTTCTGTCACCAAAAATTCCATATTCAATGTTCAAGATGCTATCTTCCTTCACATCCTCAGTTTCATCTGGGGAAAAAGCTATCAATTTTCATGAGTGATTGAATTCTGATAATCAAATATCATTATAATCAAGCATGTTTTCTAGATATGATTACACTGGCTCCATCATTGATAGATAATCCACTTAGAGCTTGTTAAATATAGTGTTGAAGGTGAATAAAGCTATGACTAATGAGTATGTGCAGGCATATATCTCTGTGTCCTTATGACAGGCCTACATTTATTGGAGCAAAAATAGATACAGCAGCTATCAGTGTAGGTCTTAATCTTTTTCAGTATGACCATGCTAAACTCATTAAGACCTAGAGACATTTCATCAAGGAAAATCTAAAGGGAAAATTGTTAATGACTTTACCAATGTCAGTAAGTTAGATATGGAAACATGTTCTCTGCCAATGCCAACAAGTTAGGCATGGAAATTCCTCATGCTGACTAATGGGGAACGTTAGGTCTTATTATTTATTATATGCATGACATAGTAAATACAAGCGCTTTTTTTATTTGGACTTTCAAGCAGTCAGACCCATCATCTACTAGGGCACTCCCTTCCATTTCTAAAACATCATTTCTGTCATCACATACAATTGAGAGGAAATAAAATATTATTTCAATAATCCTAGAAATTTCTATTACATTGCTCCTCTATATATCACAAAGGAGGAGAACCTAAAAACAAGAATAGGGGTCTGAGACTAAGTCTTTGTTTGGTAAGGTGTTTTCACGCCCGTGTTTGGAGCAAATGCCGCCGGACAGTGGGAAAGCAAATGGTGTCCGGCGGCGTTTCCTCCGTTTCCTCCCGCCAGACAGCAAAAAAGCCCCCGAAAAACGTCGTTTCCATCCCTGCCTCTCCCCCTCCAGTCCCAACCCCGCCTTTCCACCCGCCACCCACTCCCGCCACCACCGCGCCAAATGAAGCCTAAATGCAAGGAGGCAAATGGGCCTTTACAATGGGATATTTAACTCAGAAATAAGCTATAATTCAACTCTCCCCCTCAAGATGGGTGTATATATCAATCATTCTCATCTTGAAGATGTTATCAATGAAGGTGTCATAACTCAAGCCATTGGTGAAGATGTCAACTAACTGATCTTGGGAATGAATGAAAGGAGTGCAAATATTGCCTTTCTCCAGGTGGTCTTTGATGAAGTGTCTGTCGATCTCAACATGCTTTCTTCGATCATGCTGAACAAGATTATGAGTAATGTTGATAATAGCTTTATTGTCACAATATAGTCATACTGACTTCTCATCTTGTAACCCTAAATCCTACATTAGAGATTTGAGTCACAACCCTTCACATATTCCTTGTGATATTGCTTTGTATTCTGCTTATGCACTGAACCTGCTACATTTTGTTTCTTACTTCGCCAAGTCACAAAGTTTTCTCCAACAAAGGAGCAATATCCTGTGATTGACTTTCGATCATCTTGGCTTCCAGTCCAATCAACGTTTGTGTATACTTCAACATTCAAATGCTTGTTTCGAGAGAATAGGAGTCCTCGACCAGAAGACTTTTTCAGGTACCGTAGCAATCTCATAGATGCTTCCTGATGTCTCAGTTTGGGAGAATGCATGTATATGATAAGGATCCCAACATGTGTGATATCGGGGCGAATGTGCATGAGGTAGATTAACCTTCCCACTAGTCTTTGATAGCCAGTGAAGTTCACATTCTCACCATCCTTGTCTTGATCAATTTTATAATTTACTGTAATGGGGGTATCTGCTGTAGCACAGCCAAGCAACCGTGTTTTCTCTAGTAGATCTAGAACATATTTCTTTTGAGAAATGATGATTTCACGGTCAGATCACGCAACTTCAATTCCTAAGAAGTATTTTAACTTTCCTAGGTCTTCGACTTCAAAATACTTACATAGGCGTGTTTTCAACAACGTGAATGTTGAAGTGGCCTTAGTCAAATTTCTCTTAACAAAGAGGGTATGATCGAAGTGGCCTTATTTATGTCCCAATACGGCCATGGCCTTTTGAACTTTTCCAAACCAAGCCCTGGGAGATTGCTTCAACCCATAGAGATATTTGTGGAGTTGACAGACTTTCCCTTTTGCTCTTTGCTTCAAAAAACTCGGCAAAAACTTCATATATATTTAATCCTCAAAATCTTTATGTAAAAATTTTTTTGAACATCCATTTACTGGAGATCTCATCCAATACATGCAACACATGATAAAATAATGCGTATAGAACCCACATTGGCAACCACCACAGAAGTCTCATGATAATCCACATCAGAGGTTTGAGTATATCCCTAAGCAACAAGACTTGTCTTATATCTCTAGAAGATAACATTCTTTCCAGACGGGAGATGTGATGGAGTCCAGGTCTGATTTTTTTCTAAAACAGGCATCTCTTCTTCCATTGCCTTTCTCTATTCTGGTATATCTATTGCTTCACGCTAAGTGTTAGAAATATGAACAAAGGCCAAAGAGGTGATGAAGGTTTTATGTGCCATGGTCAAATTGTGATATGAGATATAATTTGCAATTGTGTATATAAAAGAGGTCGACATACATTTCAAATGTATGAGAGGTTGATGGAGGTCTTCATCAGAGTCTGGTTCAGAAGAGTGTATAGGTTGTGGTGGAACGACAGGTGTTTGTAATCCAATAACACCAGCAATATGTCTATGATAGACCTGAGGAAGAGGAGAAATAAGTTTCAGAATAATAGAAACTATGGAGCGGACTAGAGGGGTCATGGTAGTTGGATCTGTAGTAGGAATATGGATGTCACAGTAGAACGCATAATATTTTGAAGGACAAAAAGCGGAATAGTTGGAACGACATCAACATAGTTATCCGGCTCCCCCTGTCATGAGCCAAAGAAGGTCTCCCCATTAAGGAACGTCACGTCCACGGTACAAAAGAAACAGAGAGAGGCAGGATGATAACAATGATAGACTTTCGTAGTTTATGAGTAACTAACCAACACAAAGACACATTTCAGGGAATGTGCATCCAATATATCACGAGTGTGTTAATGAATGTGGGCAAATCATACTTATCCAAACACATGGGGAGGTAAATGAGATGTTTGCACTACACATTTGGCGGACAATCGAGATTGAGGGGAGACATATTGTAAGGTACTGGATGGAAGACGATTAATGAGGTACACTACAATTGTAACATCCGAATTTTTGACGCGAAAAATTATTTGATTTGTAGGGGCAAGTCGCGACGAATTTTGATCGAGGCGGCGCGTCGGCAAGGTATAATGTTTTTCTTATGATAGTGTCCGTTAGTCAGTCAAGTGCGTAAATTATAGGGTGCGACGCATTTTGTTTTAATGACGCGTGGGGTGAGGATGAGTTAATATTCAAAGAATTAGTGTTGGGGTGCCAATAGCATTCCCCCCCCCCCTCCTCATGCGGTTATCAAAACCACAAGATTTGATATTAATTTCCGCATCTCTTCTCACGGGAGAACTTAAACTCGCACGCAGCAACGCTTATTTCCGCAAACCGCAGCAGAAACCCGAGCGTTTCCTTCTTCCGCAAACCCGACGACGCCCTACCGACGCCCTACCGACGCATCCCGCGTGCCTTCCGCCGGCCAATACTCCTCCAGAGCGCCTCTCCGACCACTCCTCCCTCCTCTACGAGCACCGGTGGACATTCCTTTTCCTTCCTTAGCCGTGGAAGTGTCGGATTCAACCCTAACCGGTGGAAGTGAACGTTTTGGTTTCGGTGAGTTCGATCTCTTCCTTTTTCTCGTTTTCTGCTTGGATTTCCTTTGATTTGGAAACTAATTTAACCTAGGTTTTCGTTTTGATTGCCCTATCCTAGGTTTTGGTGTTCGTATTTCACAACGGATTTTGTGTGGAACGCGTTGGGAGCCTCAATCGCTAAACTTAAAGGTAATAGCTGAAGTTTAACTCATGAATGTTGTAACCCTAGTTATATATATAATTTTCCATGGGATTATCGTAGAGGGGAAAATTCTGAAATTAGGGATACGGTAAATTGCAGGATTTTGGCGGGGTCGGGGCAACGTTTTGAAGGTCCCCAGCAGTAGGATTACTTTTGAAAGAGAAAATGTCGCCGCGCCGAGTATACGAACGTCGCAGCACCACGGTAAGGAAATCCTAATTCCTTTTAGTTAGACATATCAAGTAATTATATTTTATACGCATGAGTAGGTTTCGTACAACATCATAAGCATGCATAGAGAAGAGTGACAGTAGGAAAATAATTGTGGAAACGCGTAGGATAACGCCTTATTCCATAACCACGTTAGTAAAATCGTGAACGATTAGTTAAGTACGAAACTTCACATGTACACGTAAGTTTGGAGACTGTCCGACCAAGGGTGCGAAGGTCCCTTCAAGTCGACCACGAGAAAGTCAAGGGTCGACCAGTAGTACACCAGCAAAGATATCTCATGCAGAGTAGCGTCAGACCAAAAAGGTCAGTAGCACACCAGTCTTTTTGTGCTT
Organism: Platanthera guangdongensis; assembly: GCA_039583875.1. Classification (NCBI taxonomy): domain Eukaryota; kingdom Viridiplantae; phylum Streptophyta; class Magnoliopsida; order Asparagales; family Orchidaceae; genus Platanthera; species Platanthera guangdongensis. The sequence goes on along the minus strand of CM077154.1, from coordinate 134,779,795 downwards.
GGTAGAGGCGCACTACCTTCCTCATAGGGCATATGGTATACTATGAGTTACAGTCTTGGGAGTTGACTCCCCTTTGAGACAGTTAGTAGATTCGAGACCGTGTCCACGTGGCACTAGAACAATTGAGTTCGTCAGATGGTCTCGGGTCGTCAGTTTCAGATTTTGCGCGTTAGGAGCTACTCTGCCTAGAGCCTTCCCAGTAAACGTGTAGGCTAGAAGCCACCTAGAACTCAAGTACAGACTTGACGTGAGACAGTACACTAGTTAGTGAACGTCAGGAGTTGGGTAAATGAACGGAAAGTCATGAGTATAGAATTATAGTGTTCACCAGTAAGTATAGGAAAAACATGCATATCATATATCATGAAATATTTTCAGTGCACGAGACTAGTTTTAAAGACATGCATGCATTCATATGTAAATCTATTTTAGTGTCACTAAGGAGAATTGTTTTTCTTTACTCTGACCCTTCGTGGGCAATATTTTTCAGGTGACCCAGGTGGGAAACTACGTCTAGGATGAGCGTCATGGTGGTGTCCGAGTGTAGTACTTTTACTATTTCAGTTTACTCCGTTTCAGCATGTACTTGTAGTTGTGGACAGTGTAACTCATTAATATTTTATGTATCTTGTATCAGACTTATTTTGATAGTTCAGATTTTCAGTTATTGCTAATCTCATTCTTGTTTAGTGGCTCTGTGAATCCAGACATCAGGTATGTGGTTAACCTTAGTTTAATTTTTACTTCCGCTGTAAATATTAAATCTGTTTTAGTTGGACTTTTATTACCTGCTGCTACTAGTTTTAATACTGCTTCCTAGTTTTCTTTATATCGCTGACCCGGCCGGACGGCTGATTTCTGTAATACTGGGAAGGGGTGTTACAAATTGGTATCAGAGCCAGGTTTAGGATCCCTGGACCCTAGAAGGTTTTCACAGAACCATAGGACTGTGTAAGAGTAAACTCATGTTAGTAGAGTATTTTAAGTTGCATTTAAGGCTTAGTTTTCGCAGGAGTACGAATATAGTTGTCAAGCCAGTTTTAGCAGATGCTTGATAAATAACCAGATTTCTTTTATATGTTCTATCAGGCAACTCGAGTAAGTGAACCAGGTGAATCTTCACGTCAGGACCCTGTCCCTAACGCCACTATGGGAGATGCTGCAGTGCCACAGGTACCTCCAGTTCCAGCAGCTTCAGAGGGCACTGACATAGCGTCTCAGATTGCCAAGGCGGTTACTGTTGCCTTGATGGAGTTTCAGAGAGGACTGGCCGCAGGGTTTCCAGTTCCAGTACACGTACCAGCCCCTGCACCAGCTCTTGCCCCAGCGCCCGTGGAGATGACCCTGGAGCGTTATTTGAGGAATTTTAGAGAACTTCAACCTTCAAACTACAGTGGGGATGAGACCCCGATGGATACAGATGATTGGGTAGCAAACACCAGAGACCTGCTGGATGTTTTGGAGTGCCCAGAGAATAAGAAGGTTCCTCTGGCAGTTTTCCTCCTCTGAGGTGAGGCAAAGGTCTGGTGGGACAAGTACCGGGCGGATGATCCCGCAGGTAAATGGTTATGAAAAAATTCCTTTAATATTTTTTTTGGAAGAGATATGTTCTCTTTTTAAATAGTATGATTATGTTTTTTTGGCCAGGTCGAACGCCAGACATATTTACGTGGGGCGAATTTTCTAGAGCCCTTGCGAGTTGGTTCGTGCCTCCTTCCGCACGACGAGGTCTACAGGAGAGATACCTTAGGCTCTTCCAGGGGGACAGGACTGTTGCTGAGTACGAGCGAGAGCTTACCCATCTGGCTCGATATGCGGGCGTAATGCAGGGAGACCAGACTGAGAAGTGCAGCCGCTTTGTGGATGGCTTACGTGACTCATTGAGACAGCCGCTGATGACTATGGTCAATGCTGATTACAGGAGCTTAGTGGATACGGCTCACAGGCTGGAGGCTGACCAGCAGAAGGTTCAAAAGCGAAGTAATTTTCGTGCAAAGCGATCTCAGGATTCGCATCAGTCGCAGCAGAGCAGGAGTGATCAGGGGAAGAACTGGAACAAGAAGCAGAAGCCTGATGCGAGAAAGTATGGTCAATCTGGTGACAGGAGCAGGGACTACCCCCTTTGTCCCAAGTGTCAGCGTCACCATCCAGGAGAGTGTTTGGCAAGCGCGGGCGTGTGTTACAAGTGTCGTCAACCTGGACACATTGCTCGTTTCTGTCAGGAAGGTGGTTCGAATCAGGTAATCAACCTTGATGTATTTTGTACATTTATAAATTTTCGGTAGATGACAAATGTATTTTGTTCCTGCAGTCGAAGTATGAGATTGGTGGCCCTAGAAGAGCAGATAAGGGCAAAGCGTTGATGATTACTGATGGAAGACCACATCAGGGTCGAGATTTGGTGCAGCCCAGAGCTTATGGGCTTGGTCAGCAGGAGGCTAAGGAGCAGGAGGATGTAGTGACAGGTAAGTGTTTACTTTGCCTGATAAGTTTATTTTTAATCCTCCGTAGTGACACTCTTTTCTTTTTGAAAATCATTCATGTAGACATCCTTATGATTCGTAATTTACCCTCTAAGATTCTGTTTGATACGGGTGTCTCGCACTCGTTTATCGCAGAATCTCTAGTGCGTAAGTTGAATTTAGAAGTATTCTCAGAGACTGTAGCGCTGGAGGTTATGATGCCGAATGGATCTCTTCTGCAGACCAGAGATAGGTGCAGGGTACCGGTGCAGTTTGGTGACACCGAGATTATTGTGGAAGCTTTGCAGCTACCTATTGCAGGATTCGACCTGATTTTTGGAATGGACTGACTTTCGGCAGTCAACGCCAGGATTGACTGTAGGGCGAAGCAGATACAGTTTGATGGCCCCAATCAGACTTCTTTTTCTTTTCAGGGCTTGAAGGGAGTAGTGAAAATGATTATATCTGCAGTCCAAGCGAGAAGGTGCATCAGTAAGGGTTGTGAAACCTTCGTAGTACTGATGAATCCAGAGAATAAGACTGACTTGTCAGAGGTACCAGTGGTGCAGGAGTTCCCCGATGTTTTTCCGGAAGAGCTCCCTGGTGCCCCTCCAGATAGAGAGATTGAATTCCCGATAGACTTGCAGCCTGGGGCTACATCGGTAGCCAAATCTCCCTATCGGATGGCTCCAAGGGAACTAGCAGAGTTGAAGAGTCAGTTGCAGGAGTTACTTGATTTGGGGTTTATACGCCCCAGCACTTCACCATGGAGTGCTCCAGTGTTTTTTGTGAAGAAGAAGGATGGTAGTCTGAGACTGTGCATAGACTACCGTGAGTTGAACAAGCTAACAGTAAAGAACAAGTACCCGATTCGCAGGATTGATGATTTGTTCGACCAGTTGGTGGGATCGAACACTTTTTCCAAGTTAGATCTGAGGTCAGGCTATCACCAATTAAAGATTCGTGACTTGGATATTCAGAAGACGGCTTTCAGCACCAGATATGGACACTTTGAGTTCGTGGTCATGCCGTTTGGGCTGACCAATGCTCCTTCAGTATTTATGTACCTGATGAACAGGGTATTTCAGGAGTACTTGGACCGTTTTGTCATCGTCTTTATAGATGACATCTTGGTGTTCTCTAAGAGTGCAGAAGATCATGCAGCACATCTCAGGATTGTTTTGAGCACACTCAGAAAGAATCAGTTGTTTGCCAAGTTTTCAAAGTGCGAGTTTTGGCTTTCAGAGATTGCATTCTTAGGCCGCATCATTAGTCAGAAAGGAGTTAGTGTTGATCCGAAGAAGGTAGAGGCCATTAAGAGTTGGCCAAGGCCGACGACAGTTTCAGAGGTTCGTAGCTTTTTGGGTCTTGCTGGTTACTACAGGAGATTCATCAGAGATTTTTCGAAGATAGCCTTACCACTGACTTCCCTTACCAGGAAGGGTAAGGGCTTGGATTGGACAGTTGAGTGTGAGTTGGCTTTTGAGGACTTGAAGGGCAGGTTGATGACCGCACCGATTTTGAGTTTACCATCAGGGCCTGACGGGTTTCAGATCTACAGCGATGCATCAGGTCAGGGTTTGGGATGTGTTCTCATGCAGCATGGAAAGGTCGTAGCCTATGCCTCGAGACAATTAAAGGTTCATGAGAGGAACTACCCAGTGCATGACTTGGAGCTTGCAGCAGTCATTCATGCTCTGAAGATTTGGAGGCACTATCTCTATGGTGTTCGTTGTGAGATCTTCACTGATCATAAGAGCCTCAAGTATATTTTTGATCAGCGAGAGCTCAATTTGAGGCAGCGCAGATGGTTAGAGTTTCTATCAGACTACGACGTAGACATTCAGTACCATCCAGGAAAGGCGAACGTTGTAGCTGATGCCCTTAGCCGTAGAGGTTCATGTTTCTTTTTCCTCACTCAGCAGGAGGAGTTAGTGCGAGAGCTGGAGAGACTGGATATTACCGTTGTGCCACGCAGTAGTTTTGGTTCTGCAAGGTTGAATTGGATGGAGATTACCTGTGATATCAAGGACAGAATCAGGACAGCTCTACCGTTGGATCCAAAGATGGCAGAGATTTGGAGCTCAGTGCAGTCAGGACAGAAGGAGAGATTCATTATTCAGGATGATTTATTGTTGTTTGATGGCAGGGTGTGTATCCCCGATGTTAGTCACCTTCGCGAGGATATTTTATTTGAGGCACACAATTCCAGATATTCTATACATCCGGGTAGCACGAAGATGTATGCAGATCTCAAGAAGTTAGTCTGGTGGCCAGGCTTGAAGAGAGATGTTGCAGATTACGTAGGGAAGTGTGAGACGTGCAAGTTGGTTAAGGCCGAGTGCCAAAGGCCTGGAGGCAAGTTGCAGCCACTTCTCATTCCTGAGTGGACATTCAAAGATATATCAATGGATTTCATTCATGGTTTGCCGAGATCGCAGAGTGGGAATGATTCCTTGTGGGTTATAGTTGATCGACTTTCTAAGGTCGCTCATTTCATTCCTCTTAGGAAGACGGATCAAGGTCCGAAGCTGGCACAGTTATATTTGGATGAGATAGTTCGACTCCACGGTGTTCCCAAGACTATAGTTTCAGACCGAGACGGCAGATTCACCTCCAGGGAGTGGCGTCACGTACAGGAGCGGTTGGGTACCAGGTTATATTTCAGCACCGCTTTCCATCCCCAGACAGATGGACAGACTGAGCGCACAAATAGGACTTTGGAGGATTTGTTACGGATGTGCATTTTGAATTTTGGAGAAAAGTGGGAGAAATATGTTACACTAGTGGAGTTCTCCTACAACAACAGTTTTCAGACAAATATTGGGATGGCACCGTTTGAGGCCCTCTATGGCAGACGTTGTCGGACACCGTTATGTTGGGCTGAAAGTGAAGAGAGATCCACAATTAGGGAGTCATGGATTGATAAGACCACGGATAGGATCAAGCTTATTCAGGAGCGTATGAAGACAGCTCAGGATCGCCAGGCCAAGTATCATGATCAGAAGCACAGGTCAGTAGAGTTCAGTGTTGGAGACTACGTTTATCTGAAGGTCAGACCAGTCAGAGGAGTTTCTAGAATAAAGCGGATGAAAAAGCTGAGCCCCAGATTCGTTGGTCCTTTTGAGGTGCTGGAAAGAATTGGTGAGGTTGCTTACAGATTGGCCTTACCTGAGGAAATGAGTGGTGTACATGATGTATTCCACGTCTCTTATCTTAGGAGAGCAGTCAGAGATTCCAGTCAGATCATAAGTACCGAGGAAGCACCAATTGAGACAGATCTTAGTATTGGGGTTAGACCAGTCAGAATAGTGGATTCAAGGGTACAAAAGCTCAGAAATAGAGAGATTCGAATGGTCAAAGTCCTTTGGATGAACTGTGGCAGACCAGAGTATACTTGGGAGCGAGAGGATGAGCTTCAGAGCAATGCAGACTACTCTTTTCTCTTCGATTCAGGTATGACTACAATTTTCGAGGACGAAAATTTTTGTTAGGAGGGGAGATTTGTAACATCCGAATTTTTGACGCGAAAAATTATTTGATTTGTAGGGGCAAGTCGCGACGAATTTTGATCGAGGCGGCGCGTCGGCAAGGTATAATGTTTTTCTTATGATAGTGTCCGTTAGTCAGTCAAGTGCGTAAATTATAGGGTGCGACGCATTTTGTTTTAATGACGCGTGCGGTGAGGATGAGTTAATATTCAAAGAATTAGTGTTGGGGTGCCAATAGCATTCCCCCCCCCCTCCTCATGCGGTTATCAAAACCGCAAGATTTGATATTAATTTCCGCATCTCTTCTCACGGGAGAACTTAAACTCGCACGCAGCAACACTTATTTCCGCAAACCGCAACAGAAACCCGAGCGTTTCCTTCTTCCGCAAACCCGACGACGCCCTACCGACGCCCTACCGACACATCCCGTGTGCCTTCCGCCGGCCAATACTCCTCCAAAGCGCCTCTCCGACCACTCCTCCCTCCTCTACGAGCATCGGTGGGCATTCCTTTTCCTTCCTTAGCCGTGGAAGTGTCGGATTCAACCCTAACCGGTGGAAGTGAACGTTTTGGTTTCGGTGAGTTCGATCTCTTCCTTTTTCTCGTTTTCTGCTTGGATTTCCTTTGATTTGGAAACTAATTTAACCTAGGTTTTCGTTTTGATTGCCCTATCCTAGGTTTTGGTGTTCGTAGTTCACCACGGATTTTGTGTGGAACGCGTTGGGAGCCTCAATCGCTAAACTTAAAGGTAATAGCTGAAGTTTAACTCATGAATGTTGTAACCCTAGTTATATATATAATTTTCCATGGGATTATCGTAGAGGGGAAAATTCTGAAATTAGGGATACGGTAAATTGCAGGATTTTGGCGGGGTCGGGGCAACGTTTTGAAGGTCCCCAGCAGTAGGATTACTTTTGAAAGAGAAAATGTCGCCGCGCCGAGTATACGAACGTCGCAGCACCACGGTAAGGAAATCCTAATTCCTTTTAGTTAGACATATCAAGTAATTATATTTTATACGCATGAGTAGGTCTCGTACAACATCATAAGCATGCATAGAGAAGAGTGACAGTAGGAAAATAATTGTGGAAACGCGTAGGATAACGCCTTATTCCATAACCACGTTAGTAAAATCGTGAACGATTAGTTAAGTACGAAACTTCACATGTACATGTAAGTTTGGAGACTGTCCGACCAAGGGTGCGAAGGTCCCTTCAAGTCGACCGCGAGAAAGTCAAGGGTCGACCAGTAGTACACCAGCAAAGATATCCCATGCAGAGTAGCGTCAGACCAAAAAGGTCAGTAGCACACCAGTCTTTTTGTGCTTGGTAGAGGCGCACTACCTTCCTCATAGGGCATATGGTATGCTATGAGTTACAGTCTTGGGAGTTGACTCCCCTTTGAGACAGTTAGTAGATTCGAGACCGTGTCCGCGTGGCACTAGAACAATTGAGTTCGTCAGATGGTCTCGGGTCGTCAGTTTCAGATTTTGCGCGTTAGGAGCTACTCTGCCTAGAGCCTTCCCAGTAAACGTGTAGGCTAGAAGCCACCTAGAACTCAAGTACAGACTTGACGTGAGACAGTACACTAGTTAGTGAACGTCAGGACTTGGGTAAATGAACGGAAAGTCATGAGTATAGAATTATAGTGTTCACCAGTAAGTATAGGAAAAGCATGCATATCATATATCATGAAATGTTTTCAGTGCACGAGACTAGTTTTAAAGACATGCATGCATTCATATGTAAATCTATTTTAGTGTCACTAAGGGGAATTGTTTTTCTTTACTCTGACCCTTCGTGGGCAATATTTTTTAGGTGACCCAGGTGGGAAACTACGTCTAGGATGAGCGTCATGGTGGTGTGCGAGTGTAGTACTTTTACTATTTCAGTTTACTCCGTTTCAGCATGTACTTGTAGTTGTGGACAGTGTAACTCATTAATATTTTATGTATCTTGCATCAGACTTATTTGATAGTTCAGATTTTCAGTTATTGTTAATCTCATTCTTGTTTAGTGGCTCTGTGAATCCAGACATCAGGTATGTGGTTAACCTTAGTTTAATTTTTACTTCCGCTGTAAGTATTAAATCTGTTTTAGTTGGACTTTTATTACCTGCTGCTACTAGTTTTAATACTGCTTCCTAGTTTTCTTTATATCGCTGACCCGGCCGGACGGCTGATTTCTGTAATACTGGGAAGGGGTGTTACAACAATGAGCACCGCTTCACCCCAATAAGATTTGGGAAGATTCATAGTACTGAGGAGACACCGAGTGACTTCGAGAAGGTGCTTATTTTTCCACTCAGCAGCATCGATTTAAGTAGAAATATGAACGCATGTAGTTTGATGGAGGATCCCATGGTCAGTAAGATAAGTAACAAATATATCACGACCATCATATCCCCCCCACCCATTGTCGTTATGAAGGACACAAATTTTATAGCCAAACTGAGTGCCAACCATCTTATTAAAGAGTTTAAAACCCTTTAAAACATCACTCATAGGTGGGAGAAAAATAGTCAATAAATGTAACAAACAATCGACGACCGGAGAAAGAAGTAACAAGAGAAGGCCCTCAAAGATCGGTGTGAATAACATCAAAAGGAATTGTACTAGAAGAAGATACATTAGTTGGACTATATTGTACATGTTTAGAAAAGCTACAAGCATCAGAAGCAAACTTGTTCAAACATTTGGAAAAAACAGGAAACATCTTTAGAAGATAACTGGGGGACGGATATACGAGACGTTGATTCCACCATCGAACATCCGCAGAGGTACTGGAGAGAGCTTGGGCAGGAGAATGGTCCAAGACGTACAGGCCTTGATGTTCATACCACTGTTAGTATGTTGCTTCGTTGTCAGATCCTGAAAAACCAACCATCAGTTAGAAATGTTACGGAGCAGTTTAAGGATGTAGTCAAGCGACTACTCAAGAGTAAATTGCGAGGAAATATAGGGATATACAAGATAGACAAAAGAGGCATGACAGGGGAACAAAAGAAAACCTCTTTGTTAGCTATAGGGGAAAGAGAGCCATAAATAGTGATGACTTTATCACGTCCAGCAGGGGGTGGGGTGCATGAAGTAAAACCTGATGAAATCCTTATCATATGATATGTAGTACCAGAGCCGATGATCCACTCAGACCAGATTGCGGACTAAGGGCCCCAGCAGTGGTGGAAGATCTGTTAGACTGGAGCAGACGCCGCGGGGAAACAAGATCTTCAATGGAAAAAGTTCGGGGGGGGGGGGGGTTCTCAGTACAATGTCAGCAATATGAGCAACATGACGGTAATTATGCCGAGGAGAATCACCCTTGCCACGAATAACATTAGTAAGTGATCACAAATCTTAGTCGAGGGGATGGTGAACGGCTGGCCCAGGCAAATGTCAACCAGAGCGGAACAATCGAGAACCTTGTCCAAATGGAGAGAGCGACGAGGATCCTCGTCACCCAGAACCATGTTGAAGGCTTCCAGCAGAGAGGGAAGAGGATGATGATTCAATACATGAGTGTGAACCATGTCAAAATCTATGTTAAGACTCATAAGGAATACATGGAGGCGATATTAGTCTTCCTTTATTTTCAATGACTGAGAATCGACAGTGCACGCGAGAGTGAAATCATCAAAGTAGTCCAGCTCCTAATAGAGACGTTCGAATTCAAAAAAAATATGACGCAACACCAGAAGATCCTTGTTGAAGGCTGAGAAGACAGAAGTTAAGCTCGTACACTTGAGTGGAGCTACCAATTTGGGAATATGTTTTACATGTTCGAATTCAAATCTCAAAGATAGAGTCCATGAGCATGTAACTGCGATAGACCAAAGAAGACAGAGTGAAGAAGCCATGAAATCACCTAAGAGCTGCCAACATCCCACTTCTTCTATGAGGGTCAGTGATGGGAGGTTGAACCATAGTCAAATCTATGTACCCATAGAGTTGAAGGTTGCGGATTGCATGTTGAGCCATGCGAGACCACTCAAGATAGTGTGAACCGGCCAAAGGGACAGTGTAATCCTGAAGGAGCATCCGGAAGAACCATGACTACAAGAATAATCAACAAGTGGATGAGTCTTGGTCGGAGAGGACTGAATGCCGGAAGGGGACTGAATGCCGAAATTCGAGGAGTCTTTCATTAAGAGAAATCGCAAACACTAAAAAATAACTCGCGGATGGTGTCAGAAGAGTGCGCAGAAGAAGGAACTCACATCTAAAGGAAGCACTTGGGTCGCACAACTGGAGTAATTCAAGTCTCATGTGTGGGGAATCCGCATCTCGCGCGTCTGGAAAACTCACGTCCTGCATGTCGAGTTCTCGGGTCTGAAGGAAGATATATGGTCATGCGTCTGGAAGAATTCGTGCCTCGCACGTCTGGAGAACTCGGGCCCTACACTTCGGGAATTCGTGGCCCTCACGAGAGGGAGAACTCGTGTGGATGCAATGGGAAACAGAGGGAGAACACACGTCTCTCACGTGGAAGCACATCTGGAACTCGCGTCGTCACAACGGCTGGTTGAGCAGACGGGAGTTTGACGGTATCAGCAGAAGGAACGTCGGGATGCAAAGAATGCAAGGACCACCGTCACGGATGTCGTCGTAGGAATCAGAAGTCGCGCTTGGTCATGGAAGCGGAATCTGGATTTGTCAACGAAAACAAGAGGAATCAGATCGGCGATGAAATCACGGCATGAGTGGAAGCAGTTTCACTTCTCTGACACCAAGTTGAGAGATGAAATAAAATATTATTTCAATAATCCTAGGAATTTCTATTACATTGCTCCCACAAAGGAGGAGAACCTAAAAACAAGATTAGAGACGTGAGACTATATATAGGGACAAAAATGAGCCTTATAAGTGAGCCTTTACAATGGGCTATTTAACTCTTAAATAGGCTATAATTCAACTCATTCTTCTTGGTTGCTGGTATCTCAATTGATCTGAATGAATAAAAATAGAAATTGCACCAAGTATTTATGATGTAATTCTGAGCAAGCAAAATGGAGTTCTCGGAAAAGACAGGATACCTGAACTAAAAATGTTTCCAAGGCATATGACAAATACAATAGCGGCTCGCGAGGATGGAGAGACAACAAAAGGAAAGAAACTTGAAGTTGGCCTGCCATCCCCCTTCCCCACATGAACAAATCCAGGTTGAAGATCTAACCACGCATCATATAATTTCAGAGAAGCCTTCACTTGGGAATATATCAGAACCTATAGAGGCCAACAAATATAAAAGAACTCAGTTTGGAAACTCAAATCCATTCAGCATATCCAGCAAAGGATATTAAAATGGATATAGTTGGATAATGCACATTTAAAAAGCCAATACAAGGAATAGAAAAACTAAGACGCAGGTTATCCAGCATGATCAAATCTTAACTACGTTTGCTCAAAGTAATGGTTCACATGAAATAATCGAAGCTGCACAAAATTTCTGTGATGCATCTCAAGGAGTTTTAAATTCCATGAATTACAAATCAATCCATAAACAAAACTGTCACAGAGGTAGTTTTTGTTCTTTTATTCATAGCTACAACAATTTTTCTAAATCTTTGATAAACTTTGGAAAATTTTTATGAAATTAGCACAGAACTGTAAGCAATTGTTTTTGCAATAAGAACAAAAATTTAATAACCCTGCAATAAATAATGACAGACCCCTTTTGGAAGTTATAAAATAGAATATTAAGAACTAATGACCTCAAAAGAATATAAGATCAATTTTCCTTATACCTTTCTTCAACAAAGACAAAGCATCTTCACTGATATTAAATTAAGGCTTCATTTGGTTTAGCGGTGACGGTTGTAAAAGGAGCTGTTTTAAAAGCAGGTTTGTAAAGGGAGCTGTTGAAAACTGAATGCTGGATACGGAGTTCTGTTTGGCTATTCTGCGTTTGCAGAGCTGTTCAAAACAGAGAACTGCTTGGCAAAACTGCGGTGGCGTTTTGGGATTTTTTTTAAAAAAAAATTGGTTTAAATTTTTAAAAATTTTGTGTGTAATATACTCTAACAGACTGCCAAGTTAAAACATATAAAGGTACTCCAAATAGTCCAATATACTGCTAAACATTAAAATTTTGCAAACTCGAAATACAACATATTTCTATGCGGAAACAACAAACACGTTCAAGCTCTGAGCAGTTGATCGGCAATGGAGTCACGCAACGCCACCATCTCATCCACCCCTACTCGAATGCCTCTAACATGGTCTCCACTTGAGGTTTCGTTTATCTGTCATGTTCTTCTTTGAAGGCCCGCCGGGTAAATAAATTGCTCGTCTTCATCGCAAGCACGAAAATGAGTGTCTGAGCGGGATGGATGTCTGCGAATGTAGTTATGCAATGTCATTGTTGCAATCACAATATCTCTTTGCTTTGACAAACTGTATGGTGGCATATCTCTAATAATCTTCCACTTCTTTTTCCAAACTCCGAATGAACGTTCAATGACACTCCGTAAAGACGAGTGAGCCTGGTTGAATATTTCTCGGCGCCCTTGTATAGGTCGACCGCCCCTTCTAAAATCAGGTAAATGGCACCGTGTACCTGAATATGGTTTTAAAAAACCATGTTGAAGTGGATATCCGGCATCTACCAGATAATATTTGCCTAAAACATTGATGACCATTTATTGATGTAAATAATAGTGAATCTTAAGAAATCGTAATAAGAAATGGTCTGAAGATATAAAATGCTCGCCTGACGGTGGATATGGAAAATTATAACTCGTGTCCGTAAGAGCATTCTGGAATATACGGCTATCATGGGTAGAACCCTCCCAACCTGCTAATGCGAAAGTGAAACACATGTTGAAATCACAAACCGCCATCACATTTTGCGTTGTTGTGTCATGCCGACCAATGTAGGAAACCTGTAGATCAGCTGGAACTCGAGCATCCACATGTGTTCCATCAATAGCTCCTATGCAGTCTTTAAAGAAAGGCATGTATCGAAGATCATTTACAATTTGTGGTGGAATAGTAGTGAAAAAATGATCTACAGACCTGATGACATCAGAAGAGAGTCTCTTAATTGCAGTGATACCCTTTGAGAAGAATCTACTTATCGTTTCGGTAGAATGTTGAAAGCGTTCACTTGCAAGTTGCATTGATAGATTGTCCCAAAATATACAGTGTAACTGCAAGCACCTCACGTGGAAGAGTTCTCCGGGAACCTTGAAATCCATAATGAAGTGTGAGTAGTGAAAGCAAATCAACAAAAACCACCTTCGACATTCTGAAGGCACTAAAAAACCTCATTGGGTGGCCATCTAGAAGTTCAGCTACCCATCTAGCTCCTGTCTGCCCAGATGTCATGCATGCTCTACTATTTGATATAGTAGTCCGATTTATTTGAAAAGCTGAAGTTGTTACAAACTGATGTCCGTCGACTCCGATATTATGATACGTCAAATCAACTACTTGTTGTTGAATTTCCTCATTAGAACTGTCTGAGGATGACATTGTATATCTGCGACAAATATATAAGTATGTAACATTACATCATTTACTTTTAAATAAACATTAGTCCGAAATTATTAAAGTATCGCAGCAAATTAGCAAATTAGCAAATAGACATCCTGCAACAAAGCAAAGTAGCAACTGAAGAAATAAACATAAGTCCCAAATTTGAATAAACAAAACACACAACACAAACGTAATAATATTCCGTCCGAGCAGAGAGACAAAACACAAACTAATCCGCTCGTTTTTCGTAACGAGCCTGCAGCCACCTAAGACGTCTGTCCTTGTGTATGCTCATGAAAGTTTCTCGATTTTGCTTATCCTTCAGAAGCAGGGTGGAGTAGTCGTAGAAATCAAACTGGGACTCATCCATAACCTCTGGCATACTCTCTAGCTCTGAAATGACATCAGGAATGGTGAATAACGCTGAAGATATCTGGATGCGAGGCGGCTTTTGCATGCATTTCCCAATAATGCGTGATGTTTCAACCAGCTCATCTAATGCCGAACTTTTTGCCTTCTTCGCAGTAATCTTTCTTTTGCCCTTACCTGTCCATTTTTCCTTAGCTGCGGTGGATTGTGGAGAGTCGTTCATGTTTTGTGTACCATCTTCAGCAGAAACATCCTGTTCATCGACCGACTCAGGTTCAAAGTTTCTGGAATTTGGGGCCCATGCTAGATCTCCAGTTGCAACGACTTGGCTAAACATCATATGAAGTTTCTCCTCTAACTCAGGAGATATACCAGAAAACTGAAACTTCCTTGCAGTAGGAAGAACCTATAATAAGAAGAAAATAAAGGATTAGACATATCAGCCAACAAAGATATAAAAGCGTGTTATTTCAACTCTGACTAATTTACTTACTTTCAAACGTTCTTTCCACCAGTCTTCTGAAGCAGCTATAGTTTTGCGGATTGGATCCCAGCCAAGACCCGTCTCACGCCCCTTTAGCTCTCTCCATAATTTCCAATCTTTCTTTACCTGATCCCACTTATTTTTCATTTGATTTCGATCGTATGACTTTCTCGTACGTGCCAAAAAACCTGTTGTTAGATTTATCCACCCATCCCTGCTAAAATGCGTGGTTGGGCGATTACCCAGCTCAATCTCTTTGAGACACAAGTCACAAAAAATCATAACATCATTGACCTCCCAATTTGCGCTAACACCACCTTCTTTATGTTTACCCATAACACGAACTAAATAAAAGAAAAATAAAACTGAACATAAATAAGCTAACCAAGTGTTGCAGAAATGTAACTTACAAAAATAGATCGATATCAACATTATCCAATTATTACTGTAAAAAAACTGGAATGGATTGTTAAAACAAAAAACCTAACATCTAATTGAAAGTAACAAACAGTTTAGGCAATTAATGAATCGACCTCCATGGTTTTGGTAATTAGCATAGTAATCACTAGTTGCCTGATTCATTTTGTTATCCAAAGCTTTAAAAGATAATTCTAAATGCACCCGGGCAGTGAGATGGATCAGGTATTCCACTAAACTGTACCCTTACTTATCTAGTTACTTCCCCAATGCTATCTCACTTGCAGGTGAACAAGCCTACCAACATCATGCAATCGGGGAATTTATACATTTACCATAGAATAAAATCTCTGCTGCCAACAACAGACAGCATGTTTTTACATGTGCTCATCAATGACATGGATATGAAATTGAATTTATCTATAATGAAACTGATATTGCTTGCAAAAATGTAATGGAATTTAAGTAACAAAACCATAACAATACTGGATGTGTATAATCCATTTATCCAAATATTTTGACAAATTTCACGCCACCCCACATACAATCTTGCAAACTTCTTATTTAGGAGAGGCCAACTAATGATCCTTCCAGGCTCCAGCAACTCACAAATTGCAGCAGTAGCAGTTGGTTTTCGGAAGATTTCATGAAGTCAGATGACAAATATATTTGTATGTACTGCAAGTGACAATTTATTACTATCTGGTGACAATTATTATGATCCACTACAATGCCCTTTGTTACATCCATCCAGAACCCAAAGGGCTGCAGGAGTTGTTGCAGTGGGTTTGCAGCCAATGTAGCTGCAGCAGAGTCAGCTGCAGCAGCTGCTTTCCAGCTTGTTTTGCTATATTGAAAACACAGCAGCTGCTGTGCTTGTGAAGCGGAGAAGCCGGGGCAAAAATGGGAAGGAGTAACACACAGCACAAACACACAGCACACACAACAAGCCAATCTTCACCAAAAAAAAATTGGAAGGGGAAGGAAATGTATACCTGCTGAAATCGCCGAGCCGTCGGAGAGAAATGAGCACACAGTGGGAGAAGAAGTTGTGGATTCGATCGGAAAATTTGGAGTTGCCGTCGCTGGAGCGTTACCGTCGGAGAAGGAAGCAGGAGGCGCCGGAAATCTGGCACGGAAATCGGCGACCGGCACTGAAGGAGGCGGGATCTAGCACAGCCGGAGGAGAAGAGGAGACTGGAGAATAAGGAGGCGGAATCGATTCCAATCGGCGACGGGAGAAGGCGTGATCTACTGTGCCGCCGGAGGAGGAGACGATCGATTTGAAGGCACCAATCGGCGACGGGAGATGTACAAGAGGCCGAATCTCCTGTGCCGCCGGACAAAGAAGGAGAGGTCATGGAAGAAGAAGGCTGGATCTGCACCTATCGGCGACGGGAGAAGAGCGGGATTCGCGAGCCCTTTCCGCCTTTCCGTCCTAAACACGATAAAATGAAGCGCGAGGCCGATGTTTCCTCACGCGAGGTTTTGAGCTGGGAGAAACGGAGCGCGGATCGAAAATGAGGCGGAAAATCAAATGAAATTCGTACGCTAAAGTTGCGTTTTGTCCAAACGCCCTTGTCAAAACGCTTAACCAAATGGGGCCTAACACTATTGCAAATTACAATCTTCTGCTTACATTATGCTTCCATCAAATACAAAATGTTTGCACCTAATCATCAACCTAAAACATATTGGTTATAGGTGGAGAGGAACAAGATCTATATTAGCGCATAAGATCTATATTAGCGCATAAGATACAAGATCTAAATTCACAATACACACCATCAATTACAATTTGTTGGATGATGCGAAAATGGGCTGTTGGAGATAGCATGCTCTGATAATTAAAACCTAAACATCCAACCGACAAGGAAAAAACCCATTTGGGTTATAGATAGAAGGGCTCAACGCCTCTATTAAGTGAGCGATTACACGAGTTTCCCAATATAATACAAAATTCTCTACAAATTAATACTTTTTTAATACAACTATCGATCCTTCAAGCGCAAACTCAATCTCAATCTTTATGAGTAATGTAGATTTGCATGCAAAAGGGCACACCTTCATTGTGAACTAGAGGCTAAATATTTTAATCACAAAAGCAGCCTCCCCATAATTCAAGTGTAGGCTGCCCTCTTGCGGTTAGCCTATTCGTCTAACCGCGCGGCTTGTGCAGTCTGATTTTATGTATAGCCGGTTGTAACATTGTTTATTTGTCCCACGTTGCTTATTTGTAATCTCTCCTCTCTCCTCCATTCTATAAAAACGAGACTATACCTTTGTAATACTCACTTTTTTGGATAATAAAAATTCAATTATTTCAAATTTCGGTCTGTTTCTTTCTTGTTCGCATAGCTGAAAGTTGAACTTTAGGGCATTTTTGGGTTGGAATAGAGAATTGGAGGTGCAGGCAAGCTGTTATTAGAATTCCAGGGTATGGTGAATTGTTGATTAGGCCTTTTTAGGGGTGTAACATGATCTTTAGGGGGAGTGTAGGCTGTTTAATGCTGGGATGGGTTGAAACGTTGATGTATTTTAAAATCTCTGAAATTATATTTTAAATGTTAAAATGAGATCCTTTTCAATAATGCGTCGCAAGCGAGAAGCTCACAAATAATAACTTGCGATAGTCAACCTAGGGATCACAAACGTGCTAATATCTAGCATTCAAACATTGATTCAACATGATTTACCACACTCCACAAGCAACATTAAGAACATGTGAACAAGAAAATTTTCAAATTAACGACAAACAGGCAAGTTGTAATTTTGGCAAGCTCTGGAAATTTTAAAGATCAAATAAACTGCAGCATACAATCATAATATCCGTAGGAGAGCAGTGCGAGTAAGAGGTATACCATAGGCGCATCAGAAATAGTAGAGGATCTACAAAAAATACTAAATCTGGTTGATGGAGGCTGAAACGAAGATCATCACTAGTGGTAGGTTGGGGAGGGAACGCCGGAGTCCACGATTGCCGGCGGCGTTGGCGAGGATGGATCGAGATCAGTGCGGATGGATGCCGAGAGGATGGAAGGAGATGGTGAAGGAAGAGGAGTCAGACTGGACCTTTTGAGAAACAGAGAAACGAATTCTCTATTCCCAAAATTGTCTAAGCTGCCCATTTAGGAGGGTCAGTTCTTCCTGGAGTTTTAGTAAGGATTTTAATCATAATAAATTATGAGGTAGGGGTTGTACAAATAGGCCAATTATCAATATTTGGGGGGGGGGGGGGGGTTATTTATGAGGATAAAGGAGAGGTTTAAAGGACTTTAAAAAGGTGGGCGGTATCAAAGGTCTCATTTAAAATGTGGCTCCTGGAAGATAAACTCATGAATGAGACTTTTCTTAAAAAAATTAGACATTCCCATATTTTTTTCTAATTCTGAAATTAAATCAAATATTTTAATTTATGAAATATTTAATTTCGTAGTATTAAAATATAAAAAACTTAATTTTAATATATTTTCATAAGTTTGCCCTATTTATCACTTAATCTAATTTGACGGATCTATTCATTCATGATCTTATTGGTCGGTTACTCCAATAAGTCACACCAACAAGCATGAGTAGAAACGAGCGCAAGTAACAAACGCGATACAAATGCATGAACATACATACACAAACAACATGCACAAAGATGTGAACGACACTAATAAAAATGCGGCAAATAAAAGTAAAATATGATGCTACTCTGGTTGCATCAATTCTCCTGGGGTTAAAAAGGCTCGACCCCGACGAGACTGTGATGTGGCCTGCTAGTAGAATGTCCAATTGTCGAACTGAGAAATGTTGTGCTACCGCCCTGCTGCTGCTGAATAACCAAGATCTGTAGGTAAAGTGTCGTTCCTGAAATAGGCAGACTACTCATCTCTTCAGAAAAATATAATCTCCTATGAGAAAAGTAACCATGAAATTATAGATTTTCGAAGATGCTCGTAAATTTTTAGTCATAATTTTATGCAAAAAATTTAAATGATCAATAAAAATCAAGACATCAAGCAGGTGAGAATCAGAAAGTGGAAGGAATGGTGGATTGAAATAACAAAGTAAAAAAGCAAGGTAGGGAGAAAGTATGATTGGCCTGTGGAGTCAGTAAATCATATCACATCATACGTTTGTCCGTTAGACACAAGCGGCAACGAAGCCCAGATTAATTATCCCAAAAATATTACTCGCTAGAGTCTGACAGGTGTTATATAATTTTCAAAGAAATCTGTTAAATTGCGTCTCTCTGAGGAGTGAAAACTTTAGGGATCTGTACTGCCCTCTCAATGTTAATATTCCTACTTGGGGAGATAATGTGGTGATAAAATCCGTTGTGCGTTGCTAGACTTAGAGGGTATTGAAATCTAATAAGGGGGCGATCACAAATCCCAAAATCGACATAGTGTGATGACTTAGGCTCTGTTTGGTTGGACTGTTGTTGATGGAAAGCTGCGAATGAACTGTTGCTGATAGAAAAAGTGCTGATTTTGAAAAAGCAGAGTTTTGTTAAAAAACTGTTTGGGTGAAACAGAGTTTTTGAAAAGTTGTTTGGATACAGAACAGAGTTTTGAGCGAAATTTTTTTTCTAATAAATCATAATCACCAACCACACAAGTTAATGATTTTCTCACTAATCATATCTGTTGAAAAAGCCCACTTAAAATAGGCCCATTTGTATAGCATTTATTGCTTTCTCTCCTCTCTTTAGTCCCACATTGTGTATAGGCATTTTATCTCTCTTTCTCTCATCTATATATATGTACTCATTCTTTGTATTTATACTAAGTGGACATATATACAAGGTTGGCTTTCTCCATTTCTACATGGTATCAGAGCCAGGTTCCGGACTCCTGCGGACTCCCTTTCTTATCCGCCCTGCGGCCTGCGGTCTCTGCGGCCTGCGTATGTGTGTCCGCAACTCTTAGTCCAGACCGCTTCCTCTCAGTCCGCACCCCCCCCCCCTGCGGCCTCACTTGTCCAGACCGCCTCTTCTCATCCCGTGGAACCACTCCTCTTCCCTCCTCTCCCTTCCTCTTCTGGCCCTTCTTTTATAGCCCTCTCTCTGATCCTGTGGGGTCCACTGCTTCCCTTCGTCCGCTGCGGCCTCTTCTTGTCCGGCGCGACCTCGGCGAACTCAATCCCTAGCTCCGCGGTCTCCTTCTGTCCGCTGCGAACTCAGTCTTCGCCTCCTCTTCCTGGTCTCTTTCGTCCGCCATCAGCACGGCGGCCTCCTGTCCGCCGCGGGCTCCCCTCTCTGCGCTCTTTCAGTCTTGCGGACTGGTCCAGCCCGCTGCAGTCTTGCGGCTTGTCCTCTCTTCTCAGCTCGCTACCGTCAGCCGCGGTCTGATCCAGTCCGCAGCGGTTTGATCCTGTCCGCCGCGGTCTTATCCAGTCCGCCGCGGTCTCTTCAACCCGCCGCGGCCTCTCTTAGCCCGCTCCTTGCTGAGCGTCTCTGTGCTCACCGCGGCCTCCTCTAGTCCGCTGCGGCCTCACCTAGCCCGCTCCTTGCTGCGCCTGTGTGCACACCGCGGCCTCCTCAGACCGCCGCTGCCTTCTCCAGTCCGCCGCGACCTCCACCAGCTCGCCGCGACCTCCTCCAGCTCGTCGCGGACTCCTCCATCTCGCCGCGGACTCCTCCAGCTTGCCGCAGCCTCATCCAGTCCGCTGTCTTTCCGCTTCCTCCAGGTCGGCCCCATGTCTACATCTGCGGATTCTATCGGCACGGCAGTTCCTCCTCCTGAACGCCCGGCCTCTCTCCAGGAAGTTCGCGACGAGCTTCGGATCACCACAATTTCTCTCACTGGCAAGAAGAACTTTGTGGAATGGGCACACTCGGTTCGCCGTGTCCTTCAGTCAAAGGGGTTCCTTCATTACTTGACTCAGACCGTCATTGGTATCCCTACTGAGGAATGGTTACGCAATGATGGTCGTGTGCAGACTTGGCTTCTCAACTCTCTTGATGGCGAATCTTATCGCCTGGTCATGTATCATGAGACGGCCAAAGGCATGTGGGACGAGCTCCACACCCTCTACTCTGGCAAGGATAGTCTCCACCATCTCTATGACATCATCACTGCTCTCCAGGCCCTTGATAGCAGTGGCGCAACTGACCTGACGTCCTTTGTTGCTCAGGCCCGCTCTCTGGTTGAGGCTTGGATCCACCATCAGCCTCCAACTTTGGATCTTGCTGCTCAACGTACCCAAAAGGAAGCTGTGGGTATCGCCATGATGATGGCCCGGGTACCACCTCATCTTCACAGTGTCCGGGCTCACATCCTCTCCTCTACCGTTACACCATCTCTTTCCGATGTGTGCTCCATGCTTCTCAAAGTCTCCCCGCCTCCGGATATGCCTGGAATTCCTTCTCCGGCTTTTGTTCAACAGGCACCAGCTCCCTTATTGTCTCTTCCCTTTTCTGCCCGTGGTGGCCGCTCTGACTCTCGCGGCCGGGGTCGCGGTGGCCGGTCTAGGCCTAAGTGCTCGTTCTGCGGTAAAGATGGACATCTTGAGGCCACCTGCTATCGCAAACATGGCCGACCTCCTCGTCCTCAAGCCTCTGCTGCTACTACTGACTCTGCTTCACCTCGTACTGATCTCGACGAAGTTCGTCTTCAGCTCCAGCATCTTCATGGCCTGCTCAGCCGTCCGCCTGCCTCGGTTGCCTCTGCTGCTTCTATCTCCAATGAAGGTATCGCCTGCCTCTCCTCTGGCACGCGCTGGATCCTTGATTCTGGTGCCACTCATCATATCACCTCGGTTAGGCCCCCTCAGTACTTGTCTTTACCTCACCCGAAGTACATTACTGTCGCTAATGGGGCTCTGTTCCAGTCTCTGGATGTGCTGATATTTCACTCACCTCTTCTCTCCTCCTGCGCTCGGCTTTACATGTTTCGGGCTCTCCTTTCAATTTACTGTCTGTTGGTCGCCTTACTACTGATTCTAATTACTCCGTGACATTTACTTCTTCTTCCTTTTTCATACAGGATCAGCAGACGCGGACTATCATTGGTAGAGGACGGCTGCAGAATGGGCTCTATCTTCTTGACGACTCTCCCACTGTCCTCGCATCTATCTCCTCTTCGGATTGGCATCGCCGTCTGGGACATGCTCCTCTTCCAGTCCTCCGGAAGGCTCTTCCTGATGTTACTCTCCCTGCTTTTCGCTGTGACACATGTATTTTGGGCAAACAGCCCCGTTCATCATTCCCTCCTCATTGTACTCGGAGCTCTGCTCCTTTTATTTTAGTACACTACGATATATGGGGTCCGTACAAATTTACTAGTATTTCTGGCTATCGATATTTTCTTACTTTTATTGATGATTACTCTCGCATGACGTGGTTATATCTCCTTCGGGATCGCTCTGAACTTCCCCGCGTATTTCGGGCTTTCATACTTGAGACTCGCACTCAGTTCTCTGCGCCTATTCGCACTATTCGTACTGACAATGCGCGGGAGTACATCAGCCATACCTTTGCCACTCTCTGCTCTGAGTTCGGCATTCTTCACCAAACGTCGTGTCCGTACACTCCACAACAGAATGGTGTCGCCGAGCGCAAGAATTGTCACCTACTTGATGTCGTCCGCTCCCTTATGCTTCAAATGCAGGTTCTCAAACCATACTGGAACTACGCGCTCTCCACGGCTTGCTTCCTCATCAACCGTCTCCCGTCTTCCGTCCTCCAGTATGCTACTCCCTTTAGCCTCCTCTTTCCCACAACTCCGCCTTTTCCCGTTCCTCCCCGGGTGTTTGGGTGTACCTGCTACGTTCACCACCTCGGTCCCTCCACAGACAAATTGGACCCTCGTGCCACCAAGCATATCATTGTCGGGTACTCGCGCACTCAGAAGGGTTATGTCTGTTACTCCCCTGCTACCCGCAAGATTATTGTCTCCGCTGACGTCACTTTTCGTGAAGATGTTCCATTCTTCCCTGCTCTCGATGTCGCTCTGAGTCCAGCTCCCGTCGTTCGTCCTGTTATTCCTGCTCCTCACTCCTCGTCCTCTCAGCCTTCCCTACCTCCTGTCCGTCCACCACCCCCGGTTATCCGGGTCTATTCTCGTCGCTCTCCGCATCCCGTTGCCCCTCTGCCGTCGGCTTCGCCCTCTGGTGCTCTGCTCCCTGCTGCTCCGGCTCCCGTCTCTACCGCTCATCCAATGGCGAATTACGTCTCTCTCCAACGCCTCTCTCCCTCTCTTCTTCACTTTGCCACCTCATTATCCTCTATTTCGGTCCCTAACTCTTTGCAGGAGGCGCTTCACCATCCTGGCTGGCGGGCTGCCATGGACGAGGAAATGACGGCCCTCTGGGCCAACCAGACCTGGGTCTTGGTTCCCTTACCTCCCGGTCAACACCCTGTTGGGTGTAAATGAGTGTTCGTCATCAAGCACGCTCCGGATGGCACTATTGCCCGATTGAAGGCCCGTCTTGTGGCCCGTGGCTTCACACAACAGGAGGGCCTCGACTATGAGGAAACCTTCTCTCCGGTAGCCAAGCTCAACACTGTCCGCGTTCTTCTCTCCGTCGCGGTGCACCGCCACTGGCCCCTTCATCAGCTCGACATCAAGAACGCCTTTTTAAATAACGACCTTCAGGAAACCGTCTACATGCGCCAACCGCCCGAGTTTGAGACCACGGGGGAGTCTCGGGTATGTCTTCTCAAAAAGTCCATTTATGGTCTCAAACAGTCCCCTCGGGCGTGGTTTGACAAGTTTAGCAAGGTGGTTCGGGCCATGTGGTTCACTCGGAGCTCTGCTGATTTCTCCCTTTTTACCCGACACCGGGCTACTGGCACCGTCCTTCTGTTGGTTTATGTTGATGACATCCTTCTCACTGGGGATGACTCAAAGGGGATTCACGACGTCAAACAACATCTGAGCACTGTTTTTCAAACTAAAGACCTGGGGAAACTTCGCTACTTCCTTGGTCTCGAGATCGCCCGACGGCCGGACGGGTTGGTGCTCTCCCAACGAAAGTACTGTCTCGATCTTCTCAAAGATGTTGGTCAGTCTGGTTGCAAGCCAGCTTGTACCCCGATGGAGGCAAATCACAAACTATGCGCTCATGCTTCGGATGATGATTTGCTGCTTCCAAACCCGGAATACTATCGACGCCTTGTGGGAAAGTTGATCTATCTAACAGTCACAAGTCCGGATATATCGTTTGTCGTTGGGGTTGTCAGTCGGTTCATGCATACCCCCCGGGCATCTCATCTTCAAGCGGTTGAACGGATTCTTCGATACCTTAAGGGAGCTCCGGGTCAAGGGTTGGTTTACAAAACCTCCGACTCTGCTCCCGCATTGGTTGCCTATTCTGATGCCGACTATGCGGGTTCCCTGGACGATCGAAGGTCAACTAGTGGGTTCTGTACTTATTTTGGTGGTCATCTTATTACGTGGAAGAGTAAGAAACAAGCTGTGGTAGCCCGTTCCTCTGCAGAAGCTGAATACCGATCGATGGCCTCGGTTGTCTCAGAACTCACATGGCTTGAAAGTCTCCTTACTGACCTGGGAGTAAAACTCCCGTCCTCTGCTGTTCTATTTTGTGATAGTCAAGCCGCCATACACATCGCAAAGAATCCGGTGTTTCATGAGCGCACAAAACATATCGAGGTTGACTGTCACTTTGTTCGTGAGAAAGTTCAATTGAAGAAACTTGAATTGAAGCATGTTCCAGGAACTGATCAAGTTGCCGACATCCTCACAAAGGCCTTATCAAGCACCCTGTTCTACCAGTGTTTGTCCAAGCTGGGTGCATATGACCTATACGCTCCAGCTTGCGGGGGAGTGTTGGAAAAGCCCACTTAAAATAGGCCCATTTGTATAGCATTTATTGCTTTCTCTCCTCTCTTTAGTCCCACATTGTGTATAGGCCTTTTCTCTCTCTTTCTCTCATCTATATATATGTACTCATTCTTTGTATTTATACTAAGTGGACATATATACAAGGTTGGCTTTCTCCATTTCTACAATATCAAATGTTAGTATGCATTGAAACTTTCTTAACAAAAAATTAACTAAAATGCTAAAATTTTGATCACATAAAATTAACAGAAAACTAACAAAACATTAACAAAAAATTAACTAAGAAGAAGAAGAAGAACTTGGTGAAGAAGAAGAAGAAGAAGATGAAGATGAAGATGAAGAACTCGGTGAGGAAGAAGAAGAAGAAGTACTCGGTGAGGAAGAAGAAGAAGAACTCGGTGAGGAAGAAGAAGAAGAAGAACTCGGTGAGGAAGAAGAAGAAGAAGAACAAGAACAAGAAGAAGAAGAACTCAGTGAGGAAGAAGAAGAAGAACTCGGTGAGGAAGAAGAAGAAGAACTCGGTGAGGCGGACGGGAAATCGGGAGGCGGACGGGAAATCGGGAGGCGGGAAGAACCGAAGAAGAAGAAGAAGCGGGAAATCGGGAGGCGGACGGTAAATCAGGAGGCGGGAGCAGCAGCGGACGGGAGGCGGGAGCCGGCTGGTGCGTCTGCGATTGCCGCAAAAAATGTCGCGGCTAGGTATAAGGAGAGAACCGCGGTTTTAATAAACAGAGTTTTGCGTATAAGTGCAAACAAACGCTGTTTTTAACAAAAATAATGGTGCGTCCGGACCGCACTGCAGCCTAACAGCCGAACCAAACGCCACCTTAGATGTTAAAGGTGAGTGGTCAACATGGACAATAATTGTGGGCTCAAGCGTATGCAACTGTAGTTGACTATGAGGGTCATAATTTGGAAACTGGGTCTATATTATCTTAGATGAGTGACTCATCGCTAGCCAATTCCTTTTTTGAGGGATTAGAGATAGATATTGGGTCACCTAAGGTGAGTGACACATCACTAGTAAGTTCTTGCTGTAGCAGGGGATTAGGAATAAACTCGGTGACAAAAGGCTGTGATGTAGTGTGCGCAAGTGGAATCACCTTTCGGTCGGGATGAGGGGATGAGGAAGAAAAAGCTCTTCTTCCTCGAGCTAGCGCTCCGAAAGAAATTCATCGACTGAAGGGAGTGATATGATGTGGATAGGTGGGGGCAAGGTGCTCGTGAAGGAAATGACAAAACTAGAAAAAGAACTACTGGTAGACCTAAGCTTAGATTCAACTTTACGAAATGGAGTTGGGGGGTAGTTACGGTAAACAAAATGTTTGTGTACTGCCGCGTCAAGTCTTTTTATCGATGTCTACATCTCGCACACTTCTAATTTAATATTAGCATACATATTCTCAAATTTGTTCATTAATTTTTTAAGACGTTCACCAACATCTCCTATGTTACTCTCTATGTGATTGTCCATTTTTAAAAACTTATAGATTTTAAGGTAAATGATTTTTTAAGTAAAATTCTAATTTTAAAAGACTCGAGTACTTTTCAAAAGATTTTTTTCTAACGCTAGAAAGAGCACACTATTTTTTTACCATAAAACTCACTTACAAATTACTTATTTTAATTAAATTTTTTGTTTTATTAAATTTATCGGATTGTTGGATTCACAATAAGAGTGAATCAGATTCATTGATAGGAGTGAATCCAACATGCCTCTAATACTAAAATGATGTATTTCAAAATCTCTGAAATTATATTTTAAATGTTAAAAATGAGATGTTTTTCAATAATGCGGCGCAAGCGAGATGCTCATGAATAATAACTTGCGACGATTAACCTACAGATAGCAAACATGCTAAATATCTAGCATTCAAATATTGATTTAACATTATTTTTCAGTTGAGTTATTTTGCCTTTTTTCGCATATTGTAAAAGCCCTATAAAGGCCTGTTTATTTTTCCTTTTCCCGGCCCACTTAAGGCTTCTCTTTTTCGTGTATATATAGAGGAGGGTACTGCCCATTGGAAATAAGATTTCATTATTTCTTCCTTCTTCCGCGGACTTGGCATCAGAGGCAGGCAAATTTTTTTTGGCGTGCTCTTTATCTCCTGGCGTATCTCGTAGAGGGTGCTCTCGTCTCTTCCAGCGCTCCCGACTTATCCAGCATCGCTCGCTGGCGTCTCCTCCTGCCGGAACGCCGCTCACCAACATCTTCTCCAGTAGGCGCTCGCTTCTTTTCCACTTCCCTCGCGACTTATCTTTCTGTTTTGTTTGATCGCGACTTCTTCACGACCTCTCCATTGATCGTGACTTCTTCAGCGTTTCTCGCGACTTCTCCATCACGACTTTCGCCCTCGCGACTTCTGCTTTGTTTGATCCAGCGTCTCTTCTACCCCTGCTATCTTCGTTGCCTCTGCCCGCTGTCTTTATGGCCTCTTCGCTTGGTTGCTTTGTCCTATTGCTTTGCCCGGTCTATTCCGTCTCGTTCTTTCTTCGGCTCTCTATTCCCTGCAGTTACTATTATGGGTGACTCGTTAGAATCTGGTGTTGGGACGCCCTTGTCTATGGCCTCTCCCGTAGGAAGTGATCTTTCCCGATCTCATTCTACCTTTAGTACTCTCCGGATCACCACTGTTCCGTTGGATGAGTCTGATTATCTGGAGTGATCACGTGTGGCTCAACTTGTCATCCGCAGTCACCAACTATATGGGTACATTGATGGCACGGTTGTTGTGCCAACCCGCACTGATCCGACCTGACAGAAGTGGGATGTTGATGACTCTCTGATGGTCTTGTGGATCTTTCAGTCCATGTTTTCCTTAGTCTACCACATCTCTATGTTGATGAACTCCGCTTTTGAAATCTAGACTCGTGCACGTGATACTTATTCTCAGCGTCTTCTCGTACTTAAGCAAGGCCCCTCCTTTGTTGCTACTTATTTCTCTGAGTTCTATCATGAGCTTGACTACTTTGAGGACTTCACTCCCGCTTGCATTGTTGATGCTACGGTTCTGAAAACTAAAGAAGGTTGTTATCAATTACATGTTTTCCTCATGGGTCTTAATATGGAGTTCGACGCGGTGCGCACCCATGTTTTGAACCTACAACCACTACCCGGTCTCCGCAAAGCCTTCAACACGGTCTTAGGTGATGAAGATCGTTGATACTCACTCCACTCGGATCGTGGCACGAATCGTTCTGCTCTTGTCAACATTCTTCAGACTCCTTCTATGTAAATCAAAATGTGTGATTACTGTGGCAGACAGAGTCATCCCCGTGATCATTGTTTTCTTCTTCATCCTCCTCTTGCTCCAAAGGCACTTCTAGTCGTGGTCGTGGACGTGGTAATTCTTGCCCATCTCCTCTCCACCTGTTGCACACTCCTTTGAAGTCGTCTCTGGACGCCTTCCATGTGGTTGTTTCTCCTTTGAGGAAATGGATGTCTTGCGTTGTCTCATGCGTACTCAACTTCCATCTCATATGGTTGCATTTGCCACTACCGGACCCCCCAACGCCCATGCTATATCTGGGACTCCCTCTGAGTGAATTATTGACTCTGGAGCAACTGATCACATGATGAGAGCTGCGTCAGGTTTTATTTCTTACACTCTTCTTTCTGGACCTGATAAAGTTGTTATCGCCAATGGTTCTCTCCTCAATTACTAAAAAGGGGACTATCCATTGCTCCTATGACCCGCCACTCACTTCAGTGTTCAGCATGTTCCTGCTTTTCCTCGCAGTTTATTATCTACTTGTCACTTAACCACCGTCCTTAACTACCGTGCCACTTTTTCTCGTAATGGTTGTCTTTTAGGATCTAACCACAAAGCAACATCTTGGCAGCGGTAGAAATTTCGGGGGACTGTACATTTTGGACCAGCCACCTACTCAAGCATTGTCTAGTACCTCTCCAGACCTCTCCAGACCTCCTCGTCCCTCTCTTGCTGATGTGCGTTGATGCATCAATGTCTTGGGCACCCTTCTGCCAGTTATCTTCTTAAGTTATTTTCTATGTTTTTGAGCTCTCTGAGCACTTTTGTCTGTAATGATTACTCTCTTTCCAAACATGTACGACATAGTTCGAACCATATTTCTAGTCCTAGTATGGTACCGTTTTTTGTTATTCATACTGATGTATGGGGAACTTCCCTAGTTGTTTCTCTTTCTGGTTATCGTTGGTTTGTGATTTTTATTAATTGTTTTTCTCGTTTTACTTGAGTATACTTGCTCAAACGAAAAGGTGAAGTCTTTGTATACTTTTGCAATTTTCACAAAATGATAACAACTCAATTTGGCAGCACTATTCACAACCCTCGTAGTGACAATGGGGGTGAGTATGATGATCAGAGTGCAGTCGACACCTATCTCACCGAGCATGGCATCCTTCACCAGACCACCTGTGTTAACAACTCCACTCAAAATGGTGTAGCAGAACAGAAGAGCAAACATCTCCTTGAAGTCACTTGTTGTCTTCTCACCATGAATCTTCCAAAGCCATATTGGGGTGATGCGGTCCTCTTTGTTGCGTATCTCATCAATCGTCTTCCTTCCAGTACCTTAAACAACGATTCTCCAATTTCTTATTTGTTCCCCAAACGCACCATCCATACCTCTCATCTACCCCCGTGTGTGTTTGGGCGTGTCTGCTTTGTTCATATCCATCATAACCATCGTGACAGGTTGGATTCACGTTCTCTCAGTTGTATCGTTATAGGCTACTCTAGTACTATGAAGGGATATTGTTGCACCCACCCCCCTTCCAAACATTTTTATTGCATCATGGATGTGAAGTTTCGTGAACAAGAACAATATTTTTGTTGTCGCCAGGGGGAGGACAATATTACTATTCATGACGATCACATGTATCCTCTTCCGATTATGGCCTAACACCCCTATCCCGTGTCGGCCACTACTCCTTCCGTTATTTCCCTCTGTGCATTCTCCACCGTGACTCGGCCTCCTTCTAGCAGCCTTATTCCACCATTTCTTTTTTTCTATCACCAACACAATCCTGTTACAACGGTGTCTCCTCGGTCATTCCGCCACTACAGGTATGCTCTTCGGATTCAGGTTCTGATGATGCTCTCCATCAACCCCATGTCAAGCAGAAGGTGACATCCGTGAAATACCCACTTGTCAATTATATCTTTTATCATAATCTGACAACAACCCATAAGGCCTTCACCTCCACTTTGGATGTTCACATTCCTAGTTCTTGGCAACAGGCAATAAATATACCCGCATGGCGTAAGCCAATGGAAGAAGAGATGCTGACATTGGAGAAGAATCAAACTGGACTCTCTCATCTCCCTACTGGGAAGAAATCGGTTGGTTCCAGATGAGTTTTCTCTGTGAAACAATATCTGGAAGGAGTTGTTGAGAAATATAAGGTTCGACTTGTCGCTCAAGGATATACTCAAACACCTGATGTTGACTATCACGAAACATTTTCTCCTGTTGTCAAGATGGACTTCATTCATGTCATTTTGTCATGTGCGACATGCTTAGGATGGGAGCTGCAACAACTTGATGTCATGAATGTCTTCATACATGGAGACCTTGCCGAAGAGGTCTATATGAAGGTACCATCGGGATTTGTAAAGACAGGATCCGAAGGAAAGGTGTGCCAACTCCAAAAATCTCTGTATGGTGTAAAACAATCTCCCAGAGCCTGGTTTGGAAAGTTCCAGAATGTCATGACTGTATTGGGATACAAACGGGGTCACTCTGTTCATACCCTCTTTGTAAAAAGAAAAGGGGAGAATGCGACTATTCTCAATGTTTATGTTGACAACATGATCATTACAGAGAATGATGATGTAGAAATCACATGGCTTAAAACTCACCTATATAAGGAGTTTGAAGTTAAAGATATGGGAAAGTTGAAGTAATTTTTGGGGATAGAAGTCGCTCGATCTGACAGCGGAATCTTTATCTCTTAAAGAAAGTATGTCCCAGACCTTCTAGAGGAAACCGGGATGCCTGGTTATGCTCCTGCGGATACTCATATGGAAGTCAATTGTAAGATCAATGAGCACCAGAATGGCGAGAAAGTGAACGTCTCGAGTTACCAAAGACTGGCGGGAAAGGGTATTTATCTCTCATATACCTTCCCAGATATCACACATGTAGTTGGGATTCTTAGCCGATACATGCATTTTCTTAAGGTACGACATCATGAAGCCGCTATGCGTGTATTATGATATTTTAAAGGTTCTCCCGGACATGAAATTCTTTTCTTCAAGAATAAACAGCTGGATATCGAAGTCTTTACTGATGCTGATTGGGTTAGATGTCAAGATGATCAAAAGTCTACCACCGGTTATTGTTTCTTTGTTGGAGGGAATCTTGTGACTTGGCGGAGTAAAACATAAAATGTAGTATCAAGGTATAGTGTCAAAGCTGAGTACAGGGCAATGTCAAAAGGAATCTGCGAAGGGCTCTGACACCAAGGGTGTCCGCCAGCCACCGGTGTTGAAGAGTTTCCTGCACAGAGTTAGGAATAAAAATAGAGGAAAGAGAGATGACAAATTTTAGGAGTAGCAGAGAGAGGCGATGCAGAGATACATGATTCGCCAATGGATGGGCCGTACAGGTGGATGCTGGATCAGCGAACCGCGAGAGGGCATTGGTAGAAGGGTGCTGCTATAGGGGATCAGTCTTGGACGAACGATGAGAATAAACACGAAGAGGTGGTGGTGGTAGTAGAGTAGGCACCGGGAGCGGTGAAGGAAGAGGTGGGATAGACAGAGTCGTGACAGGGACGGCGGGATGAGCAACAGGAAATGGTAGAGACGATGTGGAGGGAGAGGAGTGGAATGGTTGATGCTCAAGAAAGGTTATATCCGCCGAAACGATCAGCTTGTCATCGGTAGGAGAGTAGCAGACATAACCTTTCTGAGTGCGGGAGTAATCAACGAACATACATTTAGTGGCGCGAGCAGTTAGTTTGTCAGTAGCCGGACCAAGAATGTGAACGTAACATACACAACCAAAACACGAGGTCTGAGGGAGAACAGAGACTTGGAAGGAAAGAAGAGACTAAATGAAGATGTGAAGTCGAGCTCAGAGGAAGGCATGCAGTTGATGAGATGACATGAAGTAGAAACTGCGAAATTCCAATATTCTGTAGGCACCTGCATTTGAAACATAAAGGACCAGGAGACATCAAGGAAGTGACGATTTCTCCGCTCGGCCACACCGTTTTGTTGGGGGGGGGGGGGTATAAGCACACGAGGTTTGATGTATAGTGTCGAACTCTGTGCATAAATTTGAGAAGGTGCGACTTGTATATTCACGAGCATTGTCCGTGCGAATTATTTTTAACGTAGTCGAGAATTGCGTACACGTCTCAGTAAGAAAAGTATGAAAATAGATGTCAGTTCAGTACGATCATGAAGTAAATATAATCAGGTGAGACGCGAGTAATCATCAATAAAGGTAATAAAGTGGCGATATCCAAAAA
This sequence comes from Platanthera guangdongensis, assembly GCA_039583875.1. Lineage (NCBI taxonomy): Eukaryota > Viridiplantae > Streptophyta > Magnoliopsida > Asparagales > Orchidaceae > Platanthera > Platanthera guangdongensis. The sequence continues at coordinate 134,747,836 of CM077154.1, read as the reverse complement.
TATTAGTGATTTTATAAGGTCCACAGATATAAGAATACACTAAAGAGAAAAGAGTATCACTTTAAGTACATGTAGTATGGAAAGAAGTTCAATGTTGTTTGTCATAGATACAACATTCACAAGTAAACTCTTGCAATGAGACATCAGGAAGAGCCTTCTTGAGAATCGGGAGGGGAGCATACGCAAGGCGGCGATGCCAATCAACAGTGGAGACAACAGAGAGAATGGTAGGTGAAACATCCAAGAGATAAAACTCATTCAACATCCATCCTTTACTAATGGTACTCCGCGTTCAACGACCCTGCACAATAAAAGAGGAAGGAGAAAAGATTATACACCAGTCAAGTTCCTAAGTAAGGCGACTAATTGACAGCAGACTGAAGGAGAATCCCAGAACATGAAGAACCGATGATAGAGGGAGAGTGGGGGTAAGCCGAAGATCAACATCACCAGAGATCCGAGTGGTGTCACCATTTGATAAAGTGATGAACTTGGGATAAGAAGACTCTGTGTATTGAAGTGGTTTGAGGGAAGTAATGTGGTGAGTAGCACCCGAGTCCACAATCCAGCGGGGGCAATGAGAGAGACAGGATATACCTTCAGTGGAAAAAAAGACATAACAGAGCCAGACAAGTGATTGATAATGCCTTGGAGCTGTTGAAGCTGGGTGCAGAGAGCGTTGATGTCTTGCAGGGTAGAAGAGTCAGAATCCTGTGGAGTTGTACCAGTGGGAGGAGGAGCATCTGTAGTAGAAGCAGTAAGGTGTGGAGGCAAACCATGCTTGCGATAGCAGGTGGCTTCAAGATGACCTTCTCGACTACAGTAAGTACATTTAAGAGCAAAGCGCCCAACACGTCCTCGTCCCCGAGACGTGTGGCGACCTCCTCGACCTGAAGAGCTACGAGCTGGAAGAGTAGGTAAAAGGGGCTGCTGGAAGAGAGCTGGAGAGAAACTTCCTGGGATCTCAGATGGTGGTGTAACCTTAAGTAGCATAGAACAAACATCAGACAGCGAGGGCGTTGTAGAGGAGGAAAGAATTTGAGCCCTGACACTATAAAGATTGGGAGGCACACGGGCCATCATCATAACAATCCCAACGGCTTCCTTTTGTGCCCATTGCGTAGCGAGATCCGTGGAGGGAGTCTGACGTTGTATCCAAGCCTCCACCAGAGTTTTGGCCTTGGCAACGAAGGAGGTCAAATCACTCGTTGTGTCGGGATCCAGAGTTTGAAGCACAGAGATGCTATCAAACAAATGCAATAAGTTGTCTTTGCCAGAGTAGAGAGAGTGAAGCTCCTCCCACATCGCTTTGGTTTTCTCTTGATACATGGTCATGCGGTAGGGCTCGATGTCCATGGAATTGAGGATCCAGGAATGGACCCGACCGTCATCATAGATCTATTCGTCAGTGGGGACAGTAGGAGCAGCCCGAGTAAGATGATGAAGAAGATCTTTAGTCTGAAGAACGCGACGAACAGAGTGCACCCATTCCACAAAATTTTGTTTGCTGCTGAGAGAGATGTTGGTGATCTGAAGTTCATCACGAACTTCAGGAGAAGGAACATCGGCACGAGCGGGAAGAGACGATGCAACTGTTGAGTCCATGGCGGCAAGAGAGTGGAAGGCGGCCTGGCAAACAGAGGAGGACAGGCCGCAAAGGGCCTATCAGTGGGCAAAACTCTCAGTAGCTAGAGGTGATCGCAGCAGGCAGCGATTAGAAGAGCTCGCAGCGGCTAGAAGAGATCGCAGCTCGCAGCGGTTAGGAAAGCGCGCAGCGGCAGAGGCCGGGCGAGGAGACTGGGCGGCTCGACGAATAGAAGAGGGCGACCTGGAGCAGGGGAGGCCTAGTGAATAGAGGAGAGCGGCCTGAGAGAGCAGCCGAGAAGAGAGAGTCCACAGGGGGCAAGCGACCCAAGATCTCGCAACGGCTAGAGGAGAAGAGGCCGGCGAACAACAAAGAAAGGTCGGACAACAAGAGCAAGCTATGGTCAAGCGGGCAACACAGGTGAAAGTGAGAGTTAGATCTGAAATACTCTAGAGGGGGGGTGAATAGAGTATTCTTAAAACATTCTTAACAGCTATTACAACTTTTGCTGTAAATTAAAAGTGCAAAATTAATATAGCTAGCACACAATACACCTAAAGCACAAGCACAACAAGAACACAAGAAAAAGAGACAACCACGCGATACAAGAATTTTATAGTGGTTCCCCAACCTGGGTACATCCACTCTTCTACCACCCTTGGTAGGAATCCACTCAGATTTTTGATCAGGTGCCAGACACCAATGAACTTTTGATCAGGTGCTCAAAAACCAACCCAAGTCTTTTGATCGGGAGACTTGCAACCAAGGAATCACTTTTGAAGGGAGATGACAACCCTTTATACAGTGGAGGTGAGAGATGATTTTGTCTTCTCTTTCTCAATATACAACTGAGAAGACTTTTGGATTTGATTATAGCTTATGGCTCCCCCTGAGAAAAACAGGAGCCAAGCTCCAGGGTGATAGGTCTTCAAACTGAATCCTTGACCAACAATAATCTTCAAGAACTTCTTTGACAGATTGAACTGAAGTTGTCCTTTTGAAGTGTCCTGGAGTACTTGAAGAAAGAAGACTCTAGATATAGGTATTGTTGTTCTTCTTCTTCAGGTGCTGATGAGCTTCTGCTCAAGAGCTTCTGTGTATCAGAGAATGCTTCTTGTTGACAGAGCAGATTGTTCAAGACTGAATGTTATTCTCAGTTTTTCAGTAATCTTTGTATGTTTTTCAGTAAGTTGTGCTCTGTGTAAAGCTTTCTCAATAATGCTTGATTGATTCTATCTGTGTATCTCTGTGTTTTTATCTGTTATTCTCTTCTTCTCTAAATTTCAAAAAATTGAATTCATCTGCAATTAATGCTGACAGCCTTGAGAATAATCGGCATTGATTTATTTCCCCAACTGTCCCGTGGAAAAACGGCAAGCAATAATCCTGGAGAAGACCATAATTAATGCTCCTTCTAATGGTTATAATCAGAGAATGTTAGAGCATTAATTACTCAGGAATTATCGCATTAGAGTGGGGACAGAAGGCCGGAAATAACTAAGTCTGGAATCGTCGAACAGTTGACAGAAATCGTCGAACTGAGTCCACAGTTCGTCGAGCTGAGATGTTGTGTTCGTCGACCAGACGGCTTCTGTTCGTCGAGCTGAGTTCCATGATTGTCGAGCTGGAAACTGAACTGCTGTCTCTTTTGCCTATTCTGTGTCTGAAGTTCGTCGAGCTGGTAAATGTGTTCGTCGACTGGAGTTCAACAACTATTCTGGAGTTATCAAATATTCTGTGTGTTGACTGATATCCTGTGTGTTGACACAAGTCTTCTGTGTGGTGTCGACATAATCTATCCACAGTGTCGACTGATAATCTGGGTGTCGACACAAGTTCTTCTAGTGTCGACTCAGTTGGTGTCGACATATACTCTGAGTGTCGACACAAGTCTTCTGGCTCCAGAATTCGTCGGGCAGAGAACTGAGTTCGTCGACCTGAGACTAGAGAACACGGTCTCGACAGAATGTTGTAGTAGTCCAAAGATTCGTCGTCCAAAGAATAGTGTTCGTCGAGTTAAGTTTGGAGAACCTTGAATTCGTCGAGCTGAAAATGATTATGGACTTAGAGAAAAATTGATAAACCTCTGACAATAGAGTTGAAGTGGAAGTCCAGAGATCGTCGAACAAGGAATGAAGTTCGTCGACCTGAATCTAGAGAACAGTCTGGACTTAGAATTCTGAAGGTGGAGTCCAAGGATCGTCGATCTGTGACTGAAGTTCGTCGAGCTCAGCTCAGAGAATATTTCTCTAAGATCGTCGAGCTGAGAACGACTATAGTCGACCTGAGTTCGACGAACGTCGAACTCATTTTACTTAGTCTCTTGAGAAATCTCTGAATCTCTGGAAAAACTCTAAGTCTTGAGTCTCTGGCAGTCTGATGATGTCTTGTCCATGTGATGTTGTTACTAAGGACTTGGCCTAGACTCTATGACACAACTATGACTCTGGTTATACATGTTGGGTCACATCATCCTAGCTCAGTGAACCTAGCCCAAATCAAACTAGGGATCCAACAACAGGCGAGAAGCACAACTGAGAAGCCGCGACTAGAGAGTGCAATCCGCGAGAAGTTTGGCAGACCACGACGAATAGGAAAAATAGTCTGCGGCGAGCGGACCGCGACTAATAGCAAAGAACCAGTCCACAACGATCAAAGTGAAGCAGTCCGCGACGAACAACAGAGAGAAGCAATTTGCAGCGAATAACGGAGAGAAGCAATTCGCGAGTAGGAGTATGCTACTAGCGAACAGAAGGAGTTTACGACTTGCAGGGGGCCCGCGAACAACTATAAAAAACAAGAGGGGCTGAAGGAAAGAGGAGTGGATCCACGGGGAGAGGGCATCGGGTGGAAAAAGGGAAACCGCGGCAGGCAGAAAGAGACTGCGGGCGGACAGAGAGAAGGAGACCGCGGTTAGCAGAATGCTAACCTCCCAGAGCAGAGTTAGGAGTGACCGATAACTTTGATACCATGCAAAGAAGAGCCAAGCGAGAGAAAAATAATCCAGAATTTTATTAATTTCTCAAACTTGTATGTTAACTTGTACATGTATGCGTACATATATATAAGAAGAGAGAGGAAGAGAAAACTCCAATCCTATGATGTGGGACTAAAATGATTGTACACGGGCTCAAAACATGGGCTTTTCCTATTGGGCTTTTTCATTTCTTCTTAACAGATACATTAACAGTCATAGTAATCAAATTAACATCAATGAATCCCAACCAACCCCATCCGACTGTAATGATGAAATCAACCATCAGGATCTTGCCGACGTATGCATATATGATATATCTATATAATTATAGCATAAATAAACATTAAAGCAAATCCCATCGTAAAATCTGCTCAAAACTTTTGAAAAGTAAAATTTCTTTTATCATCACGGGGGACTTATTAAGTTATACTTTTGATATTTATTTAAAAGTAAACTACTATAAAGAGACGTGAAGCCGCTAGGAGAGACCGCTAAACCGCCCGGTCATCAAGTCGTCTGCGTCAAACCGCCAGACCGCCCGGTCTCCAATCAGCAACATCTCGGCTGCCAAGCCGCTGGTGAGAAGCTGCTAGACCGTCCGGCTACCAAGCCGCCAGAGTGAAACCGCCAGACTCAAGCCGCCAGACCGCCCGGTCTGCATACTGCAACACTCCACTCAAGCTGAAACATATATATCAATCATGTCCAGCTTGTCGCAAATGTGAAAAAAAGGAAGCGGACACAGGCTTGGTGAAGATATCTGCCAACTCGTTGTCTGAATTAACGAACGGAGTACAAATCTGTTTCTTCAAGATCTCTTCTCTAATGAAATGACAGTCCACTTCGATGTGCTTTGTTCTCTCATGTAAGACTGGATTTTTGGAGATATATATAACGACATTATTGTCGCAGAACTTCGATATTCTGTCTCTGCACTAAACCTGAAGACGACAGCCTTTCTTGCTCTTCCAGCTCACAAGGTTTCCCTCCACAAATGTGCAAAAGCCCGATGTGGACTTGCGATCTCCTTTATCATCATCATAGCTAGAATCCAAGTACGCTTCAATCTTTAAATGATCATTCTTCTGAAACAGTAGTCCTTTACATGGCGCCGCTTTGATATATTCCAATATCCTTATGGCAAACTGTAGACGACACTCCCTATGAGCTTGCATGAACTGACCAACATTGCCTACAGCGTAGGAGATGTTGGGTCTGGTTACCGTGAGATAAATGAGTTTGCCGACCATACGTCTGTACCTCGTAACATCTGATAGAGGAAGCGAGTCATCTGTCCAGGTTTTATCTTCTCCAATGGTCATGGGGCATCGGGCAGGTTTAGCCCCAGTCAACCTTGTTTCCTTTAGAAGATCAAGAACATACTTACGTTGGAAGAGAACCAAGGAGTTGGGCTTTCGAGAGATTTCTATCCCCAGAAAGTATTTTGGGAAGCCCATATCCCTCGTGACCAGGTGTTGACGGAGATGTTTCTTTGTCAAGGCTACCCCAGTCTGGTCATCTCCAGTGAGTATAATATCATCCACATATATGGCAAGAACCACCAAACCGAGGGAGGTTTTGCGAATGAACAATGAGTGATCGGCAGAACTTCTTGTAAAACGCACGACTGTCACAATGCCGCTAAACTTATCAAACCAAGCCTGAGGGCTTTGCTTTATGTCATATATGGCCTTCTTCAGTCTGCATACCCGTGTCTCCCCCTGAGCAACATACCCAGGAGATTGCTCCATGTAGACATCCTCCTGAAGATCATCGTAGAGAAAGACATTCTTGACATCCAGTTGGGAAATGGGTCAATCCTTGTTGACAGCCACAAAGAGAAGTACTCGAATAGTGCTGAGACGAGCAACGAGAAGTGCCAAAATAATCAATACCATAAGTATGAGTGAAGACTTTGGCGACAAGGCGAGCCTTGTAATGATCCACACTGTCGTCCGGTCTGAACTTCACAACAAAGACCCAACGATAACCAACAACATTGGTGCCCAATGGAGGAAAAACACGGGTCCATGTACCCCGCTCAGTGAGGGTGGCAATTTCCTCATCCATGGCCGCCTTCCAATGAGGAACAACAAGGGCTTCCTGGTAGGTGCGGGGAGTGGTGGTGGCAGAGATAGCTAGCGCGAAAGTCTTGCAAGGAGTAAGACGAGCATAGGAAACAACAGCAGCAAGCGAGTGTTGGGTGCATGTCTGCACCCCTTTGCGAAGAGCAATGGGAAGATCCAGGTCGGCATGTTCCTCAGTATCCGGTGCATCCGTGGCGGAGAGAGCTGGCCCGGGAGTAGAGAGAGACGGCTACGGATAAGAAGAAGACAGCGGAGGCAGAGAGAGAAGAGGAGACGATGGACACGGCGGAGGAGAAATCTCAGTAGGTGTAGATGAGACGGAGGGGACAATAGGAGAAGCAGGAACATCAGGAAGACAAGAGGAGTCGCGAGAGAAATAGGACTCATTTTCGAAGAAGGTTACATCCGCGGAGACGAACTGCTTGTGAAGAACAGGATCAAAACAACAATATCATTTTGTGATCGTATCATACTCCCTCTGCAACCATTATCGTCACTATTCAACTACCTGAGACAACTTTACAACACCTAGACATTCCATTTCAGCACTCTGGATCTCCTCCAAAGGTCCGCATTTAGTCCACCGTTGTTTTTGTGGAGTACCTGCATCACATCCACCACTATTGAACTTTCAACACCTACGTCGACCAGAATTTTTTGGTGAGATCTACATTTACATTCATTCATTTACATCTGTACGGATATACCGTGTTATTTCAAGTAATATTTTGCACAATTTAATACGATTGGACTCTTTTGGTTGACATGCAACACCTATTTGCCCTGTCCTTAGCTGCAATCCCATTTTGTGCCATTATTATCTATGTCAGGAGCAATTTTGTGTAATTAAATCTTGTTGATGGAAATGGAAAAATACTTCATTGCATTCAAAGAGCACAAATCCCCTCTATATATGGAGGCGGATAATGATAATACGCATCATTACAAAAGTTGTAAATAACATGAATAACACATATTGTAACACTCCCCTCAAATTGGACGTGAGATGTTAATCATGCTCAACTTAAAAACAATTCTTCCAAAAGTACTTTCACTCGAGCCTATTGCAAGTATATCAACAAATTGTCTATCCGCATTGTCGTCTGTTATAACAATGTCATCAACATAAACAATGAGAGTTGTGAGTTTACCAGTCCTACGTTTGATGGACAATGTATGATCAGTATTGCCCTGACCTAGTTGTTAAAGGCGCGCATAAAGCTCAAGGCTCACCAGGCTCAGAGGTTTGCGACTTTTTTGCGCCTTTGGAGCTTAAAAAACATGTCTATGCGCAATTTCTATTGCAAACCTTTTTTTTCAAAATAAGGAAAGAAATAATGTAAGGACTAAATATTTTTTTGCATAATTTAGTGTTTGCGAAACATAATCGAGCGTTAAGACCTATATATGATACAAGTGATCACATTGATTCTATTTTTAAAGAGATACAAATGATAGTAATGAATTATTAATGAGTAGAACACATGAAAAATCTAATTCATAAGATGAAGTGATGTTTGATGTTGATTATTTAAACTGAATATGGTTGTTCCTTGCCTTCGTCAAACGTATATCTGCACCTTGAGTCTTGCGCCTAGGCTCCAAGACCTCTTTGCGCCTTGGTGCGCTTTGCGCCTTTAATAACTAAGTGTCCTGGTGATACTCAAATGACAACATGACTTTGTGAAATCTCCCAAACCAAGCTCTTCGAGTCTGTTTCAACCAATATAGGGCTTTCTTTAACTTGCAAACACTTCCCACGGAACTTTTGGGAGTAAGGTCTGATGGGAGAGACATGTAAACTTCCTCATCCAGATTTCCATGGGGGAAAATATTTTTTACGTCAAGTTGTCAAAGATCTCATCCTTTACAAGAAGCACATGGTAAACGAAATTTGATAGTGTTCATCTTTGCTACAAGTGCAAATTTTTCTCCCAAGGGTTTGAGTATATCCTCTTGCCACCAGTCTCGTTTTATAACTTTTAACAACACCTTGAGAGTTTTGTTTGACAAATAACACTCATTTGCATTCAACAAGTTTTTTACCATGGGAAAGATGCACCAAATCCCATGTGTTTTTCATTTCAAGAGCAGTCATTTCCTCAACCATCGCCTCTCTCCACACGAGAATCTCCAAAGTATTCTGCCAAGATGCTGATATGGATGGGGAAGCAAGGGAAGACACAATGGTCTTATGGAAAATAGAAAATGAGTCGTAAGAAACATAATTGAAAAGAGAATGTTAAGTACAAGATCGGACACCTTTTCTGAGCGCAATTGGATGCTCAGAAGGCCAGGAGTCAGGATCCAATGATTGATTTGGCTGCACAGTCAGGTCAAGTGTTATGATGGTCCTCTTTTTCACAGAGTGTACACCTGCAAGCTAGGAGCAGTGGGAGGAATAGGATGAGGGGCAGGAAAATTACTCACTTCCAACGGTATAAGCCCCCTGAAGTGAGGGATGGAGTGGAGGAACAGACAGAGGTAAATTAGAGAGGTCAAACAAGGAGAGGGCAAATAAGGGAATCACCCATGGAAGGATAGTATGCCTCAGATTTACGGAACGTGACATCCATAGTGGTAAAGACCTTTGTAGGAGGATTAAAATACCTGTATTGAATTTGAGTGGGAGAATAGCCAATAAATACACACCTTAGTGCACGATGATCAAATTTAGTAGGAGGAGGGTGATGGATGTGAACAAAGCAGACACATGCAAACAACTTATTAAAGAGCTGAGAGGAATGGAAATGTAGAGAGCCAAGGGGAGTCACATTCCCAAGAATAAGTGAGGGCATGCAATTTATAAGATACGCCGCAGTAAGAACAACATCCCCTCGGTACTATTTAGGAAGATGCATGGTGGGCAAAAGACAACAAGCCACCTTCAACAGGTGAAGATTCATACGCTACGTAACACCATTTTGAGCTGGGGAATAAACACAAGTAGTTTGATGGATAATTCCATGATCAGTCAGATATTGGGTAAACTGCAAATCTAAATATTCATGACCATTATCACTGCGAATAATCTGAATTTTGGTATGAAACTGAGTGGAGATCATGTTCTGAAATTTTTTGAAGATAGTGAATACGTCCTTTTTTTCTCAGTAAATATAACCGTGTAGTGCAAGAAAAATAAAAAGGGATAGATCTTAGCAACAAAACATGATTAAATTTAGTACGACAATGTTGGTTAATAGTACAGACATCACGCACAAAGGAATTAAAAACAACAGTAGGCATAACAGGAAACAATAATTTCATACATGAATAGAGGAGTGGCATAAACGACAATGCCAGTAATATAAATCAGATGTGGAGTGAAGGGCCAGAGGAGGTATCACTGGGCTGGAGTCGAGCACAAACATATCATTGATTAGACTACTAGAGTCAGTCCCCGTCTTCAGGTTCTGAAAAAACAAGAGGAAAGAATAAAGGTTACAGAACAGTTCATGAAATTAATCAAATGACTAATAGAGAGTAAATTACGTGAAAAATTTGAAACATGCAAAACCGATGATAAGGTGAGAGAGGAATAAAAGATGGAGCGCTTCCCAACAATAGAGGAAAGAGACACATCAACAATGCTCACCTTATCATGACCAGATAGAGTAGAATAGGCTATAAAACATGTGGCAGTGCCAGTCATATGATTGGCAGAGCGAGTACCCGGAGTCCTGGTTTAGGCGTACAAAGACAAGGCAGAAGCCTCCATAGAAAGACCTTGCATCATGCAGCGAAGTGCAAGAACTTGATCAGGCAAAAAACACCAAAGAAGATGGAAGTATCGGTGCCAGATAGAGAAGGAGAGGTATCCATAACAGCATCAGTGAGATTGGCAGAGCGAGGAGGGGCATGGCGACCAGGGAAGCAATCAAAACCACGGCCACCAAGAGGAGGAGAACCACCTGTCGGTGGAGGAAAACCATGGAGTCTGAAGTAGGTGTCTCTAGTATGACGATTCTTCCCACAATAATCACAGAGGAGGTGGCCTTTATCACTACCCTTCAGCTTAAAATCACGGGATGGACAAACCCCAAGAGAAGAAGAGGTAGTAGCAGCAAGAGAAGAACTCTCAGGAGTAGAGTCGGGAAGTAAGGTCCGACGACGATCAAACTCCTATTGAGCAATACTATAAACCTCAGGTAGAGACGATAACATCGAACACCCCAAAATCTGAACACTGATCTGATCAAAATCTCGATGGAGACCATAAATAAACTCAAAGATCTGATTGCAATCCTCCCAAGCACGAACCATGGTCTCATCAATAAGGCTAACAAAAAATAAGGGAATCAAAATGATAGTATTCCTGATACAACTGAGTGAACTTCAAATAGTAGAATGATGGAGGACGATCGCCCTAGCGGAGTAAGGATATTTTCATGTCAACTGAAAGATCTGAGTAGCATTATCTTTTCGAGAATAAGTAGCTTTCGCGCGCATCCAAATAACAACAACAATATCTACATAAGCCGTTGCGAGCAATGGACTCCTGCATGGAATTTATTAGCCAAGACATGAATAAGGAGTTCTTTGAATCTCATTGAAGCCAATCAGGAGCGGTCTTCTTTGGTTCCTTGGTTTGTCAATTGACATAACCAAAGAGGCGATGACTCTTAGTCAGGATGATAGAACAAGACTATGAGAAATAATTAGAATTGTCTAAACGAATGGTAGTAATCTGCGGAATATTGTGATCATGACTCCCACGGAGAGAACTCACAGGAGGAAGAACTGGCAAGGAGGGAGCTGGAGAATCACTGATGTAAGACACAGTAGCTCAAGAATAGAAGTCTAGAGACCACTCATAGGCCACAACTAAGGGCATCAAAGAGCGTCGGATTACGCCAAACAAATAAAAGTGTAAAAGAGGAGAGGGAGGGAAATCCACTCCATCCAATGACTGGGAAGCAAAGCGGCGCCGGAAGGGAGCAAGGGCTTCAATGTATGGCCGGTTCCAGAAGAACAACAACTACAAACGGTGGAGCGGAAGGCGAAGAAGCGCTGGCAGGAAGGGCATGTGAACTCTGGAAGACCGACGAACGAAGAGCGGGTGGAAGCGTTGCTGGAAGAAAACTGGCGAAGCAGCGCTGCTAGAAGGCGAGCGAATTACCCGCAGTTGGGACAAGGACGGATGGGCGACTACCGACTGCGGATCGTCAGAACTATTGTAGCAGATAGACGGATCGATCGCAACGAGCGACCGAATGTCGTGCGACGAAAGCGCGAAGAGCATTAGTTAGGGCACCAGGAGTTGTGGTTCTGATACCATGTTGAGGGAAACCGAAAAAGAATTTATTGCATTCAAAGAGCACAAATCCTCTCAATATATGAAGGCAGATAAAGATAATACGCGACATTACAAAAGTTGTAAATAACATGAATAACATATATTGTAACAAATCCATTGCATCGCATCAGGACTATGGTTAGAGGGTACTTTATTTATTGAATTGCGTGCATGTTTTCATGTCATTCTTGGGTTGATCATAGCTTCATTTGCAGTTGTCATGTACTCGCTTGCAATGCATTTAGAGTTAGGGCAACGTGAGTTTGCCACCTATAGATTCATCCAGTATCACTTGAGTTTTCTGCGTTGGAGCTCTTGAGAAACTAGGGTTTGGTTCCTCTCTTCTCTCCCTCCTTCCTCTTCCACGATGAGTCGAGTCGTTAATTCCAACACCGATTGGTTTTAGGATTGGATTTTGTGCGACTTCGACGCAGACAGACTTAAATAGTTCTACTCTTCTCATCTTTAGTCTACTGTAAGTTCTCCTCTTCTCCTCCTTCCTTGTTTATGGAATTTCTAGTAATATGTTGGCTGGAATGAAATCACAGTTTGTTCTAACTTGGAGGTGTATTGTACGTGGGTGTTATGGGCCTAATTCGGAGGTGGAGATGGCGATAGCGGAGATACTACGGAGCCGTAACCGCGACAGCCTAAGCGGGGCTTGCTTGTTGGACAAGAGAGCTACCAAGATCTCACATACAAGATGGGAACTAGAACTTTCTCATTGCTTAACTGATACAACACCCCAAATGCCTTTATATAGGCTTACAACATATAAAAAGACAAGATAATAACACCTAATAACTAAACCCGGTGCTTGAGGCCTCCCTATATAATTATAACATAAATTTATTAAAGATAATGGTAACTATATATGCGGGCGTGCAGCCCATAACATCTCACTCTTCCTCCAAAAAGAGCTTGTCCTCAAGCTTTATCTGATTCCCTCGTCGTCAGAGTCCTCGACGTGCAGGTAGAAAAACTGGTTTCACCTGTGGCTGCGAGTATACTGCTCGTCGCAATTAAAACATAATCCTTGGGCGCGTCGTTGAAGCATCTCAACCCGAGATAATGGGCAAACCGGTGGGGCTGGAGGACCCTCAATACGGCCATGTTGAACGATGTTGGTGGCAGGTGGGTGGGCCTCCCGTGTTAGCTGGAGGCAACGATCACAGAGCCGGGCCAGACTTATAGCAATCACTAAGTCTGGAGGGACCTCAAACTTGACATCCAGTCGCAGGCGATCGCGAAGTCCAGCGGTGAAAATGTCCAACTGCATATCCGGGGCAAGAGTGACACGCGCCAAGAGAAGCTGAAATTGTTCCAGGTACTCGTCCACGGACCCCGTTTGTCGTAGAGATGTGAGTTCGCTGAGGGGGTTGCTGCGGATAGGAGGTCTGAAACGCAAGTTGCATAGCCGCTTAAAGTCGTCCCATATCAGATTCGGCCGGTCGGTGAGAAGTCAAGAAGCCCACAAAACAACGGAGTCGAGCATATGGAAAGATGCTAGATGGATCCGGTTTGCTGCAGGAGTTTGTTGGTGGCCGAAGAATTGCTCACACTTGGTGAGCAAGCCCATAGAATCATTTTTCCCATCATAGGTTGGAAATTCCAATTTGGTATAGCGTGGTACAATCGCAACGTCGGGGTGCGCAAGGACTGGAGGCAGTGGTGCGTAGATAGTCAGGGGCAGCGGGGCATTGCGGAGAAGTGGCGGTGTCTGACTGTTGCTTGTATGATCGTGTGCGGGGGCGGTAGAAAGATCATCGATACGCTTGGAGAGAGCAGTAATTGCCTCTTGATAACGGTCCGCGAGAGCAGTTTGCACAACTTGTTGCGCCATGACGGCCTGCAGCATGAACATAATCTGACTTACTTGGTCAGATAAGTCATCCATAATGCGAGAAGAGGAGCGGGTGACAGTGCGGTCAGAATGTGCCGAGTCTGATGAATGGGAGTGGCCACGAGTGCCACGTTGTGGACCAATGATGACACAAATTATGTGTCAAGCAGTCTTGCTCCTCTGTGTTGGAGGAAGCAGAAAGTAGACACCTGATGGGTAAATGATGTTGCCGGATTTATAGGACAGTTTTTTGGCGAAATTTATAATAATAGAAGGTTGTAGATAGGAGGGTGTTTGCTGCTAGGAGGGGCTCATGGCGGAATAAATGATGTTAGACGGCGGACGGCTTATAAATGAAAATTAGAGCCGCGTGTGATTAAAATTAATAAAAAGTGATGTAGGGAGGGGCTTGAGGCAGGAAATAAGCCTGAAGGAGGCTTGATGATAGTGATTGTCACGGCTAAGGCCCGGCTCAAGGAGTCTTAATGGGACCCGACTAGTTCAACCATGAGGGCTGCAGCCCAAATGGCCCCAACGTATTTCTGGCATGTTTATCAGTGCAGCGCGGTGTTGGCATTGGGTCTCGAACCCGCAACCTTTGATAAAGACCTTTAATATCACTCCTCGTCACCAACTGGGCTGCAATGAGTATCAATGAGACCCGACTGGTTCAACCGTGAGGGCTGCAGCCCAAGTCACCCCAACGCATTTCTGGCATGTTTATCAGCGCAGCGTGGTATTGGCGTTGGGTCTCGAACCTGCAACCCTTGATAAGGAGTCATAATATCACTCCCCATCACCAACTGGGTTGCAACTCAGTTGGTGATGAGGAGGGATATTAAGGCTCCTTATCAAGGGTTGCGGGTTCGAGACCCAACGTCAACACCGCGCTGCGCTGATAAACAGGCCAAAAATGTGTTGTGGTCACTTGGGCTACAGCCCTGACGGTTGAACCAATCGGGTCCCATTAAGACTCCTTGAGTCGGGCATGGGCCGTGACAAATGTTGGAAGCTCTATTAAGAATGGTAGTACTCGATCTAAATGGCTCATGGGAAAAATACTTATCGCAGGTGAAATTTTCTTACAATAATAACTATCAGTCAAGTATTCAGACGACACCATTCGAGGCATTATATGGGCGAAGATGTCGTACCCCGCTAAGCTAAGAAGAAGATGGTGAACAAAAGTTATTCTCAAAGAACCAAGTGGATAAAATGAACGATAAACTTACACTTGTACTGGAAAGATTGAAAGTAATTCAAGACAGACAACAAAAATATTACAACGTCAGATATTGAAGAGTAGAGTTTAATGTAGGTGATATGAAATGTTTTAAAATAAAGCCCTTCAAAGGAGCTTCACGAATTCGTCGACTTGGGAAGCTTAGTCCAAGATACGTGGGGTCATTCGTCATCTCTAAAAGAATTGGATCATTGGCTTATCGCCTAGTATCATCTGATGCTCTTCAAAACCTTCATGATGTATTTTATGTTTCTTCATTGAGGAAATACATAGCAGATCCAGAGAAAATAGTTCCTTCTGAGCAGATTCAAATAGAATCGGATCTATCAAGCCCAACTGAACCATACAAGATTGTAGATTGGCAAAATAAACAACTCTGAAATCGAGAAGTTCGATTCGTCAAGATCTGGTGGAAAGAGCATGGAATTCATGAGATAACGTGGGAAAAAGAAGAAATGAGAAATCTCTTCCCTCATTTGTTTGATGTACCTTCAGATTGGAGATTTTTGCGGACAAAAATTCAATAAGGATGGAAGAATTGTGACGTCGCCAAATATACAATATGTATGAAGTTTAAATCTCGTCCGACTTTAAATCGGTGTGTTAATAGAAGAATAGTAAAACGTTGTGTACATAATGAAATAACATCTTAATATAATAAGTAATAGTTTACAATTAATTAAAAACAAAAACAAATATTGGTGATTAATTAATAAGAGGGATAGGAGGAGGACCGGGGGACCGGTAGTTTCCGATTAATACGTGAATAAGCGTGTGTGGCGTCCATGGGCTAAGCGGCGCTCGGTTAGAGATAAGAAAACAGCTCCAGGTTTATTTCCCTCTCCCAGTTTTTGCGAGAAGCTCTAGACGCACGACGGAAGCTGCACGACGCCATCGCCTTCCGAGAGCTCGATTCTCCTCCGTTTTTCTGATTTCTCCTTCTATCAAGAGGTAATCTCTTGCTCTCCATTCCTCTTGTTTCTATTATGAAGATTTTACACAGATTGAAATGGGTAGAAACCTAGGGTTTGAGATTTCTTTCATTTATTTTCAAATGAAAAGTTTCTGTAAGGTTTTCTCATGCCCTAATCCTCGATTTCAAGTCACTTTGCTCCACCCCTAACTGATATACCATGGATTTCAAAATTGTGAAGTATGCATGAGAATAGGAAAGGACTCCTGGCATGTATACTTCTTAATTGGAGCATAACCCCATCCTCATGTAATTGGTTGTCAATTATTTCAAGGGAAAGGGTTACCCTGTTATTTTAAATCACTAATTGGAGGTAGGGATTACTCCAAATTACTAATTGGAGGCTAGGGATTGCTGCCCTTCACTAAATTAGTGAAAAGTCCTAATTAAAAAATTAGGGCAGCAAATTCCTAAGCCATTTAAAAATCCTTTGACCTAATTAGGTCAAGTGGAACTCATCAAAGGGGATTACGATATATTTGACCTACTTAGAGACATCAAATTGATATCTTTAAGTTGTTTACGGATGATAATTAAGAAGTGATAAACGATGTTTGGAGACATCGATTTGATGTTCTTAAATTACTTAAGGATGGTATGTTATAGGAAATGGCATCTCATGGAAGCGGGAGATGCAACAATGGTGACAGGAGTGACAAAGGCAAAGGGAAATCCACCGTGAGTTCTTACCCTTTTATAATTGCTCCCATTTTAGATTTGATTCTTATTTCTAAATATGCTTTATGTTGCAACGAAAAGTAATCTAAATAATCATGTAAATAAAGAAAAATGTAAACTAAATGAATAATGTGATGAAATGTGCTAGGTTAAGGGTGAACCCAACTAGTGGAGGTGGGGTGAATGTCCTCCCAACGTATAAGGGAATAAAGTAAACGTGCGAATAAGAAAAGACATGTGAATGAATGTGTGTGAATATGAAAAGTAACGCAAGCGTGCTATATAAATGTCATGAAATATTAATATACTCTTAACATTGTCGGATAACAACTCGAAGAGTATAAGAGATAAGGAAACAAAACCAATGCAAATCACAGAAAAATAAATACAAGTATATGATGAATAGAAAGAGATAAACAATGAGAAGAAGATGAAAAAGAAATGATATGAAAAAGATAAATAAGAGATAACGTAATCAAGAGAATATAAAATATTAAATCCGTAAAAACTATGAATAAGACATCATAATAATGAAGGGAACAATGAGAATTCATTTAGTCATTTTAACATATAGAAAATGTAACTAAACAGGTCAAGGAGGAAGTCACTCCCGGCACTTTTAGCCGGCCCCTCACATGTCGCGAGAAAATGTACAAGATCTGGGTCGAAGTCGTCACCGCAGTCTTCGGTATTCCGGATGCTCACAAGGCGGGCTGTCGTGATCCTGATTGCCATTACGACGAGTTCCAGTTCTCCTTCCAGTAGTCTGTAGTGTCTTTGTCATGTAGCATAATAGTGTAGTTTTGATCTGTTGCTCATAGTCACATTTTGTTATAGTCATGTGATGCACTCTTCTATGTAGCACAGATATGCGATACCCGTCTTTTGTATACATATGTTGGGTTAGATTTTGGATGATCGGATGTACTGGATCATATGTGAAATAAATAAAATGTTTTACTTTGCTGCACTCTTTTTTTTTGTACTCTGTAATCATAACTGCTGAATGTTCAATTTACTGGCACCTCTGATGTATTATAAAAAAGAAATGTAAATTGTGATGGTATCCTAGTACGTGGGGCTGTTACAGGTAGTGGCTGGACAAAGGGGAAAACGGATGGGGGCTGCTGTTTGCAAGAGCTGGACAGTAAAAATGGAAAGGTGGAGGGTGGGGGAGAAGGAAAAAAATCAAAAGATACAAGGCTTGCCCAAGGAGTCGTCACCCAAGGGTTCCACGGACTCGGCACCGCAGAGAGATCACCGGAAATGAGGAAGAGGACTTTCCAAATTTCAGCAATGAGAAATGACTGCAGCCTTAACAATCTATTTATAATAAACTGAATTTAGGGCACTCAGAATCAACGGCTATGATTGGTCGTTGGTTTCAATGACAAAACTACATAAAATATAAACTGAAAAACACAAAGCTATATATGAAATTGATTTGCAATGCGAATCCGGATGCATCCATGTCATCCGATCGTCAATCCGGGCACGCCATATATGCTAATTCGTCACACCACATCAAATGGCTTTCGCTTATGTAAAAAGGGGATTTTGCCGTGATATGTATAGTATTAATTCTTCTCTTGGCTAAGTAATTAATAGTGCTAGATGGCTTGATATTACTAATTTCATATTAAAGCTCTGTCTTGCTTCATTACTGCTTCCTATACTATTCTTATACTAGATTATGATGTTGCTGATTAAAGCTTGCTGGTTAGAAATTTATAGCTCATATCTTTAGGTTTTCTTTTGGGATTTCAGATTTCAGTTTTGCTTTCCTTTAGGAATTCCAGCTAATCAACTTTCTTGATTTCGATTTAAGATCACCTAAGCTTTTCTCCTACCACCACCTCTAAAAAATCGTGTTAGCGTTCTATGGGGTTCATGTGGATATCTATTTAAGACGCAACCGGATGCCTAATTACATATAGTACGAAGGATGGTATCGAATGATAGATGTGAGGATGACCCGAAGAATGATAAAGGAAAGAAAAAGATGACAGGTAAATTTTTACCTATTTGACTTGTGCTTTATTTTCCGTATATTTTAAATTATTACACGAACCGTTATTTATTTTCATATTAAAATTATTTACAGCGTATGAACATGCATAGTTTCATTTACATTGAATAAGTTCGTTCTTTTAAATCACTGGCAAAAAATATTCACGAATAATGTCAAAGACAAACCAGAAAGCGATTAATATTCTGAGGAAAACCTCATTTAATTAACACCCTATGTTATTAATAAAGACATAACAAGTAAATGATGAAAAAAACACAGGATTGAATGCATCGATGCATACATAATTTTAAGTGTTGAACATGTACTGTTTTTCTAATTCAGAGGGCAGAAAAGTCTGATGCATGTTCGATCACACTAAATTGGAACATGTCGATTTCAGGGGGGCCTAAAAGCATGAAGCATGTTAGATTGTACTGGGGTAGATATATGATGTCTGATCCAAGGGGCCTAAAGGCCCGAAGCATGTTCCATCGTGTTGGATTGCATATGATGACCAATCCAGGGCCTGAAAGGCCTAAAGCGTGTCCGATTGTGCATGATTAATAGATGATGACCCTGAGGGGTAGGGCCCAAAGACTGATGACTAACACAGCTACACTTAGCAATACATCTAGACCGAAATGATTGAATTAATAACGAAACAAATGATAAAAATTAAAATGTAACGGATATAAAAATGACTAAGAAATCTTTATTGTTTATTATTGCTTACAAATTCTTATATTGATCCACTTATTACTGATACGGCTTACATATTTCCATATTATTGTTGCTTATTGATCACTGGCGCTTACCGATTATTGGATTATTGTCTACTGCTTACTATAAAATATAATATACATATTGCTAATAATCCTTGTGTTTGGATGTACAATGGTTAAAGAGGTAAAAATCTCACTTAATCTTTATGACAAATGCTTTGTATTCTAAATTTTTTAGGGTTTGAGAGGGATAAAGCCAGATGCTAGTAAGAACCTTCTGAAGAAGAAAAGAAAAGAGAGCAGTATAAGCCGTGGGCGAAATTTTTAGTAGGAATTACGGAAGTTGTCGAGGAGCATGAAAAGTGGTGTCGAGACCCACAGGATCCCGCATGCATGGCAAATTAGAGTAGATTACATAGTATGTTTGTGATGTTGCATGATGTTTCTAGAAGTATGTTGTAGCGTTGAATATATTTGCACTCATATGGATATGTATATGTGGATTGGGGATATGTCAATATAGAAACATGCCTTTAATGAAATAAAAAGTTTTTGTTTTGTACATTTTAGTACTCATTGTGATCATCTCATACTGTACTGAAAAGCTTGAAACTCTGGGTAGCTGATGTATAATATAAATAGTGGCGGCCTGTGGATCATCACAATTAAGGCTTCGTTTGGTTCGGCGTTTCGCTGCCTCCGTTTGGAGCAAACACCGCCGGACGGAGGGTAAACAAACAGGCACCGGCGGAGTTTGCTCCGTTCACACCCGCCGGACAGAGGAAAAGCCGCCAAAACGGAGCTTTTTCAACCCCGCCTCCCACCCCCCCCTCCGGTTCGACCTCTCCGTTTGGACCCGCCAGCTCCTCCCGCCACCGCTCAATCAAACGAAGCTTGTGGTAAAAGAGCGAAACTTTTGAGATTTTGGTGGTAATGAGTATTAAAAATATACTTGGTATCAGAGCTCACCCGATCCTTGTGGATTCCGGTTTCTAACTGTCCGCCTCTAGCGGTTTCTTCTGTCCGCGCGAATTCCTTTTCTATCCGCCCTCCTCTAGCGGTTTGTTCAGTCCGCTTTGCATTCGTTTTTGTGGTCTCTGCGGACTCTGATTTTTCTAACCGTCCACTGATCTTTTCTTCTATCTGCACGGATTCCTTTTCTAGCCGCCTTCTCTTCTCAAACCGCACCAACTATTTATACTCCTTCTGGCAATCTTGGAGCTGCTTCTAAGTTTATTGGCCCGAATTATCCAGACCGGAGTGTTTTGTTTGTGTTCTTGTTGAGGTCTCAACACAAACGTCATCATCTCACTGATGACCCTACAGCTCGTGGATCTACTGCCTTTGATGATTGGGATGTGCATGATGTTTTGGTCAGGACATGGTTTGTTAATTGTCTCTCTGATGAGTGCTTACCGGTTATTCGACATGATGAAACCGTTAAAGCTGCTTGGACTCATTTTGTTGCTATGTATTCGAAAAACGCTCAGACCTCGTGCATATACATGTTATATGCCAATTTGTTTGTCTGCCCCACTTTGACTCGTGTTGTTGCTTATCAGGAAGTGCAAGCTCTTAGTGCTGAAATTCTACAACATCTTCGTTCTCCACTGATCTAGCTGAGCAGCACAAACACTTTCAGAAACTTCTGGTTGTGTGTTATCTTCTTTGCCTTCCAGAGCCTTATGACAAGATAAGACAACAAATTCTTGGCGAAGCTGATTCTCCCACTCTTGATGCCATTGTTGCATGTATTGCAGCTGTTACCACTCTTCTTCAGCGCCCTCTGCTTGCTTCCCCACCCCATCCCGATGCTTTTGCTCATCAGGTTCGCTCTAGTAATTTTAGTGATCGTGGAGGTCATACTAGTGGGCGAGATGTGTCTTGTAATGTCTGCTCCCATTGTGGCAAGACAGGCAATCTTGTTGATCGTTGTTGGGCTAAATATCCTCATTTTCGCCCATCTGCGGGCGACAACACAAAGAAGTCCATGTCTCTTGTCTCCTCTTCTACAAGTGTTAATGTAGTCACTCAGGGTAAGTGATTGATTGATTCAGGAGCTACTAATCACATGACGGGTGATTTTGGTTTATTCTCAAGCTTGAACAAGCATAACCGGTCTTGTCTGGTTTTTGCTGCGGATGGTAATCCGTCTCCTATATGCGGGACTGGTACGGTCCGTGTCACTCCGACTTTGCGGCTTGAGGACACGCTTTACGTCTCGTCTTTTCCGTGCAATTTACTCTTTGTTCCTGCTCTCTGTTCCTGCTCTCTGTAAATAGTTGAACTGCACGATTACATTTACTTCTACTACTTGTTCTTTTCAGAATTCACACTCCAAGGAGAAGATTGTTGTTGGGACTGAAAACAATGGGCTCTTCTTCCTAGACAATGTCACTGTTTTTTTCGCTTCTCTTTTGCAATGACATTTTCGTCTTGGTCATCTTCCTGCTCGTCTCATCTAGCAACTGCTACCGGATTTGCCTAAGGAGGACTCCTCTTTGAACTGTGAGGACTGCCAACTTGGCAAGCATCATCGTTCTTCCTTTTTAGCAAGACAAGGACGTAGTTCTTCTCGTCCGTTTGAACTTGTTCATTCAGATATTTGGGGTCCTGCTCCTAATGATTTCTCTCGTTGTATTTGGTTGTATCTCTTAAAAGAGCGTTTTGAACTTTATTCTGTGTTCACGATATTTTATAATGAGATACAAACTCAATTTGATGTTTCTCTTAAAATTCTTCGAACTGATAATGCTCAAAAATATTTTTGTCAACAACTTTCTGATTTTTGCATGCAACGTCGCATAGTTCATCAAACTAGTTGTTCATGCACGTCTCAGCAAAATGGGGTTGTTGAGCGCAAAAATCGACATCTCATGGATGTTACTCGCACCCTTCTCACACATATGAATGTTCCTCGCTCGTATTGAGGACATGTTATGCTTCATTCTTGCTATCTCATCGATTGTATTCCATCATCGGCTCTTTAGGGTCACACCTCATTCTCCATTTTACATCCAGGAGCTCAACCTTTTTCGTTACCTCTCCATCTTTTTGGCGGCACAATGTTTGTGCATTCTCTGTCTCCCAGTCGTGACAATCTTTCACCTTGCTCAGTAAAGTGCGCCTTTTCGGGTTATTGTCCGACCCAAAAAGGGTATCGTCGTATCGGTGCTTTGATCTCCTGCTAAGAAAACAGTTTGTTTCTGCTTATGTTACATTTTTTGAAGATATGTCTTATTTTTTTCAAGCTTCTACTCTCGTACCATCTGATTCTTCACTGTTTCTTCCTATTGTTTCCACACCTTCACTAGCATCTATTTCATCTTCTACGTCATTATCTTCTCTTCTCATACCAGTTCTTTCCTTAATTTATCTTCGTCTCTATCTTTTGATTCTTCCTTGCCTTTGGAGTCGTTGCTGACAGTTCTAGGGTCAGTAATCTCACCGACGGATGGATCTACTACAGAAGACAAGTCAGATCTTGATCTTCCTATTGCCCTACGAAAGAGAGTTAGAATGTGCACTAAACATTCCATTCATGATGTTGTGTCCTATACTCGTCTATCCCAGCTGGAAGAAAATTTGCTCTTGCACTCTCGACAAATGTTGTTCTGGTTAACTATCAGGAGGCTCTTGCTATTCCGCATTGAAAAGCGGCAATCGATGAAGAAATGAAGACTTTAACTGAAAGGGGTACTTGGACTCTTGTCCTTACTCCTCTAGGTGTGGATGTAGTTGGTTGTCGGTGGGTCTTTGTCATCAAATTTCATCTG
This sequence comes from Platanthera guangdongensis, assembly GCA_039583875.1. Taxonomy (NCBI): domain Eukaryota; kingdom Viridiplantae; phylum Streptophyta; class Magnoliopsida; order Asparagales; family Orchidaceae; genus Platanthera; species Platanthera guangdongensis. The sequence goes on along the minus strand of CM077154.1, from coordinate 134,724,645 downwards.
GATGTCACTATTGACCGCTATAAGGTCAGGCTTGTTGCCAAAGGCTTTACTCAAACGTATGGTGTGACTTTTTTGATACATTCTCCCCAATTGATCGTATCAGCACTATCCGTGTTCTTTTCTCTATTGTAATTAACAGAGGTTAAAAGATGTGTCAGTTAGATGTAAAGAATGTTTTCCTGTATGGTGATCTACAATAGGTGGTTTACATGAAGCAACCTCTTGGGTACGTTGCTCCGGGGGGGGGGCTGAGGTATGCGAGTTACGGAAGGAAATTTATAGTCTAAAGCAAAGTCCACGGGCCTGGTTCGAGAAGTTCAGCAAGGTTGTTTTTCCTATTTGTTTCACTCGCAGTTCTGTTGATCACTCTCTTTTTATTCGCAAGACTACTAAAGGGTTTGTGATTCTTGTTGTCTATGTGGATGGTATTCTCCTTACTGGTGATGAAAAAGAAGAGGTTGATCTAGCAAAGAGACATTTTCGGTAACATTTTGTTGCAAAGGATATGGGCTCTCCTAAGAACTTCCTGGGAATAGAGATTTTGCGAAAACACAACTCTGTGGTGCTGTCACAATGGAAGTATGTGTTAGATCTTTTGAAAGAAATTGGTCTTCTTGGTGCAAGATCTGTTCGATGTCCTATGGTCGTTGGTGATGACAAGAGTTGGACGGAAGATACTATGTACAAGCGTCTTATAGAAAACTCATCTATCTGATTGTTACCAGACCTGATATTTGTTATGCAGTAGGGAATGTCAGTCAGTTTATGCAAGCTCCCAGAGAGCGTCATCTCCGTTCTGCTTGAAAATTCTGGAGTATTTGAAAAAGGTCTCAAGGGAAGGGTTTATTGTTTTGAAAACATAATCATCTGATGGTTAGAGCATATTCTGATACTAGCTATGCAGACAATCAAGAAGATAGAAAGTTTACCTCTAATTTTTGCACCCTTGTGGGAGAAAATTTTGTCAGCTGGAAAAGCAAGAAACAGTCTGTTGTGTCATGATAAAGCGTTGAAGTTGAGTACTGAAGCATGACATCAACCGCTTGCAAATTGAAATAGTTGCGTGCCTTTATGCTTGACTTGGGAGAAATATATGATCATCATTTACCTATGTTTTGTGACAACCAGGTTGTTATACATATATCAAAAAATCAAGTTTTTCATGAAAGGACAAAGCACATTGAAGTTGACTGTCACTTCGTCAGAGAAGAAATTTTGAAAATCAAATATGGACTTCATTCATCACTTCTGACAATGAGCTTGCAGACATCTTTACCAAACCAATGTCTGCTTCTCTTTTAGATGTCTGTGACAAGCTGGGCATGGTTGACATATATGCTCCATCTTGAGGGGGGGTGTTAGATTTTATGGAGCTTGGTGGACTGGCGATTTGGTCGGGCGGCCTGGCAGTTAGGCGGTCTGCCGGTTTGGTCCAGGCGGTCTGGAGGATTTACGGTCTGGCGGCTTAGTCCAGACGGTCTGGAGATTTGGCGAACTGACAGCTTAGTCCAAGCGGTCTGGCGGATTGACTGGTGGATTGAGTTTAGCGGACTGGCGGGTTAGCCTTGGCAGTCTGGTTCCCGTTGTGCTGCGGACTGTCTCTGGCAGTTTGGTCAGAGGACGAGCCAGCTGTGTTGCGATCACGCTCTGGTCTCGCTGTTGTGAACTTGGCGAATAGAGAGTTGAAGTTGTTGCAGATAGAGGCACAGCTGAAGTTGCGGTATGAGGAGCAGCTGAAGTTGCGGTCTGAGGAGCAGCTGAAACTGCGGGTACAGGCTATTCTTGCGACTTGATGTTCAAGGGAGTTGACCTGGAGTTCGGCGGATTTGTGCTTCTGTCCACTTATGTGGAGCGGACTGTTGTTCACGGTCGACGGCAGCAGGCTGCTAGTAGAGTCCCGACAGATACAAGTGTGCGGTGGACAGTGCCTAACCGCTCAGTTATAGCGGTCTAAAATTTTTTGTAACTGCCTAGATCGCGTGTTGTATTTTAGTCTCAGATCGTCTGTTGTATTTTTCTCTTTCTTTTCTCCCTATAAATAGGAGGTCATACTCATGTAAGTTAATTTTTTGTGAAATACAAACCTTGTTATTTAAATTTTCTCACAATTAAATTATATAAGTATGTGAGGTTGTATGATGTTTGTAGATGTATGTTGTAGTAGCGTTATATATATTTGCACTCATATGGATATGTATATGTGGATCCGGAATATAGCAATGTAGAAACATGCTTTTAATGAAAAAGAAATCAATTTTGCACATTGTAATACTCGTTGTGATTATATTTTACTGCATTCTGAACTTGAACTCTACTAGATGATGTATACTATAAATAGTGGCGGTTTGTGGATTGTCCCATAAATATTCAGCCATATTAAGAAAAAACACTTGCTTTAAATCTGAGAGCCACTAAAGGCATTTATATTTTCTACTACACATGAGGGGCAATGAATGAATTGAAAATTAACTGAGATAAACTAAATAAGAAGTGCATAAAAACATGCGTAAGGTATACCTGCAAAAGTAACGTGCCATCATTACATTTGTCCACAACATGTGTGCTTACGTGGAAGGGTTCAGTAAAATGCACAGCAATTGTCCTGCACAGTACATAAGATTGTCTAGTAGTTAAGAATCAAGAAGTATATGCATGAGGTCAGTATTTAACCACGTAGCAAAATTATACTGAATTATTTTGCATCCATTTTCGGCAAATAGACATAACAAGACAGGAAAACTTGGAAAAGTTGTTTATTTTACTAATAAAAGTTCTCTAATAATTGATACACCTTCAAATGAGATCGGTGCCATCAATTGATGTAGAAGTCGAGCACTCATATAATTGCAAATAGATATTCTTCGGATTCAATCCTTCATTAATATTGCTTCATCCAACCCTTTCTCTACTTGACAAATCCCGCCCTTCCCCATTACACCACCTATACCCACTCACCTCTATTTTTTTCACAATATACCAAGCTCTAGGCTTCCCCGTTTCCATAGATGTCATATGTGTAACACCCCTTCCCAGTTTTACGATAATTAACCATCCGGTCGGGTCAGCGATATAAAGAGAACTAGGAAACAGTATCAAAACTAGTACACAGCAGGTATAAAGTAGAATCTACTAAAAATTTTAAAACTTACAACGGAAGCTAAGAAAGTAAACTAAGGGTAACCACATATCTGATATCTGGATTCACAGAGCCACTAAACACGAATAGAATTGAAATGACTGAAAATCTGTAATAAGTCTGATACAAGACATCAAATATTAACAAGATACATTGTCCACAACTACAACTATATGCTGAAAGTAAAGAAGAACTAAATGGGAAAACACTACAAACTGACGTCACAACGCTCATCCTAGGCGTAGTTTCCCACCTGGGTCACCTGTAAAAACATTGACCACGAGGGGTCAGAGTAAAGAAAAAATAACTCTTCCTAGTGACACTAAAAACATTTTCTCATATGATGAATGCATGCCTTTAGAAAATAATTTCGTGCATTAAAACATTTATGTTATATGTTATGCATGCCTTCAGAACACTACTTGGTCAAAACATCTACTTGTTCTATGTTCGCGACTTTCAGTTCACTAACCCAAGTCCCGGCATTCACTAACTAGTGTACTGTCTCACGTAAGGTCTATACTTGAGTTCTAAACGGTTACTAGCTTGCACATCTACTTGGAAAGTTCTAGGAAGAGTAGCTCCTAACGCGCATTTGAAACTGACGACCCGAGACCATCTGACGAACTCAATTGTTCTAGTGTCGCGCGGACACGGTCTCAGATCTGCTAACTGTCTCAAAGTGAAGTCAACTCCCAATATTATACTGCTCATAGGGTACCATATGTCTTATGAGAAGGGTAGTGCGCCTTTACCTAGCACAAAAAGACTTATGTGTGCTTACCGACCTTTTTGGTCTGATGCTACTCTGCATGAGACTTTTCTTTTGGTGTACTACTGAACGACCCTTGACTTTCTCGTGGTCGACTAGAAGGGACATTCACGCCCTTGGTTGGACAAATTCCAAGCCTATGTACACGTGTAAAGGTTTTGTACCTAACATTACTGTTCAGGATCTGACTACTTTGGTCTTGAAGAAGGGTGTCATCCTACACATTTTCCGCGACCGAATTCTTACCACCACACATTTTTATGCATGGTCATGATATTTGTACAAAACCTACGCATGTGTATACAAAATATTTTTCTTGCTATGTCTAACTAACAGAAATTCAGTTTCCTTACAGTGATGTTGCGACGCTCGTACACTCGGCGCGGCGACATTTGCTTTTCCCAAAGAATTCTGACTGCTAGGAACTTTCAGAATCTTGTCCCGAGGCCAAAATCCTGCAATCAAGCTAACTCTATATTACCCATTTTCCCCTTAGGGTTTCATTTTTTGGAAAAGTTTCAAAATACTAGGGTAACCCAAAATCCAAAACTAATTTAGTGTTTTAACTATACGAGGGAGCGACTTAGGCTCTCAATGCGCCCAACTTAAAATTTGCGGTGGATTCCGTACTCCAAAACCTATATAGGGCAATAGGAAGAAAACCTATGTTAGATTAACTTCCAAATCGAATAATTTCCATGAAGGAATAAAAATAAAGGAGAAATAAACTCACCGGAAACGAACGATTCCAACTTCCACCGGTTAGGGTTGAATCCGGCTCTTCCACGGCCAAGGAAGGAAAAGGAATACCCACCGACGCTCGTAGAGGAAGGAGGGGTCGGAGAGGGGTTCCGAAGGAGGATCGGCCGCCGGCTAGGGCAGCGGGAGGCGTCGGGCTTGTCGCTGCGTGCGGAACGGGGAAAGACGAGAGATAAATGTCGGCCTGCGGTTTTTCTTACCCGTGAGAATGAGGTTTACGGGAATTAATTCATGGGCTATGCGGTTTTTGATAACCGTATGAAGAGAGGGGGCAATTTGAGACCGGCTATTGGCACCCCAAACTATAAATTTTATTTATTCTTGCTAAACGCAACTCATACCACACTAACTCCTTTGAACTAAACGATTTCTTGCCACGCTTCGATACTAAGATTTAAAATGTGTTACACTATCATTATGACTAGCACACTTCTCAAATTAACGGACGCGAACTTTAGGAATAGCATTGTACCTCGACGCCACGCTGCCTCGATCAAAATCCGTCGCGACTCGACCCTACAATTAAAATTAAATTTCGCGTCAAAACTTACGGATGTTACAAATCTCCTCTACTAACAAAAATTTTTGTCCTCAAAAATTGTAATCATACCTGAATCGAAGAGGAAATAATAGTCTGCATTGCTCTTAAGCTCATCCTCTCACTCTCAAGTATACTCTGGACGGTCACAGTTCATCCAAAAGACTTTGACCATGCAAATCTCTCTATTTCTGAGCTTTTGTATCCTTGAATCCACGATTCTGACTGGTCTAACCCCAACACTAAGATCTGTCTCGATTGGTGTCTCCTCGGTACTGATGATCTGGTTGGAATCTCTGCCTGCTCTCCTCAGATAGGAGACGTGAAATACATCATGTATATCACTCATTTCCTCAGGTAAGGTCAACCTATATGCAACCTCACCAACTCTTTCCAGTATCTCAAAAGGACCAACGAATCTGGGGCTCAGTTTCTTCATCCGCTTTATTCTAGATACTCCTCTGACTGGTCTGACCTTCAGATAAACGTAGTCTCCAACTATAAATTCTACTGACCTGTGCTTCTGATCATGATACTTGGTCCGACGATCATGAGTTGTCTTCATACGCTCTTGAATGAGATTGACTCTGTCAGTGGTCTTATCAATTCATGACTCCCTGATGGTAGATCTTTCTTCACTTTCAGCCCAACACAACGGTGTCCGACAACGTCTACCATAGAGGGCCTCGAACGACGTCATTCCAATACTCGTCTGAAAACTGTTATAGTAATAGAATTCCACAAGAGTAGCACATTTCTCTCACTTTCCTATTTGTGCGCTTAGTCTGTCCATCGGTCTGGGGATGGAATGCGGTGCTGAAATGTAATCTGATACCCAAACGTTCCTGAACGTATCTCCATTCCCTGGAGGTGAATCTGCCAACTCGGTCTGAAACTATGGTCTTGGGAACACCGTGAAGTCGAACTATCTCGTCTATATATAACTGTGCTAATCTGGGACCCTGATCTGTCTATTAAGAGGAATGAAATGGGCAACCTTAGAAAGACGATCAACTATAACCCATAAGAAATCATTCTCACTCTGCGATCTCGGCAGACCATGGATGAAATCCATGGATATATCATCGAATGTCCACTCAGGAATGGGAAGTGGCTGCAACTTGCCTCCAAGCCTTTGGCACTTGGCCTTAACTAACTTTCACGTCTCGCACTTCCCTACGTAATCTGCAACATCACTTTTCAAGTCTGGCCACCAGACTGCCTTCTTGAGATCTGCATACATCTTCGTGTTACCCGGATGTATAGAATATTTGGAATTGTGTGTCTCAAATAGAATGTCCTCGTGAATCTCTGTCATTTTCGGATCCAACGGTAGAGCTGTCATGATTCTATCTTTAATTTCGCAGGGGATCTCCATCCAACTCAACCTTGCAGAACCAAAACTACAGCGTGGCACAACGGTGATATCCAGTCTCTCCAGTTCCAGCACTAACTCCTCCTGCTGAGTGAGAAGGAAGAAACATGAACCTCTACGGCTAAGGGCATCAGCTACAACGTTCGCCTTTCCTGGGTGGTACTGAATGTCTACGTTGTAGTCTGATAGAAACTCTAACCATCTGCGCTGCCTCAAATTGAGCTCCCGTTGATCAAATATATACTTGAGGCTCTTATGATCAGTGAAGATCTCGCAACGAACGTCATAGAGATAGTGCTTTCATATCTTCAAAACATGTATGACTGTTACAAGCTCCAAGTCATGCACGGGATAGTTCCTCTCATGAACCTTTAACTGACTCGAGGCATAGGCTACGACCTTTACATGTTGCATGAGAACACAGCCCTAACCCTGACCTGACGCATCGCTATAAATCTGAAACCCATCAGGCCCGGAAGGTAAACTCAAGATAGGTGCGGTCATCAGCCTGCCCTTCAAGTCCTCAAAAGCCAACTCGCACTCAACTGTCCAATCCAAGCCCTTATCCTTCCTAGTGAGGGAAGTCAGTGGTAAGGCTATCTTTGAAAAATCTCTGATGAATCTCCTGTAGTAACCAGCTAGACCCAAAAAACTGCGAACCTCTGAAACTGTCGTTGGCCTTGCCCAATTCTAAATGGCCTTTATCTTCTTCGAATCAACACTCACCCCTTGCTGACAGATGACGTGGCCTAAGAATGCAATCTCTGAAAGTCAGAACTCACACTTTGAAAACTTGGCATACAACTGATTTTTCCTGAGGGTGCTCAACACAATCCTAAGGTGTGCGACATGATCTTCTGCCCTCCTTGAGAATACCAAGATATCATCGATAAAAACGATAACAAAACGATCCAAGTACTCCCGAAATACCATGTTCATCAGGTTAATAAATACTGAAGGGACATTGGTCAGCCCAAACGGCAAGACCACGAACTCGAAGTGTCCAGACCTGGTACTGAAAGTAGTCTTCTGAACATCCACGTCCCGAATCTTTAACTGATGGTAGCTCGATCTCAAATCTAACTTGGAAAAGGTGCACGAGCCCACCAACTGGTCGAACAAATCATCAATCCTGGGAATCGGGTATTTGTTCTTTACTGTCAGTTTGTTCAACTCACAGTAGTCTATGCACAGTCTCAGACTACCATCCTTCTTCTTCACGAAAAGTACTGGAGCACTCCAAGGTGAAGTACTGGGGCGTATAAAACCCAAATCAAGCAACTCCTGCAACTGCCTCTTCAACTCCGCTAGTTCCCTTGGAGTCATCCTGTAGGGGGATTTGGCTACTGGTGTAGCTCCGGGCTGCAAATCTATCGGGAACTCAATCTCTCTATCTGGAGGGGCACCAGGGAGCTCTTCCGGGAAGACATCGGGGAAATCATGCAACATTGGTACCTCTGATAAGTCAGTCTTAGCCTCCGCGTTCATCAGTACTACAAAGGTTTCACAACCCTTACTGATGCACCTTCTAGCTTGGACTGCGGAGATGATCATCTTCACTACTTCCTTCAAGCCCTGAAAAGAAAATACAGTTTGGTTGGGGCCCTCAAACTGTATCTGTTTCGCCCTACAGTCAATCCTGGCGTTGACTGCCGAAAGCCAGTCCATTCCAAAGATCAGGTCGAATCCTGCAATAGGTAGTTGCAAAGCTTCCACGATAATCTCGGTATCACCAAACTGTACTGGTACCCTGCACTTATCTCTGGTCTGCAGAAGGGATCCATTCTGCATCATGACTTCCAGTGGTACTGTCTCTGGGAAGACTTCTAAATTCAGCTTACGCACTAGAGATTCTGCGATAAACGAGTGCGAGGCGCCCGTATCAAACAGAATCTTGGAAGGTAAATTTTGAATCATAAGGATGCCTACATGAATGATTTACAAAGATGAAAAGAGTGTCACTACGAAGGATTAAATAAACTTCTTAAGCAAATTAAACACTTACCTGTCACTACATGCTCCTGATCCTTTGCCTCCTGCTGACCAAGCTCATAAGCTCTGGGCTGCACCAAATCTCGACCCTGTTATGGTCTTCCATCAGTAATCCTCAAAGCTTTGCCCTTGTCAACTCTGCTTGGGCCATCAACCTCATACTTCGACTGCAGGAACAAATTACATTTGTCATCTACAGTAATTTCATAAATGTATAAAAATACAACTAGTTTTTGATTACTTGATTCGAACCAACTTCCTGACAGTAACAAGCTATGAGTCCAGGTTGACGGCACTTGTAACACACGCCCGCGCTGGCCAAACACTCTCCTGGATGGCGACGCTGACACTTGGGACAAGGGGGTAATCCTTGCTCCTGTCTCCAGACTGACCATTCTTCCTCGCATTAGGCTTCTGCTTCTTGTTCCAGTTCTTCCCTTGGTCATTTCTGCTCTGTTTCGGCTGATGCGAATCCTGAGATCAATTCGCACGAAAACTACTTCGCTTCTGAACTTTCTGCTGATCAGCCTCCAGCCTGCGAGCTGTATCCACTAAGCTCATGTAGTCAGCATTGATCATGGTCATAAGCGGTTGCCTCAACGTGTCACGCAAACCATCCACAAAACGGCTGCACTTCTCAGCCTGATCTCCATGCATCACGCCCTCATATCGAGCCAGATGGGTAAGCTCTAGCTCGTACTCAGCAACAGTCTTGTCCCCCTGGAAAAGTTTAAGGTATTTCTCCGGTAGACCTCGTCGCGCGGAAGTAGGCACGAACCAACTTGCAAGGGCTCTAGAAAATTCGTCCCACGTAAACATGTCTGACGTACGACCTGGTCAAAAAATATGGTCATACTATTTTTAAAAAAATGCATCACTTCCAAAATAAGAGGAAAATTTCATAACACTTTACCTGCAGGATCATCTGCCCGGTACTTGTCCCACCAGACCTTTGCCTCACCTCGAAGGAGGAAAACTGCCAGAGGAACCTTCTTGTTCTCTGGGCACTCCAAAACATCCAGCAGATCTTTGGTGTTTGCTATTCAATCATCTGTATCCATCGGGGTCTCATCCCCACTGTAGTTCGAGGCTTGAAGCTCTCAAAAGTTCCTCAAATAGCGCTCCAAGGTCATCTCCACGGGTGCTGGGGCAGGAGCTGATGCAGGGGCTGGTACTTGTACTGGAGTTGGAAACCCTGCAGCCAGTTCTCGCTGAAACTTCATCAAGGAAACAGTGACCGCCTTGGCAATCTGAGACGCTATGTCAGTGCCCTCTGGAGCTGCTGGAACTGGTGGTACCTGTGGCACGGTAGCGTCTCCCATAGTCGCGTTAGCAACAAGGTCCTGACGTGAAGATTCACCCGGTTCACTGACTCGTGGTGCCTGATAGAACATATAAAAGAAATCTGGTTATTTATCAAGCACCTGCGAAATCTGGCTTAGCAATTTTATTTCGTACTCTTGCGAAAACTAGACCTTAAACGTAACTTATATATTCTAGTAACAAAAGTTTACTCTTGCACATTCTTATAGCTCTGTGAATCTTTCTTGGGTCCAGGGATCCTAAACCTGGCACTGATACCAATTTGTAACACTCCTTCCCAGTTTTACAATAATCAGTCATCCGACCAGGTCAGCGATATAAAGAGAACTAGGAAACAGTATTAAAACTAGTACACAGCAGGCATAAAGTAGAAGCTACTAAAAATTTTAAAACTTACAACGGAAGCTAAGAAAGTAAACTAAGGGTAACCACATACCTGATATCTGGATTCACAGAGCCACTAAACATGAATAGAATTGAAATGACTGAAAATCTGTAATATCATAATAAGTCTGATACAAGACATATCAAATATTAACAAGGTACATTGTCCACAACTACAACTATATGCTGAAAGTAAAGAAGAACTGAATGGGAAAACATTACAAACTGACGGCACCAACGCTCATCCTAGGCGTAGTTTCTCACCTGGGTTACCTGTAAAAACATTGTCCGCGAGGGGTCAGAGTAAAGAAAAATAACTACTCCTAGTGACACTAAAAATATTTTCTCATATGATGAATGCATGCCTTTAGAAAATAGTTTCGTGCATTAAAACATTTATGTTATATGTTATGCATGCCTTCAGAACACTACCTGGTCAAAACATCTACATGTTCTATGTTCGTGACTTTCAGTTCACTAACTCAAGTCCCGACGTTCACTAACTAGTGTACTGTCTCACATCAGGTCTATACTTGAGTTCTAGGCGGTTACTAGCCTGGACATCTACTTGGAAGGCTCTAGCCAGAGTAGCTCCTAACGCGCATCTGAAACTGACGACCTGAGACCATCTGACGAACTCAATTGTTCTAGTGTCGCGCGGACACGGTCTCGGATCTGCTAACTGTCTCAAAGTGAAGTCAACTCCCAAGACTGTACTGCTCATAGGGTACCATATGCCTTATGAGAAAGGTAGTGCGCTTCTACCTAGCACGAAAAGACTTATGTGTGCTTACCGAACTTTTTGGTCTAATGCTACTCTGCATGAGACTTTTCTTTTGGTGTACTACTGAGCGACCCTTGACTTTCTCGTGGTCGACTAGAAGGGACATTCACGCCCTTGGTTGGACAAATTCCAAGCCTATGTACACGTGTAAAGGTTTCGTACCTAACATTACTGTTCAAGACATGACTACTTTGGTATTGGAGAAGGGTGTCATCCTACACATTTTTCCGCGACTGAATTCCTACCACCACATCTTCCTATGCATGGTCATGATATTTGTACAAATCTTACACATGTGTATACAAAATATTTTTTTTGCTATGTCTAACTAACAGAAATTAGGTTTCCTTACAGTGGTACTGCGGCGCTCGTACACTCGGCGCGGCGACATTTGCTTTTCCCAAGGTGTTGAAGCCAAATATGACCTCAACGGGAGTTCAAAGAAAAAGGGGCGCAGCCAAAACTTACTTCTCTCAAGTCTCAACCCTTGTCTGGATTCAAAGGAGCTAAGACTGACCCAATAGCCTCAGCAAGGAGGTCCCACCTCACACCCGGAAGATCTCTGAGAGCTTCCCCTCCAAAGCCAAAGCTGGGCTTGGAGCTCCTCAGAAAGCAGTGGAATTTGGGAGATAATGATAGCTTGCCTTCTAAAGAGCTCTTATGGGTCTATTTATAGCATCTTGCTGACCTGAAATTACTGAAAAGCCCCTAGTTGGTCTGTCAATAGCCGAATCCCGCTGTTTTTCTGAGGGTACTGAAGTAATTTCTCCTGAGGGCAATTAGGACATTCTACCCAAGGCCCTGGGCCCCCCCTCGGCGAGAGCAGAGCCGAGGACCTCCTGTCCAGAGCCTGGCGCGAACGCTCTCGCCTGCTTACAGGCGCGAACGCTCTCGTCTGCTTACAGGCGAGAGCCCTTTGAGATTGGAGCCTGACGCAGGCGCAAGCGCAAGCGTTCCCGCGCCGGCCGCGCTCGACGATCTTGGCCCGCTGTTCTCCGTTCGACGATTCGGTTACGCTCGCCGATCTTGGATCGACGATCTGGCGTGATCGTTCCCGCCTACTTGGGCGAGATCTTCCTTAGGGCGGGAACTCCTTCGGCTAGCCCAATTGTGACCATTGTGCCTCCTGGTCTGACTCAGCGAATATGGGGTTGTACACAAGGAATTCCGACTGCTAGGAACTTTCAGAATCTTGTCCCGAGGCCGCCAAAATCCTGCAATCAAGCTAACTCTATATTACCCATTTTCCCCTTAGGGTTTCATTTTTTGGAAAAGTTCCAAAATACTAGAGTAACCCAAAATCCAAAACTAATTTAGTGTTTTACCTTTACGAGGGAGTGACTTAGGCTCTCAATGCGCCCAACTCAAAATTTGTGGTGGATTCCGTACTCCAAAACCTATATAGGGCAATAGGAAGAAAACCTAGGTTAGATTAACTTCCAAATCGAAGAATTTCCATGAAAGAATAGAGATAAAGGAGAAATAAACCCACCGGAAACGAACGATTCCAACTTCCACAGTTTAGGGTTGAATCCGGCTCTTCCACGGCCAAGGAAGGAAAAGGAATACCCACCGGCGCTCGTAGAGGAAGGAGGAGGGGTCGGAGAGGGGTTCCGGAGGAGGATCGGCCGCCTACTCGGGCAGCGGGAGGCGTCGAGCTTGTGGCTGCGTGCGGAACGGGGAAAGACGGGAGAAAAATGTCGACCTGCGGTTTTTCTTACCCGTGAGAATGAGGTTTACGGGAATTAATTCATGGGCTATGCGGTTTTTGATAACCGTATGAAGAGAGGGGGGGTATTTGAGACCGGCTATTGGCACCCCAAACTATAAATTTTATTTATTTTTGCTAAACGCAACTCATACCACACTAACTCCTTTGAACTAAACGATTTCTTACCGCGCTTCGATACTAAGATTTAAAATGTGTTACACTATCATTATGACTAGCACACTTCTCAAATTGACGGACCCGAACTTTAGGAATAGTAGCATTGTACCTCGACGTCGCGCTGCCTCGATCAAAATCCGTCGCGACTCGACCCTACAATTAAAATTAAATTTCGCGTCAAAACTTATGGATGTTACAATATGATAGTTTCCATATATGTCATATGATATGTTCCCGGAGAGGAATCCGGCGAGTGCGAGGGGCAGCGGAGGCAAGGAGAGAAAGAGAGGGGAAGAGAATGAGAGGAGAACTCTAGGAGCAACCCTAAAACACGTTCATTCAAGGATAATGAAAGAGTATAATACAACCCCTTAGAAATGTGGGGTGCGGATAACAAAAGTACAGGTGTCGATAGTAAAGAATACAACATAACAGAATACAAATAAGACAATCATGTCATAGGCGCGTCTTCGGTCTCTCCTCCTCCCGAGGGGGTTCGTCATCGTCTGCCCCCGCGTGTAGACTCGCCGCGGCGTCTCGTCGATGTGCGTGCGTCTCGTCGACATGCACAACTATAACATCATATGCTCACTTAGCTAGACATTTGCAACAACAATCAAAGGCTGGGAGAAAGAAAAAAAATCAATTTGGGTGATTCGGAGAGTGAGGAAGTTTTGTAGAGCGATGCCCCCACTGCAATCAGAGGCTGGATAATACAAAGTGGAAGTAGGAGTTGAACATGTGTATTAGTTTCTATGCCACTGCCATAATAGTGTCATACCATCATCTCATGCTGGGATAAGCAAAGGAGGGAGAGGGGAGAGAGAAGAGAGAGGAGAGAGCAGGGTTTGGTTACACTAGATACTTCACTTTGTATTGCCTCCTAGAAGAGAAGGAAGAAGAAGGGACAAGTAAATGAGAAAAAAGAAAGGATAGTTCAATAGATTCACAATTATATCAACAAACCTAAAGGGCTTCATTAAAAGTACTAAATTGCAGACCAACAAAGAAATTGAAGCTCATGTTGGCGACTTCAAAAAAGTAGGACAACTAGTTGGTTGTCGGTGGATGGCCTCATAAACTATATTAATTGCACAAGACAATACGACTTTCTCAATGCGGGACAATATTCTAAATAGTAAATTCTCCCCCTCACGTGTAGAGACTTTGGCTACAAAGCGTGGTCTTATTTTTAAGTTGGGTGACATAAGAGTGGCTCGTTGAGTGTACCATGTACTAACACCACTTGTTAGAGATTAGGAATCCAATGGAGCTAAAGTTTGGCCAGATACACCAACAGTCAAACCAATATCCAACCCAACCCAATCACATGGTATTTCTACACGAACATATATTTTGTATATTCTTAGCCTGAAAATTAGTTCGAATGGTGAAATTATCTCTTACACTTATAAACTGAGAACATGTCCTTTTCAGAGATGATGTGAGACTAACACAATATAAGCGTAATAATAAAATTGTAAGATAATGATGCATTGGGCTAAAAATATTCCTATGAAGTATCTCTCGGACAATTGTAAATTCTAGTGATAAATAACCAGAATGGAGATAAAATAATAATAAGAGAGGTCAAAATCGCTACTTGCCTTTCAAATATTTGGTTGTGAAAAATTCCAAATTGTAGCTTCAAAGCAATCATCCTCATTCCATCTACAACACTGTGTCGTGAAGGATTCACTGGAATGAGAAGCAAAATAGTTTGGGACTGATTAGCATGAAGAAAAACAAATGGAGCAACCAGACTATCAAAGTATATACCAACCAGCAGATGTTCCTCGAGCCAGAATTTTGTCAATGGCACGGACGGGGAGCCATAGTGTAGTGGCTACATCACCAGCCCAGTCTGGAAAAGATAGTTGACCATTTTCTAGTAGCAACCTTTCACATATTTCACTTTCATCGTGTTTCACAACATTTAAGCCACTGCAATTAACCATATCATATGTTGCTTTTTTGTAGGGCTCCATCTCAATCTTAAGAGATTCTTCAATCATCAATCCAGGACCAGTATCTATATGCAAGATAGCACCTTTAAGGGAGTAGTTTATTGGACTCACTATTAGTCCAACCCATTGAACTTCATTTATTAACAAAGCAGACGAAGAAGCCGCAGCAATATCAACTAAAGCTCTTGGCTTGTGTACCTAAAAATATACAGTATGCAACACAAACATAAGCAATTTTATAGGTTGTATATTTAGGACATTAAATAAGTTATTTATATATATATATAAAGATAGTGGATAGCCAAATACCAGTATTTTTTGCTAAATACAAAAAAAAAACTTGAGAAACATTACCTTCAAGACGGGCCTTGTTGGTTTCTCATAACTCATAAAATCATCACTATCTGGGGAACCACCTTTAGAAAAACTATGAGATCTAAGTCGTAGTTGACCAATCTGCCCAGTCAGAACACCTAATACATAGGACCCTGGCCTTTGGGGTGGTAATTCCAGCATAATAAGGTTCCGGCCGGGTTTTAGCACAGGAGTAACCGAGCTTTTTATATCCTACAAAAAGAAAAATATCCCTATAAAAATGAGTAAAACAGTTTTTAGGCAGAGAACCCAAACTTCAAAGATCAACTTTGTGTGAGATTGCAACATGTGAAGACAAGAATGATACTCAACTAGATAAGAGTGCGGTGTACCTTGACCCCTTCATCAGTACTAAAGGTGGCCATCAATGTCAAGCTAAGAGACTCAAGTTCAATATCATCAGGAAACCCACTCCAGACTGTTACTGATAATGAACCAGGGTCACCATCACAGACCTCAAGTGGTGAACCAGGATTTCCAGAGAATGTTAATAACGATGAAACATCTAGTGGTACAGGATGTTTCATCTCGCCATGAGCCAGACGAACAACTTCTTCCTGGAAAGCCTTTCTTTCTTTTATTGAAAATAAAGAACTATCAAGTGATAATAGCCTAACACATGATGAGAGGTAGCCCGCTTGATCATTTAGAATTTTTTGGCATTCCGCCAAATTAGGAAGAACCTCTGCCAATAAATCCTGCCATCCTTCACCAGCATAAAGAGCGCAAACTTTTTCATACGATTTAGCAGCAAAATCGTAATTTCCATGCTTAAAGCAAATAGCACCAATCTCTCCATCAAAGACTACTCCATGCCTTTTCCACCATGATTGGTGATAATTGTCAGCGGCACCTTTAGTTAGCTCCATGTACTTTTTCTGACATAATTCAAGGTAATTCCATTAAGGAACAAGTTCATATAAATAACAACAAGACTCAAGCCTTTATCCCACCACAAGTTCATATAAATAGGGAACAAAAAAATATTTCAAAACATTCATAGGATAATACCATATAACATTGATGATATAGAATATTCAAATTGTAACCATTACCCCAAAGATATTGTGCTATATTAAGCAAAAGAATGCTAAAGTTCCATAACAATCATCAGTGCTTAATTTACACAAATAGAAAATATACCTCAAAATCTGGCAATGAAGATAATGATTTTAAGAAGTCGGGATCAGAAATTGTACGCTTCAATGCATGCTCAGCTGCAACATGGATTTCTGAAAGTCTCATAGGACGATCAAATGATAAAGGAGAGCCCTCTGAGTTTGCTGGACCAGAATAGGTTCGTGACATAAGGCTTACATGAACTTTACCGGTTGGGGAGAACTGAGAATGTCCCTCTAGAGCTGGACTGGTTACATAACAATGCAAAGAACTTTAGGTTTACTATAAACATCAGTAATTTAAAAGATACAATGTTCAAGACAAAAGAAAATCCCAATATATGACTAATAGTTGTAAGTTTAATACCCATCGGTCAGATTCCAACGACCATCAAATAACTCAGAAGAATTGCCCACAGAAAGAGAAGCTCTCCTTCGATTAGCCTCCCTTAGCAGGAAAGAAGGCTCCAGAGGTAATGGTTTTCTCTCAATGTTGAAGTGCTTCGCTCTGGGACTTGATTGAAGAATCATCTGGAATGATCAACAGAAATAAGAAGACGAAAATAGTTTAAAATGCATTTTACTAGAGTACATTGCTACAGATAAGGGAGCTGAAATGAGTGAAAAACAAAGAAAAATTACAGAGACACCCTCTCGGCCAGCCCTAGGTGGAATATTCTATTCAAAACTGATTGTGTTTAGTGCAATTAAGACATTTCTTAAATAGAATTATCCATGCATATTACTTTAATTATTTATTCCTTCTCAAGAAATTTAAGGGCATCTAGGCTTGGTTTGAGCACGCAAATTTGCCATAGTGCGGGTTTGGCGAATGTCATCGCAGCTCCGGAGTCCATTTGGGGGCCACAATCCTGCATTCTCCGTCCGTGTGCGTGCAAATCCCAGAAAACTGATGATTTGCTGCATTTTTCCACCAAAGCCCAGGGGCTACGGTGTTGGATACAGGCACAAGAACTTCCCGGTCCCAAACCATATTCTCGTGGACTATTCCACTTCTCATAATACTCGTTCCTTTCCCAGCAAGTTTTACAAAATTCCTCCACCGCATTTAAGTTTCCCTTATTGCTCTTCACAAGATCCGCATTCCTCATTGCATCAATGCTCTCCCGTAATACCTTTTTTGTCCCAATAGAATGAAGGGAATGGTTGTGATAACTAGTCTGAATATATCCACAGTAGATTCCATGGAATATTCGCACCATTGAATTAAAATTGCATCATCATCTGTAACTCACTTCTAGTTAATTTGGTGGGAAGTCAAAGCATTTGGATCATAAGCAGGGTTATTATCAATTGTTAAGTTGTCATGACCTCCCGATCTTGATCTCGTGATAGGTCCGTAAAGGGAAGGATCCCACCAAGGAGCGGTTGAACCTTTCTTGGAGCCTGACGGTGCTATGGTTGGAGATGGCGGTAACCTACGAAACAAAAAGGAGAGAAGGAGAGAGAGGAAGATAGAGGCCGAGAGAGAGAGAGAGGTAGAGGAGGAGAAGTTTAGCAGAAGAAGCTTGGGGAGGAGATGGGAGGAAACCCTAGAGGAGGAGAGGGCCTAGAGAGAAAGCGGGATTTAGAGAGAGAGAAAGTAAGGAGGAAAATACTTGTTTGAGAACCAAACCAAAGTTCACCTGGTAGATAACCAGTTCGCACCATTTGCCCCCCACCTGGGCTTAGACATGTGGGAACAATAAAACTGCAAGGCATAAAAATAACATGCACACAAAATAATAAAACATCCAACTACAGTCATGCGGTCGTGACGTGTGGTCGGCGTTGGTACGTGCGATCCCAACGTGGGTTTGGCTAGTTACACATCATAATATCACCATCCTCGTCGGAAGACAGCTTGTCCCCAAGATGGACCGAAATATCCCGTGAGACCAATGAGTTCTCACCATCCTTGCCGGATTCTTCCTGAAATTTATCCGTGATCCTAACAATTTGGTCCCCTTGCCGCAAGGGGAAGGGCCGGAGCGGGTGAGCGAGAAGAAAGGGGGAAGAAAAGAGACGAAATTAGGGAGCAACCCTAAAAAAAACCTTCATACATTTCAAGATATCGTCACACATAAACCCCTCTCCTTTATATAGATGAGTGAGGGCAATCAAACAAGGAAATACAAAAGGGACTCAAATAAGGAAATACAAAAGGCAACCCAACAAGGAAATACAAAATAATTAACGTAATTGATTGTTATTAATTAGTATGAATTAATAACAATCAATTAATTAATTCATACAAATTAATTATAAGAAAGTCGATCATGACGGCTTCCATATGCACGCTCCATAAATTATGATGAGAAGAGTCCACTTGAGGGAATGTGTCTGAAACCATGGCGGCTTCCATATGCGCGCTCCATAAATTATGATGAGGGGGATCCATTTGAGTAAATGTGTCCGCATAACAATATCCCACTAACAATGTACACGGAAAAATCCATGCAATTAAGGTGGTTCACCAGCTACATAAGGGAGTTAGAAACCTTTACTTCCAAACCATAAGGTAGTGTATTTGCGTAGATTGTGCTTATTACGTGTGGCGTTTGAGGATGAAGTGATGTCAGCGCAGTATGGTTAGACTAAAGGAGTGGATTTAGAAGAAAAAAGAGGGTGGGGTGATTTTTGATTATAAGTGATGGAAACATAAGGAGGTGGTTGTTGGAATTGAAATACTGGGAAGTGGTCGCGGCGGTGGTGGTAATGAATTTGACTTCACGAGGTGGGTTTTTGTCATTGCATGTGTTATGGAGAAATGGGTTTGGACACGAGGAAAGACCTGGATGTCAGGTCGTAACCTATTCAGAAGTATCTGAAATAGTGAGTCATGGTAAACTCAAAACTTGAGTGATGACTTGAATGACTTCGACGGCATATACATCCAACAAGTCAAATTGGTAAATGACACAAAACAGGAAGTGTTTCTCATTTCTTAGCCTTCATACTGTTGGATAAGAGCTTGGGTGAGATTCAACTGAGGAAGTGTCGGTTATAGTAGCCTAGCCAATGTATCATGGTTAAAAGAACATTATCAGAGTCAATCGTGTTTGGTGGTGTTTCTGAATATTTTTTGGTCGTAGAGTCGGCAAGGGTCGATATGGTGATGTTGACTTTCTTGTGGCATGCGAGTACTTCATGCAATAAGAGATGGATCTTCTTTCTAGAGAATCCTCGGAGTGTTGCATGGCCAAAGAGATGAAAGTCGCCGTCTTCTTTAACTCCTTGAAGCGGGATTTGCTAATAAAGTGTGCAAGGGGCATGTTGGTAAAGGAGGTCTGAGAGATAAGTCAAACCGATTTGTTGGAGTTAAGGTATTGTTAAATGAGCAAAAATTAGAAAAAAATAAATGGAGAGGTACGCTCTCGCCAAACCCTTGGTCAAAACTTTAATACAAAATTGATGGCGATTGAGGTATTACAATATTTCTTAAATAGAATTGCATGTCCCCTGTTAAGTCAATTATTTTTCACTTCCCAAGAAATACAATCAAAGAGATTAATTCCCACATCAATGGCTAATTACCCTTCCCATGGTAGTTGCCTCTTTTTCAATAGGACTCCCCACATCCTCCATTGCATTTAAATCTCCCTTAATTGTTCTTCTCAGAATCCATATTATCATTCAAAGCGTGACCGTATTGAAGGGTTTACGAACTTAACTCCATCGGTGCGTGTATCATACATGTGGTACTACCTATTCTTTATCTCACTGATAAAAATACAATCATGAGAGTATAAACTGCAACACAGTTTTATAAGTACTATATGCTTGGAAAACCATGAGTAGATGAAAAAGATAAAGAAAATCTTCCTCACTATCAGGAAAAAAATCACTTGCCTTCTCCTTTTCAAGTACGTAAGTTGAGGCATCAGGTGGAACAAGTGGCCATACTGCCGGCTTTGGCCAGGGTAGCATGCTTAAAGATGCACTGTTGGTACAGAAAATTAAATACAATATATACTGGATTTCTAAATATAATTTGGTCAGTTATGCACTTCCAAATAATTTCAAAAGAATAGCAGCAAGTTAAATGCATATAGCATTTTAAGTAACACCTGTTTGCCGGACTTCTTTCCATTTCCAGTCCATAACCAATCAAATATGCAAGCCTCATAAACTGCCATAACATTGGACACAAAGTGTTGGCATGAAATCAGAAGAACAAACGAGAAAACTGTAAGTCGTAGTGCATGCACGATTTTAGATATCAAATACTAAATTCCTTAAATGCACACAATTGGAGAACTGTAAACATAAATGAATATGGCAAGCACATAATCAAAATTTCCGGGACTTCAGACATTAAATTTCTAATCCTGACTATTTATCTGGGTTGATCTTGCTTATGCCACTTTAGTGATATTATTAAATAATAGTTAAAAAAATAAATTGTCATATAACACTTATTATAACAGCAAATTTTACTAGTTCATCAGACACAACAAAAACAACACACAAGCCTTTATCCCACTATAGAGGGGTCAGCTACATGATCCTTGTCGCCATTGTGCCCTACAGTCATAATCTCACTAGCCTAAGTACATCGTGTCTTTCTTTATAGTTTCATTCCAAGTCTTTATTGGTCTACCCCTCCCTCGTTTAACATGCCTAGTTACTAGACTCTCACAATGCCTAACATGTACCTCTAATGGTCTCCTTTGTACATGTTCAAACCATCTTAGTCGAGCTTCTCGCATCTTTTCTGCAACTGGTGCTACTCATATCTTATCCCTAATACATTCATTCCTAATTTTATCTAGTCTCGTGTGTCCACACATCCAACTAAGTATTCTCATCTCCGCAACTCTCATTTTTGCCCATGTACACAATTCACTGCCCAACACACAAAACCATAGAGCATCGTTGGTCTAATTGCAGTACGGTAAAACTTGTTTCTAAATTTTAAAGGTACTTTACGATAACATAAGATCACTGACGCGCCTCTCACTTCAACCAACCTGCTTGGATTCTGTGTCACATATTTATCAATACCTCCATCTTTTTGAACTATCGATCCAAGATATTTAAAGCACTCACTACGAGAATTATCTTGATCACCCAACTTAATAACGAAGTCATCCGTTTTTCTTGCAATGCTAAATTTAAGCTCCATATACTCCGTCTTTGCTCTACTCAACCTAAAACCCTTCTTTTTAAAAGTGTCTCGCCAAGATTAAAAGTTTTGCGTTTACACCCTCGCGCATCTCATCGACCAAAATGATATCATCCACAAACAATAAACAACAAGGTATTGCTTGTTGGATATGTCCGGTGAGCTCATCTTATTAGTTCATCAGATACGTGAAAATAAATATAATACTTCTGCCATGATTTTTGTAGAGAAAAAGAGCACAACCTAAAACCCATCTTTTTTAAAGTGTCTCGCCAAGATTCAAGTTTTGTGTTTACACCCTCGCGCATCTCATCGACCAAAACGATATCATCCGCAAACAATAAACACCAAGGTATTGCTTGTTGGATATGTCCAGTGAGCTCTTCTTACTAGTTCATCAAATATTTAAAAATAATTATAATACTTCTGCCATGATTTTTGTAGAGAAAAAGAGCACAAGGATTTAGGAAAAAAATAAATCTTTGCATATACTTCTTGTGTATGTAAATACAAGTATGAATACATATATATATATATATATATATATATAGAGAGAGAGAGAGAAGAGAGGGAAGAGTCTCAATTTCAAGATGTGGGACTATTACAAGTAGAGGAAGAAGGTCTAAGATGGGTCATTACATGTTCTTTTCTAACACTCCCCCGCAAGCTGGAGCGTACAAGTCGTAGGCACACGGCTTGGACAAGAACTGATAAAAAGGAGCAATTGGTAAAGCCTTAGTGAGAAGATCGGCAACTTGGTCCGTAGCCGGAACATGTTTCAGTTCCAGCTTCTTCATTTGAACATTTTCCCTAACAAAGTAGCAGTCAACTTCAATGTGTTTCGTTCTTTCATGAAAGACAGTATTCTTGGCTATGTGAATCGCAGCTTGACTATCACAGAGTAAGGTGGCTGGTGAGGAAATTTTTACTCTCATATCACTCAGGAGACTCTCAGGTCATGTGAGCTCAGATACAACAGACGTCATTGAACGGTGCTCAGTCTCGGCCTAAGATCTACCAACTACAGGTTGTTTCTTATTGCGTCAGATAACAAGGTGGCCTCCAAAGTAAGTACAAAAATCGTTGGTGGAACGTCGATGATCCGGGGAACAAGCATAATCGGCATCTGAATATGCAAGCAATGTTAGAGTTGAGGAGTTTTGTATACCAGCCCTTGACTAGGAGCATTCTTCAGTTATCGCAGAATGCGTTCGACAACCTGTAGATGTGACACCCGAGGAGAATGCATAAACCTGTTGACAACCCCAACAGCAAAGGATATGTCAAGTCTTGTGACGGTTAAATATATCAGTTTTTCCACCAACCGTCAGATAGTATTCTAGGTTTGGAAGAAAAAGATCTGCATCAGAGGCAAGAACACACAGCTTGTGATTGGCATCCATAGGGGTGTTAACTGGTTTACATCCAGAATATCCAGCATCCTGAAGAAGGTCAAAGCAATACTTCAATTAAGATAAGACAAGGCTATCAGGACGTCTTGCGATTTCAAGGCCAAGAAAGTATCGAACGTTCCCTAGATCTTTCGTTTGAAAGACAGAGCTGAGGTGTTGTTTGACCATTTGGATTTCTTTGTAATCATCTCTTGTGATTCGGATGTCATCGACATACACCAGAAGAACTGTTCCTGTTTTGCTATGTCGAGTGAGCAAAGAAAAATCTGCCGAGCTCTGAGTAAAGCCAACCTCTCGAACAGTCGTGCTGAACTTATCAAACCTAGCCCGAGGAGATTGATTGAGACCATAAATTGACTTCTTAAGGAGACAAACTTGGGACTCCCCCGTGGTCTCAAACTCGGGAGGTTGTCGCATATAGACAGTTTCTTGGAGATCGTCATTGAGAAATGCATTCTTGATATCAAGTTGATGTAAGGGCCAGTGACGGTATACAGCTACGGAGAGGACACAAACTGTGTTGAGCTTGGCCACTGGAGAGAATGTTTCCTCATAATCTAGATCTTGTTGTTGAGTAAAGCCGCGCGGCACCAGACGGGTCTTAAGTCGATCAATCGTCCTATCAGGTGCATGTTTGATAACAAAGACACATTTACATCCAACAGTAGTTTGTCCTAGAGGAAGAGAAACCAGATCCCAAGTCTGATTAGCCCAGAGGACCGTCATTTCTTCGTTCATGGCCGCCCGCCAGCCCGAATGTTGAAGAGCCTCATATACAGAGTTAGGTACAAAAATAGAGGGTAATGAGGTAGCAAAGGTTTGAAGCACCGGGTTCAGGCAATATAAGGAGACATAATTTGTCAGGGGATGGGCTGTGGAGGTAGAAGTCGGGTCGACAGATCGCAGAGTGCGAGAGGTTGAAGCCGACTGCAGCGGGGCGACGGAGCGGAGAGGTCGTCGAGTATAGACACGAATAAGTGGGGAGGGGGGGTTGGTGGAGAACCGGAGCTGGGAAGGGAACAAGAGGAGATGGTGGAGGAGACGGAGTTGGTGGTGGAGGAGGAGACGTAACTGGGATGACAGGTCGTGGTAAGGGTGGTGATGGTGGAGAGGATGGCGGAGTGAGGAAAAATGGTTGATCTTCCAGTAAGGTAACATCGGTCGAAACTGTCACCTTGTGGGTAGTGGGAGAGTAGCAAATATACTTTTTTTGAGTACGGGAATAACGAACAAATATATGTTTGGCCGACCGAGGATCGAGCTTGTCGGTGGAAGGACCAGGTGAACATAGCAGATATAGACAAATATTCGAGGTGTTAGGGGAAATGGAGGTGTGGAGGGAAAGAGGAGGTTGAACAGGGTGGCGTTGTTAAGGAGGGAGGATGACAATCGGTTAATGATATAGCACGCCATCGAAACCGCAAAGTGCTAATACGTCTTGGGAACATGCATTTGAATCATGAATGAGCGAGCAACATAGAGAAGATGTATGTTTTTACGCTCAGCCGCACAATTTTGTTGCGAGTAAAAGCACATGACGTTTGATGAATAATTTCGAACTCAGAGCAGATGTTATCGAACTCATGGCTCGTGTATTTGCGAGCATTATTTGTCGATCACGAAGTAAATACAACTATATCATGTGAGAATAATAATCAATAAAGGTAAGAAAGTAACGATAACCAGAAATACTTGTTACTTTATACAGGCCCCAAATATCAGAATGTACTAACATAAAAGGAGCAAAGCTCCGGGTACAATGCGGAGGATAAGAGGAACGATGTTGTTTCCCCAAAATACAGGAATCACAAGTAAAAGTATGAAAATGAACATCTAGAAGAGCCTTCTTGAAAACAGGAAGAGGAGCATGCCCAAGACGCGGATGCTAGTCAGCAGAGGAGACAAAAGAGAGAAGGTGGGGAAGACATCAAGAAGGTAGAGCCCGTTGTGCAATCGTCCTTTACCAATGATATTCTGCGTCTGTCGGTCCTGCTTCAAAAAGAAAGAACAGGTGAATGTGACAGAGCAATCCAAATCAATAGTGAGGCAACTAACAGAAAGTAAATTAAATGGAGAGTATAGGACATGGAGGGCCGAGCGAAGAGAAATAGACGGATTTAAAGGTATATCAGCAGAGCCGGAGACAGGAGTCGTGTTGTCATTGGCTACAGTGATAAACTTGAGATGTGTAGAATCCAAGTATTGAGGTGGCTTCAAGGAGGTGATATGATAAGTAGCACCAGAGTCCAATATCCAACGCGGGCTAGTGGAGAGATAAGCGATACCTTCATGAGAGACGGAGGCAGATAAGTTGTGGAGCAACATTTGAAGTTGTTGGAGCGGGAAGCGGACTTCACCAAGATCAGCCCGAGTGGCAGAAGGGCTGAGGGTGGCAACAGAGGCAGTTGGACGAGGAGGCAAACCATGCTTTCGATAGCAGGTTGCCTCAAGGTGTCCATCCTTTCCACAGAACGAGCACTTAGGCCTTGGTTGGCTATTTCGGCCCCCACGAGTAGCAGGAAGGAGAGGAAGTAATGGCGCAGAAGATTCCTGGATAAGAGCCGGTGTCGGAGGGCCGATAGCAGCAGGAGGCGGTGAAACTTTGAGCAGCATGGAGCACACATCAGGGAATGACGAAATAGTAGCAGAGGAGAGGATCTGAGTCCGGACACTATGAAGATAAGCCGGAACTCGTGTCATCATCATGGCAATACCAACAGCCTCCTTTTGAGCACACTGGGCAGCAAGATCCATAATCGGGGTCTGATGCTGAATCCTGGCCTCGGCCAGCGACTTGGACCAAGTGACAAAAGATGTTAGGTCAGCAGCACATCCTGAGTCAAGGGATTGAAGACCGGTGATGATGTCATACAAATGTTGGAGACTATCCTTGTCGGAGGATAGAGAATGGAGCTCATCCCACAACGCCATGGCCGTCTCATGATACATGGTCATGCATCATGCGACGCATCATAATTTTCTTATATTTATTTATGTATTTTTTCATGCACTTGTTTTATCTCATGTACTCGTCTCAATTTTTTGTACTCGTGTTATTTTTCGGCTCATCGGTTTGACCTGTCGTTGGGACACTAAATAAAGAGGTCGGGTATTGTTAGTAATAGGACATAGAGGCAAGCCTAAAATTATTAAAGAAAGCATGCATTCAATATTATATTTTGAAATGTGATTAGAGGGAAATTATTTGGAAAATCGTATGAGATATTATGAAAAATTACATATTTTGGAAAGAGTTGGTTTTTTTGGGGGGAAGGAATTAAAATGTCCAGCAAATCCAATAAGGAAAGAGTTGTATCTGAAGCATATTATAAAAGTCACCGTCAAGAAATTGGAGAGTAGTTTTTCGGACAGAGCAGAGCAGCAAATAATTCGCTCCTCTGTTAAATTGTCGAACCCTACATTGCATCGTGCTCCACCGGAGCAGACATCCGCCCGCGTCTGAAGGAGGAATCCCATCGACACACCAACCAGCGGCGACAGACGCCGTCACTACTCCAGTCGAGCCTCGCTCGCTGTTGCTGTGCCGCCTGGGAGCGGGACCCGGGTTGTCGTCGACATCGAAGCCCTAATCTGACGATCGGGAAGAACACAGAACCGTCGACTTCGACCCTATTTCCGGTCGGTGTCCAAGTCGCTCGACCGTACCCGCATGAAAGCCTTCAGCCGTGTGTGAACGATTCAGAACAGATTCTCGTCCTTGTTGTATTTGGGTATACTCGTTCCCACCATCTGTGTTAGTATAACTTTATGCAACTTACTTTAATAAATTTGGGCTTGTCTTTGCGTTCCTTTGCCTTTAATACCGTTATTCATAAATTGTTGAACGAATATCTTGCTTTTGGCTGCAAAATCTCGTGGATGAATCGACACCCGCAAATACTTTCGAAATTCCATCCGAGCAAGATTAGCGAATCACTTAGGGCTCAGAGCAACGTCGTTGAATTGCGCTTGCGAAAATTTGATTTGGCCGCTCGGCCATCGCATTCTCGAAATCACAACACTAAATTTTATTTTATATTGAAATAACATTGCCCAAAAAATATTTGTTTTCCAAACCCTAGTTTCGACATCACATCAATTTGTTATCAGAGGTAGTCGATCAACTTCTACTATGAATCGGTCGATCCGTCGATCTTAATTTTTCTATATATTAAAAAAAGGATTTTAAAATTTTTATTTTTATCTTTCTAAAAAAGGCAATTGTTTTTCTTAATAAAACATTTTTTCCCGCTCGGGAGCGCTCTCTGTTTTAAAATAAAATTTTATCAACAAAAAAATATATATTTTTGATTTTTCAATGGAAAAGCGGGTCGATCAACTAAAGAACAGCGTAGGAGATTTGGCTTGACGCATAAGTGATTTGATGAAAACAGTCGAAACTCTTACCACCGGTATGGGTAGTGTCACACATATCATGAACGGACTGCGCACCTCGGTTAATAATATCGAAGTGACCTTGCACGTCAACCGAACACCTGCCCCAGTGGTCGAAAATGACCATGACCATAGACCTCAGGAACTCGCACACCCCGACCCAGAAGCACACAACGAACCACGTCACCAACCCCGTTGGGATATGGGAATCAAGCTGGATGTAGGGGACTTTGAAGGGCGAATAGAGGTCGAGAGTTGTTTAGAGTGAAGTGAAAGGATGGATCGTTTCTTGGTTTGCAAGCAATTGCCCCAAGCTATGCATGTTGAGTATGTCACGCTTAGACTGAAAGGGTCCGCCCTAGTTTGGTGGGGACAGCTAGAGCGAACTAGATTTAATTTAGACATTCCCCCAATCACCACATGGGCAAAGTTTAAGGCGCAACTTCAAAAACGATATGTTTCACCTGATTATGTTCAGACCCTCTATCGTAGGTTCCACAACCTACGTCAGAACAAATTATCGGTGGACGAGTATACGAACGAGTTCTTAGTCCTACAGTCTCGCCTCGACCTCCGAGAGGACGATGACATGATTGTTTCCCGTTACCTAAACAGGTTACGTTATTCCATCAGAGATCAATTAGAACTCCTTGATTGTAAAGATTTAGGAGAGGTGTTGAGTCGCGCGCGTAGAGTAGAAGCACTGTAGAAACGAACATCTGGGAACAAGTTTGCTGATAGGTCCCACCCGACTCACACTTCCACTCCCGTCGGGCCCCCTCGAACAGCAGTATCCACGAGCACCCCAGCATTCTCTACCCCTCCCAACAAGGGCAAGGAGATTGTAGGCACTAGACCTCAGTCTGGGACGTTTAGATGTTTTAAGTGTATGGAGGCGGGCCATAAATCTTCTGAATGTATGCGACGTCACTTCGTCGCAATCATCGATTCTGAGAGTGGATCAGAACCCGAGTATGGGGTCTTTCTTAGTGACTCCCAGACTGACCCGACTCCTAAGACTGGGTTAGAGAGTGAGTATGAAGTTGAGGGAGAACAACCTGAGCAGTTAGTATGTGTTCTCCAACATAGTCTCCTAACTCCCAAGACTCTCACTGACGATGACTGGTTGAGCAACAATATCTTTCGTACCACCTCCGACATATAGGGACAGTTCTGCTTCATCATTATAGACAGTGATAGTATGGAGAACTTTGTTTCTCAATGCATGGTGGATAAGATGAAATTAAAAACGCAGCCCTTAGGAAAACCCTAAAGTATGTCATGGGTCACTAGTAGCACTACCATTCCTATCACGCACTAGTGTCTCGTAGAGTTTTCCATAGGCAGTACATATCAGGACGTTGTATGGCGTCATGTATCTACTATCGAGGTTTGTCACATCCTGTTAGGACGACCTTGGCAGTATGATAGGCATGTAGTTCGTGATGGTGTAAAGAACTTTCACTCTTTCGAGCGTAATGGTCGCAAGATCGTTCTTCTTCCCCAAAAGAATGGTCTTGTTCCCAGAGCCCCAGAGAGGACTTCACCCCCTTCTACCACTGTCTCCGTGATATCCTTCTCCTCCGCCACCATGTTACTGACTGGGTCCCAATTCCAGGAGGAGATGAAGGATAGCAAGGTCATCTATATGTTATCTGGTATCGACACCACCGCCGTTACATTAGACATCCCTAGTACGGTGCGTCCTCTCATTGACGAATTCTTTGAGATCATGTCAGAGGAGCTGCCCGATCAGCTACCCCCGATGAGAGACATACAGCACTGCATAGACCTCATCCCAGGAGTTAGCTTACCTCATTTGCCCCACTATTGCATGAGTCCGAAAGAGCATAAGGAGCTATATAGGCAGGTGACCGATCTGATTTCGAATGGTCACGTTAGAGAGAGTATGAGTTCGTGCACCGTCCCCGTACTTCTAGTTCCTAAGAAAGATGGGACATGGCGTATGTGTGTGGATAGTGGAGCAATTAATAAAATTACAATCAAATATCGCTTTTTGATTTTCTGATTGGATGACATGCTAGATATGCTCAGTGGATCCCGCGTATATTCAAAAATTGACTTAAAAAGTGGATATCACCAGATAAGAATTCGAGCTTGGGACGAATTGAAGACTGCATTTAAGACTAAGGAAGGATTGTACGAGTGCCTGGTGATGCCCTTTGGTCTCTCCAATGCACACAACATGTTTATGCGAGTGATGAACCAAGTACTTAGACCACTCATAGGAGTTTGCATCGTGGTGTATTTTGACAATATTTTGATTTATAGCACTGATTAAAATCAGCACATGATTCATCTTAGGCAGGTCTTAGAGATCCTACGAGAAAATAAGTTATATATAAATTTGAAGAAATGCACATTTTTGACTGATAGTCTGACCTTCTTAGGACATATTATTTCTTCTGAGGTCATTAGAGTTGATAGAGAGAAGGTCAAGGCGATAGAATCATGGTCTAGCCCTAGGACGATTACTGAGGCTCGAGCATTTCATGGGCTAGCATCTTTTTATCGGCAGTTTATTCGAAACTTTAGTACCATGATAGCACTTGTGACTGATTGTCTAAAGAAGGGATTGTTTATTTGGACTAAAGAAGCCGAGCGAGCGTTTCTTTTGGTTAAAGAGAGACTCACGAGTGTACATGTGTTAGCGCTACCTGATTTTGAGAAAATTTTGAGGTTGACTGTGACGCATCGATCGTATGCATTGGCGCAGTTTTGAGTCAGGAGGGTCAACCCATCGCATTCTTTAGTGAGAAGTTGAACGAGGCGAAGACTAGATATTTCACCTACGACTTAGAGTTTTACGCTATCGTTCAGGCTCTACGTCATTGGAGACATCACCTGATTCAGCGCGAGTTTGTGTTGAACACTGATCATGCTGATCATGAGGCTCTGAAAAATCTGAACTCTCATAAGGAGATCAGACGTCATGTCAAGTGGGTTGCTTACCTGCAGGAGTTCATGTTTCACTTAAAGCACAAACTCGGGGTCACGAATCGAGTTGCCGACGCACTTAGTCGACGCACTCATTTGTTAGTCACGCTGCAGCCGTGCATTACTGACTTAGACTCACAGCGAGACTTATACTTCACTGATCCTATTTTCCGCGACATTCGGATTTCATGTCAGCACGGTGGGATAGATCCCACCACATAGTACGTAGTGAGTGAGGGTTATTTGTTTAGGGGCACTCGCCTTTGCATTTGCGAAGGACCAATTCGAGAGACACTACTTAAAGAGCTTCACTCGTCTGGGTTAAGTAGACACGTAGGCCAGTCTAAATTATTAGATCTCGCCAGCGCACGTTATTATTGGTCAAATATGAAGCGTGATGTCACTGAATTCATTAGGCACTGCACCACCTGTCAGCAGTATAAGGGGCATGCTCAAAACACAGGATTATACACCCCCTTACCAATACCTGAGCGGCCATGGGATGACATCTCGATGGACTTCATGGTAGGACTTCCACGCACTCAGAGGAAGGTCGATTCCAGTTTTGTAGTCGTAGATCGGTTTTCGAAAATGGCGCATTTCATTCCGTGTAGGAAAACCTCTAGCACTGTACACGTTGCCAGACTTTTTTTAAAAGGAATCGTTAAACTGCACAGAATTTCTAGGTCGATCATTTCTGATAGGGATACTTGATTCATAAGGTATTTTTGAAAAACATTGTGGGCCCGACTAGGTACCAAACTCGAATTTAACAACACATATCACCCTCAGATCGATGGGCAGACTGAGGTCGTTAATAGGAGTTTGGGGAACCTTCTTAGGTGTTTGACTGGGGAGAATTTGAAACAATGTGATCTTATACTGCCACAAGCTGAATTTGCATTCAATAATTTTACTAATCGCACAACAGCTAAATCTCCTTTTGAGATTGTTTACGGATTCCCTATACCACCTCTACTTGATCGTCACTCCCTCCCGAATCATGAACGTATTTCTTTTGATGCGCAAGCACATGTTGATTATTTAAAGGAACTGCATAAATCTATTACTAATAAATTGCGAACGACTTCTGAAAAATATAAATTCATAGCCGATCGACATCGCCGGGAGTTATGCTTTTCAGAAGGAGACTGGGTTTTTGCTTATTCCAGGAAGCAGAGATTCACTCCGGGTACATACCACAAGTTACAGCAGCGGAAGTTTGGTGTATTCCAAATCCGGAAGTGCATCGGTGAGAATGCATCTCCTAGATTTGTCCGTTGAATTCGGTACTTTGCCGATATTTAACGTGGCAGATCTGACGTCTTTCTATGGAGATTCACCTAGTTCCAGCCCGAGTCCACCAACGACAACTCCAGAGATCCCACCAGACTTAGCTCCAGTGCCGACACCCATCACCGAGGAGATAGATCAGGTTCTTGATGTACGAGAGTTTCGTACTCGCCACGGGACTTACCAGCGCTACTTAGTCTCCTGGCGAGGACGGGGCATTACGGGAAGCTCTTGGATCAGCACTGACGAGCTACACCGCCGCCGCTCAGATCTCTCTATCGCGAGTTTCTGTGAATCCTAGTTGGGGTCGAGCTCTTTCAACCCCAGAGGAATTGATCATGCGACGCATCATAATTTTCTTATATTTATTTATGTATTTTTTTCATGCACTTGTTTTATTTCATGTACTCGATTTTTTGTACTCGTGTTATTTTTCGGCTCATCGGTTTGACCTGCCGTTGGGACCCTAAATAAAGAGGTCCGGTATTGTTAGTAATAGGACATAGGGGCAAGCCTAAAATTATTAAAGAAAACATGCATTCAATATTATATTTTGAAATGTCATTAGAGGAAAATTATTTGGAAAATCGTATGAGATATTATGAAATATTACATATTTTGGAAAGAGTTGTATTTTTTTGGAAGGAATTTGTTACGCTCCCAGACAGAGCATGGCTATTTGGGCGTCAATACAAGCGAAGGCGGAAGAAAACAGAAGGCGAGGTCGGGGCTGAACCAACCGGTTCAGCCCCCTCTCCCTCTATTTGAAGACCGGCGATATGGGGGCCAAACTAGACCGGTTCAGCCCCCATAAGGGGAGGGGCCGGCCGGCCCCTCTCAACCCCGAGTATAAATACCCCGGAGTGGCTCTCTTGGTGGACAAGGAAGATTATCTCAAGATATTTTCTCTTCTCTTTTACTCAACCCTAGTTCTCTTGTTCTTCTCCTTTAGATCTCTCACTTCCCCCTTCTTCTTCCTATCATTTGGTATTAGATGCTCTTTTCTCCACCATGGTGACTACTCGAACGCAAGACGAAATCGGCCGCTTGGAAACCCTAGAAGAAAATCTGATGGGGTTGACGGATTCGGTGGCCGCCATCGAGAAAAACGTGAAAACATCCACGCAAAGGCTAGAAGAACGGATTGACACCCGAATGAAGGAGATCATGGCGTTGTTGGCACAAAATCTGAAGGGTAAGGCCGTGTCGGAAGAGGATCCGGGCGGATCTTCCGCTCCACGGGCTGATCCGCACCGGATCGGCGGAAACGGGGGGCAGGCAGGATCGGCCAGGGAGCGGGATCGGGGCGCGGGGGTCGCAGCAGGGGCCGGGTCTAGCCAGGGCGGCGGAATCGGCATGGGTGGGGTCAGTGCAGGCGGGATTGGCGCAGCAGGGTTCGGCATAGGCGGTGTCGGCGCAGGCGGGTGCGGCTCAGGCAGGTTCGGCGCAGCGGTGGACAGCGGCTTGAGCCCAGGAGGCGGGTTTGGCGTTAGAGGCGGCGGGTGGCCGATTCCCCCATATGGAGGGGGGGAGGGCCTGCTGCCTCACCCGGCCGGAAGGGGGCAGCCCGTGGGGTTCGAGGGAGGCAGGCAGTGGGGTAGTGCTCCAGCGGCGGGGTCGTTTCGTCAAGGGTTCTCGGGCATGCCTTTTGAACCCGGGGAACCAAGAAGGTCGGCGGAGTATGGACAGGAGGCTGGGTGGCGTGGACAGGACGGTTCGCGACCGTACATGCCGCCAAAGTTGACGTGGATGAATTTTCCCAAGTTCAATGGGGGTGACGCCCTGGAGTGGCTGCAG
This sequence comes from Platanthera guangdongensis, assembly GCA_039583875.1. NCBI lineage: Eukaryota > Viridiplantae > Streptophyta > Magnoliopsida > Asparagales > Orchidaceae > Platanthera > Platanthera guangdongensis. Next base: position 134,691,251 of record CM077154.1, on the reverse strand, counting down.
AAGGCGGAACTGTTTTTCAACTATCAGGAGATTCCCGAAGGGCAGTGGGTGCAGTTAGCATCATTCCACCTGGAGGATGATGCTTTCCAGTGGGTGCAGTGGTTCCTGAGGGGCAAGGACTACGTGCCCTGGACCGACTTCGTGGATGGATTCACCGCTCGTTTTGGGTCATTGGAGTACGAAGACTTTGAGGCACTCCTACAGAAGTTGCGCCAAAAGGATACAGTGATGGAATACCGAACAGAGTTCGAGAAGTTGGCTAACCGAGTACAGTGGAAAAAGAAGACATTACTCAGTTGTTTTGTGTCGGGCCTCAAGGATTATTTGTGCGATGAGATCCAGTCATACATGCCCCGCAGCCTGAATCATGCGATCAGTTTAGCTCGGATACAGGAGGAACGCTACAACAGGCAACGCTCCCGCAGCACAGCACGTACTACTATCATTATGCCGGTGGTGAGAAGGGACTCCCAGGGTCCAAGCAAGTCGGTTGTCACTCGGCTGACTTGGCAGGAACTTCAGGCGCGGAAGGAAAAAACGGTTGTGCTACAATTGTGATGAGAAGTTCGTTCTGGGGCACAAATGTCAAAAGGTCCGGGTGTTCATGCTATATGAGGATGCAGAGGAGGAGGTGGACATGGTCCCCGAACCGGACTTGACACACGAGTCGGCGGTGACTGAGTTTGAAGTCTCGATACAGGCTATGGAGGGCTGCAACGCCCCCCTCACTATGCGCATGGCGGGCAGGGTTCGACGGGAACATGTGACGATTTTGATAGATAGTGGGAGTACCCACAACTTCATCCATCCCGAGGTGGCGCTTCGAGTGGGACACGTGATCGATCGAGGTGCTTCCTTTCAGGTTATGTTAGCCGATGAGAGCAAGCTGCAGTGTGAGGGGGTGATGAAGCCGGTGGAGCTCAACATACAAGGCTACACGGGTCATATAGATGTTTATCTTCTTCCCATCCAAGGTTCAGATATGGTGCTTGGGGTACATTGGTTGCAACAGCAACGGCGAGTCAACTTTGATTGGGACCACATGACTATGGAGTTCTTACAGCATGGGAAGCAGTTTTGTATGAAGGGCCTAAAATCATCTCTAGTGAAGGAGATCTCTGTCCGAAGCCTACAGCGTATTGGGGAAGAAGGCAACATGATGGCAGTGCTTTTGGAAGTGAAGTCGACCGACATTGGGCCATCTGAGGTACCGGTCCAGATGCAGTCTCTCCTAGAACAGTATGCTGACATTTTCCAGGAGCCCCGCACTCTCCCACCACCGCGCTTCCGGGATCATCAGATCGTCCTCAAGGCGGGGTGAAGCCTACCAACATTCGGCCCTATCGATACCCGCACATGCAGAAGGCGGAGATCGAGCGCAGTGTTCGGGAGTTGCTAAATGCGGGAATCATCCGCCCCAGTACGAGCTCATTTTTTGCCCCAATCATCTTGGTCAAGAAAAAGGATGGGTCGTGGCGGTTCTACGTGGACTACCGCGCGTTGAACAGTGTCACTGTAAAGGACAAATTTCTTATTCCCTTGATTGAAGAATTGTTGGACGAACTGCACGGCGCATGGCGGTTCACCAAGCTGGACTTGCGGTTCGGTTACTATCAGATCCTTATGCGAGAGGGTGGCATCCACAAAACAGCTTTCAGGACACACGACGGCCACTATGAGTTCCTGGTGATGGCCAATGGGCTGACCGGGGGGCCGTCCACCTTTCAAGCCAACATGAACGAGATTTTTCGTCCGCTCCTTCGTCGTTTTGTGTTGATCTTCTTCGATGACATTCTCATATACAGTCCCAGTTGGGAGGAGCACTTAGCCCATATTGAAGAAGTCTTCTCCATCCTCCGCCAGAACCAGCTCTACGTCAAACGGTCCAAGTGCTCCTTCAGTCAGGAAGAGGTGGAATACTTGGGACATTTAGTCTCGGCTCAGGGCGTCTAGGCCGACCCCCGGGAGATTGAGAGTATGATGTCATGGCCACGGCCCCAGACTATACGGGCACTACGGGGCTTCTTAGGCCTTACCGGATACTACCGTCGCTTTGTGAAGGACTACAGCAAGATCGCCCGGCCTCTTACCCAGTTGTTGCAGAAGGACGAATTCCTCTGGCAGGATGAGGCGAAGGAGGCCTCCCAAGCACTCAAGAAGGCCATGACGACTACGCTGGTCTTGGCACTTCCCGACTTCACCAAGGAGTTTGTTGTGCAGACTGATACTTCTGGAGTGGGTCTCGGTGTTGTATTGATGCAGGAAGGGCGGCTCATAGCCTTCAACAGCAAGGTGTTGGCTCCTCGGACGTTGGGGTTGTCCAACTACGAGAAGGAAATGTTGGCAATCATTCATGCAGAGGCCCTGTGGCAGCCATATTTGTTGGGAAGACATTTCAAGATTCGGACGGACCATCAGAGTCTAAAACATTTCTTGGAACAGCGGGTATCTTCTCCTCTCCAACAAAAGTGGGTGACCATTCAGGGTTGATTTGGAGACTTACCATATATGTTGTGCCCGGATCGACGACCCGACTACGTGGATGCGTCCGGATTCGCGTTGCGAATCAATTTCATATATATTTTTGTACTTTTTGGATTCTATTTCATGTAGCTTTGGCCCCGAGACCAACGACCAATCATAGTCGTTGATTCCGGGTGCCCTAATTTTTATTTCTTATAAATAGATGGTTTAGGGTTGTCGTCATTTCTCATTGCTGAATGATTGGAGAAGAGAGTATCTTCCTTCATTCCGGTGATCTCCGCGGTGCCGACTCCGTGCAACCCCTTGGTGATGACTCTTTGGGTAAGGTTTATATCTTTTTATTGTTTTCCTCCTCCCCCCTCCCCCCCCCCACCTTTCCTATTTTGTTGTCCAGCCTCCCTGCAGGAATTTCTCCCTGCTGCTCATCCCGGGCAGCCCACCGCACCACCCTCTCTTCCCCCCAGATCAGCCTCCGGCCTCCCCGGATTGTCCCTCCAACCACCGCTATCATAACCGCCTCCCTGTTTCCCTGCACAGCCACCGTTCCCCTCCTTTTCCCCATTAGATCCAGTCTGTTACCCCCTCATAAACTTCCCCTCCTTGCTGTCCAGCCCTGCCGCCATCCACTTACAGTTGTCTGGCTGTGTGCAGCCCCAAAACAGTCCAGATCTGAATTTTTCCAGCCATAACCAGACGTCGAGTCTTTCCTTATTTGTTGTCATTACTCCTCATCACGAGGATCCCCCAACAACCGGTTATCACCACATCTGTCCAGATCTGGGCATTTCAGACCAGATCCAGCCACTTACCTCTCCGATCCAGCCTTCCCTTACCCGATCCGGTCCATCAACCATCGGAACCCCTCTTTGAGCCCTCTAATATTCAAATTTGTTTTATTTACAGCAGCTCTATTATTCGTATTGTGTTTTTGTATCGGTATTTAGTTGTAAAACATTGTTTTAGTAGTTTATTACATGGTTGTTTGGGTGTTCAGTTTATTATAGTTATTTGTGCATGTATTAATCTCTAACTGCAAGAAGGATTCATACGTCGCGCGTTCTTGCTTTGGCCCTCCCCACGGAGGAAAGACTAAGCTTGTTTCGCCCTTGTTGGAAAAGCCCACTTAACATTAGGCCCATTTGTATAGCATTTATTGCTTTTTCTCTCCTCTCTTTAGTCCCACATTGTGTATAGGACTTTTCTCTCTCTTTCTCTCATCTATATATATGTACTCATTCTTTGTATTTGTATCAAGTGGACATATATACAAGGTTGGCTTTCTCCATTTCTACATGGTATCAGAGCCAGGTTCGACTCTCCTGCGGACTCCCTCTTCTGTCTGCCCTGCAGCCTGCGGTCTCTGCGGCCTCCCTTGTCCAGTCCGCACCCTCTAGTCGCATCTCTCCTGCGGCCTCACTTTTCCTGTCCGCTTCCTCTCCCGTGGATCCACTTCTTCCCCCACCCCTCTCTCCCTATCTCCTCTGCCCCCCCCCCTCCTTTTATAGCCATCCTGTGGGGTCCACTGCTTCCCCTTGTCCGCTGCGGCCTCTTCCTGTCCGGCGCGACCTCGGCGACCTCTCTCCTTGATCTCCTTCCGCCGTTCGCGCTGCGTTCGCCAGCTCGCCAGCTCGCCAGCTCGTCAGCTCGTCAGCTCGCCAGCTCGCCAGCTCGCCAGCCCGCCAGCTCGCAAGTCAGCCCCGGCGTGTCCTCTCTTATCAGTTCACTCCTGTCCGCTGCGGTCTGACCCAGACCGCCGCGACCTGAACCAGCCCGCATCATCCTCCAGCTCGCCGCGACCTCATCCAGGTCGCCGCGTCCTCACCCAGTCCGCTGACTGTTTGCTTCCTCTAGCTGCTGCCTCCAGTCCGCTGCGGTCTCCTCCCAGCTCGCCGCGACCTCATCCAGGTCGCCGCGTCCTCACCCAGTCCGCTGACTGTTTGCTTCCTCTAGCTGCTGCCTCCAGTCCGCTGCGGTCTCCTCTAGCTCGCTGCGGCCTCCAGCCCGCTGCGGTCTTCTCCAGCTCGCTGCGGCCTCCAGCCCGCTGCGGTCTCATCCAACTCGCTGCGGCCTCCTTCCAGCTCGCTGCGGCCTCCTTCAAGCTCGCTGCGGCCTCCATGTCTACCTCTGCAGACTCCGTCGGTACGGCAGTTCCTCCTGAACGCCCGGCCTCTATACCGGAAGTCCGAGACGAGCTCCGGATCACCACAATTTCGCTCACTGGCAAGAAGAACTTTGTGGAATGGGCACACTCAGTTCGCCGTGTCCTTCAGTCCAAGGGATTCCTTCATCATCTGACCCAGACCGTTATTGGTGTCCCTACTGAGGAGTGGTTACGCAATGATGGGCGTGTGCAGACTTGGCTCCTCAACTCTCTTGATGGCGAATCTTATCGTCTGGCCATGTATCATGAGACGGCCAAAGGCATGTGGGACGAGCTACACACCCTCTAGTCCGGCAAAGATAGTCTCCACCATCTCTATGATATCATCACCGCTCTCCAGGCCCTTGACAGCAGTGACGCCACCGACTTGACGTCCTTTGTTGCTCAAGCCCGGTCTCTGGTTGAGGCTTGGATCCACCATCAGCCTCCCACTCTAGATCTCGCTACTCAACGTACCCAGAAGGAAGCTGTGGGTATCGCCATGATGATGGCCCGGGTACCCCCTCATCTTCACAGTGTCCGGGCTCACATCCTCTCCTCTACTGTTACACCGTCCTTTTCCGACGTGTGCTCAATGCTTATCAAAGTCTCCCCGCCTCCGGATGTTCCCGGACTTCCTTCTCCGGCACTTGTTCAACAAGCACCTGCTCCCTTACTACCTCTTCCCCCCTCTGCCCGTGGTGGCCGCTCTGACTCTCGCGGCCGGGGTCGCGGTGGCCGGTCTAGGCCTCAATGCTCGTTCTGTGGTAAAGTTGGTCATCTTGAGGCCACTTGCTTTCGCAAACATGGCCGTCCTCCTCGTCCACATGCCTCTGCTGCTACTACCGACTCTGCCTCCTCTCGTACTGAGCTCGACGAGGTTCGTCTTCAGCTCCAGCATCTTCATGGCTTGCTCAGCCGTCCGCCTGCCTCGGTTGCCTCTGCTGCCTCTCTCTCCAATGAAGGTATCGCCTGCCTATCCTCTGGCACGCGCTGGATCCTTGATTCTGGTGTCACTCATCATATCACCTCTGTTAAGCCACCACAGTACTTGTCTTCACCTCACCCGAAGTACATTACTGTTGCTAATGGGGCGTCGGTTCCCGTATCTGGATGTGCTGATATTTCTCTCACCTCTTCTCTCCTCCTACGCTCGGCTCTACATGTTTCGGGCTCTCCTTTCAATTTACTCTCTGTCGGTCGCCTTACTACTGATTCTAATTACTCAGTGACATTTACTTCTTCTTTTCTCATACAGGATCAGCAGACGCAGACTATCATTGGTAGAGGACGGCTGCAGAATGGGCTCTATCTCCTTGACGACTCTCCTACTGTCCTCGCATCTACCTCCTCTTCGGATTGGCATCGCCGTCTGGGACATGCTCCTCTTCCAGTCCTCCGGAAGGCTCTTCCTGATGTCACTCTCCCTGCTTTTCGTTGCGACACATGTATTTTGGGCAAACAGCCCCGTTCTTCTTTTCCCCCTCATTGTACTCGGAGCTCCGCTCCTTTTATTTTAGTACACTCCGATATATGGGGTCCGTACAAAATTACTAGTATTTCTGGCTATCGCTATTTTCTTACTTTTATTGATGATTACTCTCGCATGACATGGTTATATCTCCTTCGGGATCGCTCTGAACTTCCCCGCGTATTCCGGGCTTTCATCCTCGAGACTCGCACTCAGTTCTCTGCGCCTATTCGCACTATTCGTACAGACAATGCGCGGGAGTACACCAGCCATACGTTTGCCACTCTCTGCTCTGAATTCGGCATTCTTCACCAAACCTCCTGTCCGTACACTCCACAACAGAATGGTGTCGCCGAGCGCAAGAATCGTCACCTTCTCGATGTCGCTCGCTCGCTTATGCTTCAAATGCAGGTCCCCAAACCGTACTGGAACTACGCTCTCTCCACGGCTTGCTTCCTCATCAACCGCCTCCCGTCTTCCGTCCTCCAGTATGCTACTCCCTTCAGCCTCCTCTTTCCCACAACTTCGCCTTTTCCTCTTCCGCCACGGGTGTTTGGGTGTACCTGCTACGTTCACCACCTCGGTCCCTCCACGGACAAGTTGGACCCTCGTGCCACCAAGCAGATCTTTGTCGGGTACTCGCGCACTCAGAAGGGTTATGTATGTTATTCGCCTACTACCCGCAAGGTTACTGTCTCGCCTGACGTAACTTTCCGTGAAGATCTTCCTTTCTTCCCTGCTCCGGATATCGCTCTGCCTCCCGCTCCCGTCGTTCGTCCTATCATTCCTGCTCCTCACTCCTCCGCCTCTCTCCCTTCCCCACCTCCGGTCCGTCCACCACCTCCGGTTATCCGGGTCTATTCTCGTCGCTCTCCTCATTCTGTGGCTCCTCTGCAGTCGGCTTCGCCCTCTGGTGCTCTGCTCCCTGCTGCTCCGGCTCCCGTCTCCACCGCTCATCCGATGGCGAACTACGTCTCGCTCCATCGCCTCTCCCCCTCTCTTCTTCACCTTGCCACCTCCTTATCTTCTGTTTCAGTCCCTAACTCTTTGCAGGAGGCGCTTCACCATCCTGGCTGGCGGGCTGCCATGGACGAAGAAATGACGGCCCTTTGGGCCAACCAGACCTGGGTCTTGGTTCCCTTACCTCCCGGTCAGCACCCTGTTGGATGCAAATGGGTCTTCGTCATCAAGCATGCTCCGGATGGCACTATTGCCCGACTGAAGGCCCGCCTTGTGGCCCGGGGCTTCACACAACAGGAGGGCCTCGACTATGAGGAAACATTCTCTCCGGTGGCCAAGCTTAACACTGTCCGCGTTCTTCTCTCCGTCGCGGTACACCGCCGCTGGCCTCTTCATCAACTTGATATCAAGAACGCCTTCTTGAATGGCGACCTTCAGGAAACTGTCTACATGCGCCAACCGCCCGGGTTTGAGACCACGGGGGAGTCTCGGGTCTGTCTTCTCAAAAAGTCAATTTATGGTCTCAAACAGTCCCCACGGGCGTGGTTTGACAAGTTTAGCAAGGTGGTTCGGGACATGGGGTTCACTCGGAGCTCTGCAGATTTCTCCCTCTTTACCCGACACCGGGCCACTGGCACCATTCTTCTGTTGGTTTATGTTGACGACATCCTTCTCACTGGGGATGACTCAAAGGGGATTCAAGACGTCAAACAACACCTGAGCACTGTTTTTCAGACTAAAGATCTGGGGAAACTTCGCTACTTCCTTGGTCTCGAGATCGCCCGGCGGCCGGACGGGTTGGTTCTCTCCCAACGAAAGTACTGTCTCGATCTTCTCAAAGATGCTGGTCAGTCTGGTTGCAAGCCAGCATGTACCCCGATGGAGGCAAATCACAAATTATGCGCTCATGCTTCGGATGACGATTTGCTACTTCCGAACCCGGAATACTATCGACGCCTTGTGGGCAAGTTGATCTATCTAACAGTCACAAGGCCAGATATATCATTTGCAGTTGGGGTTGTCAGTAGATTCATGCATGCCCCCCGGGCTTCTCATCTCCAAGCGGTTCAACGGATTCTCCGATACCTTAAGGGAGCTCCAGGCCAAGGGCTGGTTTACAAAACCTCCGACTCTGCTCCCGCATTGGTTGCCTATTCTGATGCCGACTATGCGGGTTCCCTGGACGATCGAAGGTCAACTAGTGGGTTCTGTACGTATTTTGGTGGGCATCTTATTACTTGGAAGAGTAAGAAACAAGCTGTGGTGGCTCGTTCCTCTGCAGAGGCTGAATACAGATCAATGGCCTCAGTTGTTTCAGAACTCACATGGCTTGAAAGTCTCCTTACTGACCTGGGAGTAAAACTCTCCTCCTCTGCTGTTCTATTTTGTGATAGTCAAGCCGCCATACACATCGCAAAGAATCCGGTCTTTCATGAGCGCACAAAACATATCGAGGTTGACTGTCACTTTGTTCGTGAAAAGGTTCAACTGAAGAAACTTGAATTAAAACATGTTCCAGGAACTGATCAAGTTGCCGACATCCTCACAAAGGCCTTATCAAGCACTCTGTTCTACCAATGTTTGTCCAAGCTGGGTGCATATGACCTATACGCTCCAGCTTGCGGGGGAGTGTTGGAAAAGCCCACTTAACATTAGGCCCATTTGTATAGCATTTATTGCTTTTTCTCTCCTCTCTTTAGTCCCACATTGTGTATAGGACTTTTCTCTCTCTTTCTCTCATCTATATATATGTACTCATTCTTTGTATTTGTATCAAGTGGACATATATACAAGGTTGGCTTTCTCCATTTCTACAGCCCTAAATAAATTATTTTTGTCTTGTTGTTCATTAACTGCGTGGGATGATTATTATTTATTATCTAATTGTGTGATCTAACCGTCGGACTGTTGTATAGCATGTAGGGTTAGGTCGCAGATTTTCCGCCGCCTATAGATTCACCATGCGTCAAAAACCTTACATATAGTACACAAAAGTCGGGGAATACAAAAAATGTATCACATCCTAACAAGCTAGCCAAAATCTAGACAATATATATATATCACCTAACAAACCAACATTGAAAATATATACATCACACACAGTCAAGATCACTCGACATAAAATAAAACTAAATTCTCTCATGCGGGCAGTCTGGGTCCCTACAGCTCTCCTGGTAAGCGTCGAGCACTCGACACACTGTTGTAGTCACCTCCACTCAAAGATGATACTTATTTTCTATATGAAGTTCTCTATTTTCATATAAAAAGAAAAGCAAAAGAATATATATACCTCATAAGCTTCATAAAATCAGCAAGGAAGAAAAGAAATCAGAAAATATAAGCTTTTACTCCACGTAGGGTTTTCGGCTATAGAAATACAAGCCACCAATCCACATAGAAACAGAGAGGAGTTGAGAGGGAGCGATTACTTAAGCTTTAGAGACAAATCCCTCAAAGGAGCAGTGGTCGGTGTTGATCGAGCACCTACGGCGTGCGGCGGGGAGAATTAAAGGGGAGCTCATTTGGAGAAATGAAGAGGTGTTGGGTTTTGATATAGATATACTTAGCAAAGGCGACGACGGACTCTAATAAATCCATATATCGTAAATGCCCCTTGTCCTTTTTACTCCACCTAGGGTTTTCGGCTATAGAAATACAAGCCACCAATCCACATAAAAACAAAGAGGAGTTGAGAGGGAGAGATTACTAAGCTTTAGAGAAATTCCTCAAAAGGAGCAGTGTTCGGTGTTGATCGAGCACCTACGGCGTGCAGCGGCGAGAATGAAAGCGGAGCTCATTTGGAGAAATGAAGAGGTGCTGGGTTTTGATATACTTAGCAGAGGCGACGACGGACTTTAATAAATCCATATATCGTAAATGCCCCCTGTCCCCTAGTCTGGTTTAACCGTGGAAAGCATGCATGCAGCCACGGCCGATGTTATTTGGATAAATATAAACAGCCGCTCTTTTCTATATATGCACACTTACACACGCAAACACACACACATATATACACATGTACACGGCCATTTATTGGGACCTCCCCTCTAAGTTTGGTTGCATCCCTCTTACTTTTGAAATTGCAAAAATATTATGACATTGCATTTGACTGAGCACACCATCTGGCAGGAATCATAGGAGCGCATATGGAAGCCGCTATGCTCAAGGGCACATTCACTCAAGTGGACCCCCCTCGTCATAATGTATGGAACGCGCATTTGGAAACCGCCATGATTGTTCCTTGTAATTAATTTGCGTTAATTAATTAAATTGATATTAATCAATTTAATATTAAGGAGATTAATTAATTACTTAATGAATTTTTATTTTTCCTTGTATGGTTCCCTTGCTCATCTATATAAGGGGGAGGAGTTCTAGAGGTAAGGCATCTTGGAATGTATGAAGGTTATTATGGTTGCTCCCTAAGTCTCATCTTTTTCTCCCTCTTTTCTTCTCTCTCACCTCCGTCGGTCCTCCCCTTGCCGGATTGCTCACGAGAAAATATCATGTCGGTAACAATGGTCCAACCTGCCGATCTCCCCCCGCTGCCCTTGCAGCCGCTGGGAACCAGCCCGGTGCCCGCCTTTGACTTCAACTTCATCAACGACATGCGCAAAGAGCTTCAGACGATCATTGCTCTCCTTGCCCAGCACTGCACCATCGACAAACGCCTAAAGGAGGAAAGAGAGGAAAGAGCTCTGGCACGCCGCAAGCGCACCCTCCCCGATGAGCACGATCAAAAGGAGGATATGCCCACACCGACTGGCACGAACATGACGCACATTCCCGTGCTCTGGACACTACCACCTCCAACATCGCTTCCGGAAGCAGGATCGCACGCCGCTGCCGATCCAGCCCGCATCGCTCCAACAACAGAGGCCGGCGCCAGGCATGATCGACGGAACGAACTGCTCGATCTCCTCCAGCGACACTTCTCCAGCGCCAGGATGCGGTCGCCATTCTGGATCCATCGTCAGCCGCTGGCAGGATGTGCCAACCCCTTCCCATGCCGATCCCGGCATCATCGGTCAGCAAGGATGTCGGGCTCCTTCTTCCGCCGCCCGAACCAACCCGTTGTCGGTGCATTTCCCCAAGCGTGGCACACCTCACCCGGCTCGAGTCGCACGACGCCCTAATTATTACCAAGCCGAATTTGGTAATAACCCACTCCTTGTCCTTTCCAGCCGGCCACACCACCATCATTGCCACCTCTATCCTTTTTTTTAATTAAGGCCACAACGGGCCCCACTTCCATTATTGTCTCCCATTTCCCTTCCATACCCGTCCTCGCCGCATCCCCTCCATTTCTCAACCAAATACCAACATTCCAAAAGGTGGCAACCTGCCAAAATTTTCTTTCCTCCTCCCTTGTGTTGTCACATTAATTTTCTCTCTCCTTCTTTACTTGTTTCCTCTTTCCCAAAACAAAACCCAAACGTGCAGCACACTCCTAGCCACAGCCGCCCATCATTCGTCTATCTCATTTTCATGTCATCCCTAGCCCCCAAGACCCCACCAAAAGACAAATCTCCTTTTACTTTAATTTTCAATTCTACTCTCCTCTCATCATACCTGTTTACACCAATGGCTACCCCTGCTACCATTCAGTTCCTTATAACCGTAATTCATATTATCATACCGTTTCCACCCAACGGCCACAAATTATATGTCCCTCCTATTGTTAAAAACCCTGACAAATATGGTAATCTTGACCTTGGGGACAAGATCAATTTTCAAGAGCGGTATATTGTTACGACGTTGCATTTGACTGAGCACGCCATCTGGCAGGAATCATGGGAGCGCATATGGAAGCCGCTATGCTCAAGGGCACATTCACTCAAGTGGACTCCCCTTGTCATAATGTATGGAGCGCGCATTTGGAAACCGTCATGATTGTTCCTTGTAATTAATTTGTGTTAATTAATTTAATTAATATTAATCAATTTAATATTAAGGAGATTAATTAATTACTTAATGTATGGTTCCCTCCCTCATCTATATAAGGGGGAGGAGTTCTAGAGGTAAGGCATCTTGGAATGTATGAAGGTTATTAAGGTTGCTCCCTAAGTCTCATCTCCTTCTCCCTCTTTTCTTCTCCCTCACCTCCGCCGGTCCTCCCCTTGCCGGATTCCTCCCGAGAAAATATCATGTCGGTAACAAAAAATCTCTCCTATAAGTTTATATTTCATAACATCAATGCAAAAAAAGACATTTAAATTTTACTCCAATGGAGTACTTTTGTGCAGGGATGTTATGAAAGGTAAACTTACAAGAGAGATTTTTATAATTTCAAAAATAAGAATGCAACCTGCAATTATGCTAACTTCAAGGAGAAGTTTTTGATAATTATTCCTTTATATATATATAAGTAATAGGCAAGGGCTTTGCCCCTACGGCCAACCGCGACAGTACCCTAACTGCGATAGTGCACGGGAGCCCCAGAGCCCCGCGCGACATTATGCTGGCCACGACATTGCCCCGACACGACGACACTCGCGATGATCGCAAACCCCCAAGTGTTATACTCCGCTCGTCGCTCATATCTATATGAGAGCACATTTTTTTAAATAAAAGAACAAACATGTAAATTTTAAAAACTGAAAATTATTTTATAAAGAGGGGTAAAATCGGAAAATAAATGTTTAACTGAAGAGAGTTTTTCCCTTTAATATAATATAGATATATGTATACAATAAAATCTAAAAATCAAATATAAAATAAAACAAAAAAGATTCTGATTCATCGAAATTTCGACTTGTCACTATAGTATTTCATCATTAGGGATTTTTTCATATTTACCACTTTTCGGTATTTGCACATGTTTCATATTAAAATTTAAAATACATAAATTCATATAGATTAATATTATCTTTTCATATTTGTTGACGTCACATTTTGCTTCTCCGATCCACCTCCGACTTCGACGACCTAATGCAAAGTCTAGTCGGCACCATCCCGTGATTTGATTCGCCTCTAATGTCTTCCATAGAGGAACGAACGAAAACTCTTCTACTTCGATTCACCTCTGATGTCGACGACCTAAAGCAACGTCCAGTCTGCATCATCTCGTGATTTGATCAGCCTCTGATGTCTTCCAGAGAGGATTGAACGACAATTCCTCTGCTTTGATCCGCCTAGGACATCGATGACATAAAGCGACGTTCAACACACACACCTTCCCATGTTTGGATCAGATCTGTGTCAACGTCTAGTGTGTTGTCGCGCTCGTTAGGACACTTACGACAGCGTGGATGCGCCCTTCCAACGAGTGAATAAGGTGACTGTTTTGTCGAATAAGGCTTACACTCCTTCCAGTGGCTCATGCCGCTTCTTTCGCTCTTGCAGCGACCGAATGCTTCGCGCAATGTTCCTTCAACCAATTTTTCTTGAATTGAGGGGGTAGTGGAGCGATACAAGATAGATTTGTAGCAGAATGACACACTAAGACAACGAGAGTTGACAAAGATAACCACTGTTCGAGTACTTTTTTATGTAGCTATTATGGGATGGAAGTTGCATCAACTTAACATGAAAAGTGTTTTCCTCCATGGAATTTCAGAATAAGGTTTTATAAATCCACAACCACGGTTTGTTGCAAAAAATTTAAGAGAAACATTTTGCAAGCTAAAAGAATCTATGTATTGGTTTAAATAGTCACCAAGAGTCTAGTTTTGGCCATTTGGTGTTGCAATGAAATCTACAAAATATTTACAATGTGAGGTTGATCACACTTTTCATCAAGCATAAAGGGAGGAAATTTGAGGCATAAAGGGAGGAAATTCGAGGTAAAAATCTGCAAAATATTACAGGGAACAATGTTGAGGAGACAAACTATCTAAAGGCTCATCTAACAAATAAATTCGAGGTAAAAGATCTTGGCTCATCACGATATTTTCTTGGATTCGAAATTGTCAAGGTTAATCAGGGAATCTTCATCTCGCAGAAAAAAGTATGTCCTAGATTTGTTGGAAGAAACGAGGATGTTGAGATGTAAACTCATTGAATCACTTATTGAAATAAATCATTATATAGGTAGAGAAGATGAAGAAACTACCAAAGAAGTTGCTAACTATCAAAATATTATTGGAAATCGAATTTACCTATCTCATATAATACCAGACATTGTCCATGTCCTTGGAACTATGAGCTAGTTCATAAATGCCCCCAAAGTCAGACAAGAGGAAGTTGCTCGCAGGGTTCTTAGACACTTGAAAACCTATCCGGAGAACATAATCATGTTTTCCTTAAAGGGGACTGATGACCACACCAAGATAAGTTTGGAAGTTTACACCAATACAGCTTGTGCAGGATCCACCTCAAATCGAAGATCTACCACGGAGTATTGATCCTTTGTCGTGGCAATCTTGTCACTTGGAGAAGTAAAAAAACAAAATATTATGGCTCGTTCAAGTGCAAAAACGGAATTTAGATCGATGGCTTAGAATTCTGATGAGATATCTTAAACTCCTAGCAGTAGTACCAATTAAAATTTGTTATAATAAAAAGGCAACATTCATTATTGCTCATAATTTGATCCTGCATGATCATACAAAACATATTGAAATCGAAAAGTATTTCACCAATGAGAAGATTGGAATAGGTATTACATGCATCTCTTTCACTCAATCAAAAGATCAACTGGCAAATGTCTTCACCAAAGGGCTCAATAAGGCTTTCTTCCACCTTAGCATTGGCAAGTTGAAAATTTTTGACTCCCATGATCAACTTGAGGGAGTGCAAAGAGAAATGGGTTCAGGGTTCGAATCGGTTCATGACTATTTAAGGAGGACCAAGTCTCACAAGAAAACTCAAGAGAGTAATCATCATAGGCATTTCTCTTTTCAATTGTAAGCTTTCCATGATTGATGAGTTCTAAACCACATATAGAATTTTGAAGAGCACAAGAGTAAGCAGTAGCTAAAGTAGGTATACATAATATCAAGTAAAAAGCCAATGGTAAAGCAATGCCCCAAATAGTATGAATTACTATTCATGTGATGAATTTTGCATTATTTGATCCCTTACCACTTAATTGCAAGTAGTGAAATTTTGATGGTCTCCAATAAATGTGCAATTAGGTTATGAATAGTAAAGGCAGAGATTTGTTCATCAACTAAATGTTTACAGTATACAAAGTAAATAAATAAATAAAATACAAATTACCTTCACTCGGCTAAGCGAGTAGAGGTCACCCTGAATACGGAAGAACTCCTTCCCCACATCTGCTGATGCATGTGAGCCATCAAAATGTGAAGAAGTTGAATTGATGAGGGCTAAACAAGCAGTTATTACCCATACTTCTCGGAAGCAAAATGGCAACAAATTCTGGAAATGGAAGAAAATGGCTTTAAAGTGAAATTGTTAAATTATATACAACAAACAGTGAAATCATGGCAGAAAAAAAAACGGGCTGCAAAGAGCAAAAAACAGTCCAAGGTGTATCCATACTTCATACAAGGCTAGAGTTTTTGAGAAGCTGATTATAAATGAATATCCCCTTGAAGCAACCTCAACCGGACGAAATAGTTTGAATAATAGCTGCAAAATTGATACAACAGTTGAAATCATCATTAGCAAATAAATGAAAAGCAAATCTCCAACAATTTATTTATTGGTTTCAAGATCATTAAACGGTTGAAGTTCATATTCATAATTCACCATAATGAACGTTTGGTTAAAAAGGCTTTACAAGAAAGTATGAAGCTGCGACAAGGAGAACAAAAACAACATCTTATGCGCACTGGAAAATCATGGTAATCAAAATGATTCAGTTAGAATGCAAGCAGTTCTGTAGCTATTGCTTTATGATACCAAGATTTGGAACTTAAGCACTATCAATTAAAAAAGTATTATTTGGCACTTCGAAGTTCGAAAGGCACTCGGAAATCATAAATAGTATAGCATACTGAAGAATATATGTGATGTAGGGGTAGGCTACGGGTGCACAAAACCTACGACACTCGGTGATAGTGCAAGGGTGACACGCTAATCCAAATCTACATGCAATGAAATGAGCGATGTTTTGATGAATAAATTAAAGCAATGTAATTTCAACACCACGCAAATATTTAAATAAAAACAAATATTTAATTTTGGGCAAATTAGAATGACTTCCTCCACTCGGAGGGCCAAAGCGAAGCGCGCGGCGAATGTTTCCTCCTGCAAATTCAAAACAAATGTCCACAAACAAGAATCGCAGCAAAATATAGCAAAACACTAGATGGAAAATGTCGAATCAAATAATACAGTACTACAAAAGCTCACAAAGTAGAGGACTGAACCGAGACACTGAATAATTGGAGGTCCGGATACGTAGATCTGCGATCGTAGATGGAACCGATGGCGAGGCGAAGGTGGCGGCAGTTGTCCTCGGCGGTAAGCGGTGAAAACGGACAATAAAACGGTGGATCCTGCCACGTATAAGTAGATTCGGGTCGGGGGAGGGTAGATCCGATGTGTAAGAGCGTATCCGGGCAAAAATGGTAATAAGGGTGGCGGCAAATGTTGGAACGAGGGTTGAAATTCTCAGATCTAGCGTGATCTAGAGAATATAGGCTATTTGGTAGTGGATCAACGGAAAGGGGATGTGAGGAATGAGGAGGGGAGGTGGAGGCCGGCTGCTTGTTAGGGCAGCTTGAAGGAGGTGGCCGGCGGTGGGGAACGGTGAGGACAGGTCGGCTGGAGTGGGGAGGGGACAAGGGGGGCCAGTGCTCCTGTAGCGGCAGTGGAGAGGCGGCGGGTTGGAGAGGGGAAGGCGGGTTGGGCAGCGGCAAGAGAACTGCAGGCTGGTTGTTTTCGGGCGGCAAGAGAATAACAGGCCGGCTGTTTTCGGGGGCTGTAATGGAGGGTTGCAGCAGTTGAAACGAAGGTTTGAGGCTTGGAAAATGAAGGTGGTGGTAGGGATTTCCTTCGGGAGGAGTTTGGAGGCCTATGAGTCGTCACCTAGGGTTCCACAGCGTCGGCCCCGGGGAGGGATCACGGGATTCCGGGATTAGAGTTCTCCAAAATCTGCAATGACTTGATTCAGCCTCTTAGACCAATATTTATAAGAAGAGAACAAACTAGGGCTTCACCATCAACGGCTATGATTGGCCGGTGGGACCGGCCTCTAAATACATGAAAATAAACTCAAAAAAAAAACTAATATATGTTTTTGACTTGCGGCGACGTGTCGGACGCAATCGCGGAGTCCGATCGTCGATCCAGTCACGTCATATATGGTAAGTAGACAAATCAGCCCCGAACGGACCCAAAGCTCGTGCTCGTCTTTGCTCCGCATCAATATGATTGTGAAAAAATAACAAAAAATTTAAATAAATCAAAAGAAACCACAATTGTGTATCATGAGATCTTTTGTTCTCAGTTTTGAATGATATGCCATGATGAAAAGTAAATATGTTACTAGCAAAAGAAATATATATACAACATAGATTAAACAGTAAATGAAACTACAAGTGGTTAACTTTCAGTCCTGTTTCTACAAATCTGGATGAAAAGATAATGATGATGCATCTGGTAAATTTAAAAAGTCAGAAAATCTACTCATGATGCACGAACCTTTGATTGACGTGCAAACAGATACTGTCTAAATTCAAATTCTCTAAATGAGTCATCCTGAACAACTTGAGTTAATGATTTAAATCCAGGATTCAGCAGAGCAGCCTGATCATCTCCACGCTCCAAACCACCAAAGTCCCTCTGTCTTGAGGCATTTACTGCATATTTAAAAATAATAAAGGTTGGTGATTGAAGTCTATATTGTTCTGACTAGGACGGATATGTTGATGATAGAAGATCTTTGACTGGATATTGTTCCTTTATTAGGTCTGTAGGACTAACCTTGTCACTTGGAGAAGCAAGAAACGACATGTTGTAGCACATTCTAGTGTTGAAGCTACATTTAGAGCCATGGATCATGGTATGTCTGAAAGGATATGGCTTCATACTCTCATGAATGATCTCATCTTACTTGAAACGAGTTGGTTTAACTTGTATTGTGACAACAAGGTTGCAATTAGATTTGCTCATAATCCAGTTCAGTATTATCGCACCAAGTATGTTGAGAATGACAAACACTTTATCAAGAAAAATATTGTGAAAGTAATTGTGTATTTGTGTGTACTCCCAATGCACACTCAAAAGAGAAATTAGTTGATGTGCTTACTAAGGGGTTGAGTGAAAAAAAAGTATGTTGAACCAACTAGCAAGTTAGGTATGCATAGTATAACATGACAATTTGAGGGGAGTGTTAGATGTATTTTATTTTTATTTGTTTCCCGTTTTAAATATGACACATCTATGTGTGACACTCTATGTTATGCCCCCGAACGTGCTACGGTTCATGGGGCACAAATATGCTCAACGACCTAAGGAGGCCGCAGGGAGCAACGGGGCTGAACCAGCCGGTTCAGCCCCCATTCACTAATCTCGGACCGGCGGGGCCGAACCACACGGTTCAGCCCATTTGGGGGCCGGCCGGCCCCATGCTTCCAGGTATATATATACATGGAACCCCCCTTGGAGCATTATGAAGAATTATATTCAGGTATTCTCCTTCTCCTTCTTACCCTAACCCTAATATATTCTCTATATCTCCTATCTCTTCTTCTAGTAACATAACATTTGGTATCAGAGGCTCCGTCCTCCAACCATGGTTAACACTCGTTCGAATGAAGAGGCTGGTCGACTAGCTTCGTTGGAGGAGAACTACATCGGGTTGACGGATAAGTAGCGGCCATGGAAGAAAGGATAAAGGTTTCAACCCAACAACTGGAGGAGCGAATGGATGCCCGTATGGAGGAGATCAAGGCCCTCCTAACTCAAAACCTCAAAGGAAAAGCAGCGGTTACGGAGGGATCAGAGGCGGAAATCCCCGATCTCATTCCGCCACAGCCCACACTTTTGGGATCGAGCGGATTCGCGCATTTCAGCCCCGACGGAAACCCGCACCACATATTCGGCACGAGCGGGTGTCACCCGGCAGGAACCGACGCGGGAGGAGGGCGCACGCGGTCCTGGCGGTCACCAGAGCAGGCGGCGGGAGCGTCCGCCCTAGGAGGCTCTGCGGCGAGCTGGGGCGAGTTCAACACAGGTCGCACGAGTCTTGGGCGGCTTCCATAGCAGGCGGCGGGGCAGGTCCGACCTGCGGGGGTTCCGGGTGGTTCCATTAGGGGAGTCGCTGGCTTATTACCCCTTCCACGGAGTGGTGGACACCCTACGGGTTACGGAATTGGCGATCAATGGTACATGCGGCCACCACCGGAGGGGATCTACGGGGATGGACAACACCCCGGTGGCGAACAAAAAAGGGAACGTTTTTTTTCGGCTGCAGCCCCAGGAGGAATGCACCTTCCCAGACCCCAGGGACCATACCCCCCTATGGAGCAGCAAAGGGCAACGGGGTACGGACAGGAGATGGGTGGGATTGGACAAGCGCATCAGCGGACCCACATGCCACCCAAGAGGACTCGCAAGAATTTCCCGAAATTCAGGGGAGGGGATGCGCTCGAGTGGATACAGAAGACGGAACTGTTCTTCCATTATCAGGAAATTCTCGAAGAGCAATGTGTACAGCTGGCAGCTTTTCACTTGAAGGATGACGCCTACCAGTGGACGCAGTGGTTCTTGAGGGGCAGAGATTTTGCGCCCTGGACCGAGTTCGTAGGGGAATTCTCAGCTCGGTTTGGCCCTTTAGAGTATGAAGACGTCGAGGCCATGCTACAAAAGCTACAGCAACGGGGAACCGTGATGGAATATCGCCAACAGGGTTCGTTGGTAGGAGAGAACCTTGCTGAGCTGTTTTGTCTCGGGTCTAAAGAATCACCTGCAGGATGAGGTTCATGCCTACATGCTCCGCAGCCTGAGTCATGCTATCAGCCTGGCAAGGACACAGGAGGAACGTTTCAACAGACAATGGACCCGCACCGCAGGGAAAGTTGCCACGGCCCCCACGCCGGCTAGGAGGGACCAACCGGCGGCCGGGCGACCGACGGTGACGCGACTAACATGGCCTGAACTGTAGGCGCGGAAGGAAAAGGGGTTGTGTTTCAACTACGACGAGAAGTATGCTCCCGGGCATAAGTGTAAGAAGATCCAGGTTTTCATGTTGAGAGAGGAAGATGAGGAGGAGGATACCACTGAGCTGGACCTAGAGGGGGACTTGACCTTGACCGAGTTCGGGGTCTCCATCCAGGCGATGGAGGGGTGCACAGCACCCCTCACTATGCGCATAGCCGGGAAGGTCGCTCAGGAGCGGGCCACCATTCTGATTGATAGTGCGAGTACCCACAATTTCATCAACCCCACCGTGGCAAGAAAGGTGGGGCACCAGGTAGATCATGGCGCCGCGTTCCAGGTCATGGTAGCGGATGGGAGCAAACTGAGGTGTGAAAGGGTGATGAGGGGAGTCAACCTGCGAATACAGGGGTACACTTGCAGCACCGATGTGTACCTGCTACCCATCTGGGGATCTGATATGGTATTGGGAGTTTAGTGGCTACGACAGTTGCGGAGAGTCACTTTCGACTGGGACCAAATGACCATGGAGTTCACACAGCTTGGACGGGAACATTGCATCCACGGCCTTAAATCAGCCCCGCTGAAGGAGATCTCAGTTCGAAGTTTAGAACGTCTATCCGAAGAGGGCAGCTTGATGGCAATGATTATGGGCCTAGCATCTTCTCCTCCTACCTCATTTGAAGTATTGGAGCCGATGCGACCCTTATTGACTCAGTATGAGAATGTCTTTCAGGAGCCGCACACCCTTCCTCCACTGAGATTCCGGGATCACGCGATTCAGCTCAAGGTGGGGTCGGAACCTACCAATATCCGGTCGTACCGCTACCTGCACATCCAGAAGGAGGAGATCGAGCGTAGCATTCGGGAGATGCTCACCGCCAGAATCATCCGCCCTAGCACCAGTTCCTTCTCGTCAGCCATTATTCTGGTAAAAAAAAAAGACAGTTCTTGGTGATTCTGTGTTGATTACCGGAGCCTGAATGGTTCAACCATCAAGGATAAATTTCTCATTCTCATGATCGAGGAACTCTTGGACGAACTGCATGGAGCATGTTTATTCACCAAACTGGACCTGCGCTCCGGCTACCATCAAATTCGGATGCGAGAGGACATTCATAAGACGGCCTTCCAAACACACGATGGACATTACGAGTTCCTCATGATGCCCTTCGGGCTTACCAATGCCCCCTCCACCTTTCAGGCGGTGATGAACGAAATCTTTTGGCCACTTCTACGTCGTTCCGTGTTGATATTTTTTGATGACATCTTGGTTTACAGTAGTAGTTGGGCAAAGCATCTACAGCACGTGCAACAAGTTCTTACCATATTGCGTCATAATCAATCGTACATTAAGCAGTCCAAGTGCTCTTTCGGCCAGGCGGAGGTCGAGTATCCAGGCCATTTGGTTTCGGTCCAAGGTGTCCGGGCCGACCCACACAAAATCGAGAGTATGGTGACATGGCCCCGCCCCACGACGTTACCAGCCTTACGGGGATTCCTTGGTCTCACAGGCTACTATCGGAGATTCGTAAAAGACTACGACAAGATTGCACGGCCGCTTGTTCAGCTCTTACAGAAGGAGTCATTCGTATGGCAGGACGACGCTGAGGCGGCTTTCCAGGCCCTGAAACGGGTCATGACTACTACACCGGTCCTCGCCTTGCCGAATTTTAACAAGTAATTTGTGTTGGAGACCGATGCATCCGGAGTGGGCATCGGTGCGGTTTTGATGCAGGACCAAAGACTGTTAGCCTACTTCAGCAAGGCTCTCACCCCCCCCCCCCCCCCCCGCACTCTGGGATTGTCCACCTATGAGTAGGAGATGCTAGCCATCATACACGCAGTGACCCTGTGGCGGTCGTACTTACTGAGGCATCATTTCAAGGTCCGCACAGACCATCAAAGTTTGAAACATTTTTTGAATCAACGACTAGCTTCCCCTCTTCAACAAAAGTGGGTGACCAAGTTTAGGGAAGGAGAATGTGGCCGCTGATGCCCTCTGTCGCCTTCTGGAGAGCTCGCTCGCCCACATTTCAAGTCCCTTGATCGATTCCCTCAACGACATCCAGGCGGAGGTGCAACAGGATCCCGAACTCAGGCTCATTGTGGACGCACTGTGACAGGGGAAGCCTACCACACCGGGGTACTAGCTCCAAGGGGGCACCTTTATTATCAGGGCCGCGTGGTCATTCCTCCTTCCTCAGCCTGGAGGACAGTTATGATGCAGGAGTTTCACTCGTCGCCGACGGGAGGCAACAACGGAATGCTCCGAACCCTCCAACGGTTGAGGGAGAACGTCCTCTGGAAGGGCTAACGTCGTGACGTTCAACAGTTTGTGCCACAGTGTGAGGTGTGCCGACGACAAATATGAAACACTCTCCGGCTGGTTTGCTTACCCCGCTGGAAATTTCACATCATATTTGGGAAACGGTCTCCATGGACTTCATCAACGGATTACCCAAATCTCAGGGCAAGTCAGTCATCTTGGTGGTGGTTGACAAACTATCCAAATACGCACATTTTCTTGCCCGGAGCCACCCCAACATGGGAGAAATCGTGATCGATCTTTTTGTTCGTGAGATCATACGCCTTCACGGCGTGCCCCGGTCTATCATCTCGGATCGTGACCCAGTGTTCGTGAACAACTTCTGGAAGGAGCTTTTTTGGCTACAAGGAACACGACTACGCCTGAGCTCGTCCTATCATCCTCAGTCAGACAGCCAGACAGAGGTTCTCAATCGCGAGGTGGAAACTTACGCTGCTTCGTGATGGACGAGCCTCGTACGTGGACTCGATAGTTACATTGGGCCGAGTACTGTTACAATACCTCGTATCATACTGCCAGCAAGCTTACCCCGTTCGAGGTTGTATACGGTCGCCCTCCGCCTTCTTTGGGTTCATATGAGCCCGACAGCACAGCTCTTCTGTTGGTCGATCGACAATTGCGCGATCGTGATCGCACCTTAGCTCTCCTGCGTGACAATCTCAGAGCAACTCGGGACAGGATGAAGGTACAGGCAGACAAACATCGGACCGATAGGGAATTCGCAATGGGTCTTCCTCAAACTCCAACCTTACCGACAGCTCTTCGTCTCCCGCCGGGCGAATCAAAAGTTGGCAGCACGATGTTATGGGTCGTTCCGCATTACTCAGCGGGTGGGACCGGTGGCATACACCTCGGCGCTTCCGAAAGGCTCTCGTATACACCCGACCTTTCATGTATCCCAACTCAAGAAGAAGCTTGGCAACACCGTCCAGACAAGCCCCCTCTTACCCGAGGCTACCACATCGGGGGAGTTGCATCCCTTACCGGAGGAAATATTGATGATCAAGTGAAAGCAACATGGTACTGAATATCAGCCCGAGATACTAGTTAAATGGAAAAATTTGACATCTACACACAATACCTGGGTCGATCTGCTGGAATTTCGTGACTCGTTTCCAACTTCCACCTTGGGGACAAGTTGGTGCTTGATGGGGAGGGGAATATTATGCCCCCGAACGTGCTACGGTTCAAGGGGCACAAATATGCTCGACGACCTAAGGAGGCGGCAGGGAGCAACGGGGCTGAACCAGCCGGTTCAGCCCCCATTCACTAATCTCGGACCGGCGAGGCTGAACCACACGGTTCAGCCCATTTGGGGGCCGGCCGGCCTCATGGTTCCGGGTATATATATACCCGGAACCCCCCTTCGAGCATTTTGAAGAATTATATTCATGTATTTTCCTTCTCCTTCTTACCCTAACCCTAATTTCTTCCCTCTATCTCCTATCTCTTCGTCTAGTAGCATAACACTCTACCATCTAGATGCTTCTCAATTTACTAATCAATTGCACTTTCCCCTCCTTCACGTGTCAACAAAAACTAAAAATACAGTTGATCCATGAAAATATGAAAAAGAATATAAACTTGCTATACTTTTATTCAAAGTAGATTATACTTTACTACTATCTTGACTCTTAATCTGATACGATTTTCATCTGAAATTGCAGGGATTCATAGATATGCAGCACATGTTTTCCAACTTCCATGATGCTCTTCAAATATTATAATTCATATTGTGCAAAATAAGTTCAAAAGTAGGTGAATAGGGATGCATATAGGAAGGTTTTGCATCACATGTTTCCCTTTTTACTATCTATATATCACAATTATCAGTCTATGTAATCTCAATTTTATGTGTAAAATCAGCTTCCCAGATGACAGAATTTTAGAGCTGGGGCCAATGACATGAATACAAGGCATTACAGAATGCAATATCAAGCCTACTACTGTAACAAGGTACTAAAGTGCTAATTAGGTATCAAATAAAATGAACAGGAAACAATGATTTTCAAAATAAAAGGAGCTTAAAATGAATCCAACTAAAATTTGTATGGTAAATTATTGGAAATATTTTAGAGCACTTGCACGCAAACCTAAAAATGCAAGGTTTAAAGCACATGCCCATTAGCCGTAAAATGGATAGTTTTAGCTTCCAAATATTGCAGCGGGTGCAGGGGTGGACCTGTTTCTAAATAGCAAAGTTCAAGTTCGTCATATTCACGCAAGGCATCTTCATGAAGATGAGCCATCTCAAACATAAATGCTAAGCTTTCCTGCAATATTATGAGGCATGAAATTTAGACAGTTCCAACTATCACACAGTGAGTACACAATAACAGTTGGCGGCTTAAGTAGCAAATAATGAATTTCAGCACCTTTAAAATAAAAAAGTTACAGAGGCTCCAGACCGGCATGAAACGTTGTTCGGTGAGTTTGTGAATCTCCTCCTCATAAAATTGAACACGTCGATCTAATGTACTCCTGATAGATTCGACTATTTTAGAATCAAAATCTTCCCAAAAGTTTGCATCAGGACCTTGCAAGTCCAATTTACAACACCTGGGAACAAAAGAGTCCAGATCTCAAAATTGACTAAGACGGCAGACCTGTAACAATCTGAAACTGAACCAATCCATGCTATGTACAAGCTTTAGTAACAATTAACAGCACAACAGAATAGAGTTAATAGGATCATTCATGAATTGACCCATTAAATTTATGTCCCTCTCTCCTATGCTACTAACTTTTAGAACAATTTGTCCCCTGCATACTGATTTTTAAAAAAAAAATAGAAGGAAACATTTATCCTTAGTGTATCAAGTAAAGATGTATTAAACCTTTGCCGCTTTTTTGAATTGAAATCAACCTCAAGTCTAGCATAGATCTTTTTAGCCATCTTAGCTGCCTGATCATTACTGGGGTGAGCTTTTGACACATATACAATAAACCACTCCCGCTCGTCATTTTGTACAATTAGTTTCAGTCGTGGCTTAATAATTGTCTTCAATTCATCAAGATCCTGTCCACAAGAAGCAAACTCATGATCATAAAATATATTTCAAGAACACTCACTTTTTCCAATGGAAAAGATTCAAATATTGAGAATGAATGGGAAAAAATCTACCTCACAAGTAACAAGAACAATGGTTGCATATGGTTCTCGGAACCAGAAAACGGACAGTTCTTGTGGAAAACGGCTGCGTAGCCTTGAATCGGTTGTTAGTATAAACTCTGCAGGTAAATTCTCCACATAGACAGAATTTCGAGTTTTGTTGCAAAGAAGAGCCTTCTTTAGTGGCAAGCGTTCCTC
Organism: Platanthera guangdongensis; assembly: GCA_039583875.1. NCBI lineage: Eukaryota > Viridiplantae > Streptophyta > Magnoliopsida > Asparagales > Orchidaceae > Platanthera > Platanthera guangdongensis. The sequence goes on along the minus strand of CM077154.1, from coordinate 134,665,543 downwards.
AAATCCCTCCTTAACACTGGGCCACAAGTCACTTACATCTTCCACTGAAAAGTGAATTCAAGAATGTAAAAAAATTAGCATCTCTAATCACTGTCATCGTTATCATTATGAATATAGTTGTTCTTGAAGAAAGAAGAATGGGAGTAGAAAATTAAAAAAAAATTAACAGTTATTGGAATAGGTTCTGCACGTAATAGAGAAGGCAGCAACAGTTTGAAGTTTCTGGTTGGACTCTAAAGAATATCCTAAAAAGTACATAGAAAATGCATCTCATAGTTTATTGGCAGTAAGTCATTAGGTTATGAACAAGAATCTTCGATAAGTGACTCACTCAATGCGATGCATGCGCAAGATAGAATGATTGACTCGAAACCACGAACATCGTATTACATTCATAAAAGGATACATATGCACAAGGTGGAAAGGAGAATTCCACGAGGAGAGGGGAGAGAGAGACAAAAAACAATGATTCTCCGGGATGCCTCAACCCTTATGCCTGTCCCCCTTATACAGATGAGGTATACATAATACTCTAATTAATTAATACTCATTAATTAATATTTATTAATTAATAATATTATATTTCACCATGAATGTACCATGGCGGCATCCATATGCGTGTCCCGGTGGTTCCGACGAGAGGGCCCGCTTGGGCGAATGTGTGTGTGTAACACTATATCGCGCTTCAAAATCGACATTTGCCATCAAGGTAGAGCCACCAATAGGTCTTTGGAGTTGTAATAATGGCAGCGGCTGTTACGGACGTACACGCCAAAGAGACGTCGTGGCGGGTCTACACACGTAGGAAGGCGGCGGATACTAGCCCGTCGGTCGATTGTGAGCGATTTTTTGTTAACAAACCAAATCCCATGCAACGGGTTCACATCATACACCACACTTTTGTATTAAAACTCAAACAACAGTATTTGAGAACATATAGAAATCCATACAGCACCATCTAGACTTTCGTGTATGTTTGAAGTGCGACGAATATAGATGTTAGTAAAAGAAAACCATTCACTTCACAATTTTCTATTTGACCTAATTTTGATGATATTTAACATACTGTCAAAAAAATTGTTTGTCTAAATCTAGAGTAACATTGCTTAAAAATCTTTCTTAACATTTTGTCAATTAGATTTCTTTGCGTTTGTCTATAATTGCTTGTATTTCCCCTTTCCATCTTACAATTGTCTATTTTGACTACTTACTCAATTGTTCACCCCATTGAGGGTGATGATATATCTGAATAAGATCCCTTTCCCTCAACAATCAGTTGAGTTCAACTTTTCATGTGTGAGGGCATAAATGAATCCACGTGTTAGGGCTTATGTTGCTTATTTATTTTTATGCCCCTGTGTAAATCAATTTAAATCCCCTTGGGCTAGTGGAATGGTAAGCGAGAAGTTTTTCTCTTTTTCTTATTTTTGTTTATGAGAATGTGTTGGCTCAGTCCTCTCAAGCACATCCAGCCTACGCAACCACGGTTCCGGCACCACAGTATCCTCCGCCACCGTCATCTCCACCTCCGGCCATCCTCCGACAACTCTACCAGCATGTTACAAGGGGGGCTTCACAGTCATAGACTTCTTTCTGTTGGTGGTGAGCATCTCGTAAGAACCAAAGCAAGAAGGAACATGGCTTCATTATGTTGTTGGTCGCTATTTTTTTCTGGGTTGCGAGTATGTGGCTGGATCGGGCGGAAGAGAGGACGGGGACTGATCACTTTGATATCGAAGTTTTTATGGGCTCGCCGGTAACACGTCAGTAGAGTCTTCGTCGATGGTCGGAGGCGGAGATAACGGTGACAAAGGATATTGAGGAGCCGGAACCATTGCTTCCTAGGTGGGGTATGCTCGAGAGGAGAGAGCCGTCGCAATCTCATAAACAAAGATAAGGAAATAATAATAACTACTTGCTTACCATTCCACTAGCCCAAGCGACTTTAAATAGATTTTCGTAGAGGCATAAACGTAAATAAGCGACATAAGCTCTAATATGTGGACATATTTAAAATGCGACATTAAATACAATCATAAATGGTTAATAAAAACTAGGGTCGAGGCTCATAACAGAATCATGGCAAACACAATCAAAAAGATCTTCACCTTGAAGAGAAGCTTCTTTAGGTAGTCCACATTTCTTCTTAGTTATGTTGTATTCAAAGTTCAAACAACTTTCATCAGTTATCAAAACTGATCATACAACCAAAATTCTCAATAATATCTCTATTTCAATCGGCAATTGTCTTCAATACAACAATGCCTTCTTGTGTAAGGAAACTAGCATCGGGGTAAATTCAATTCATGAACTGAAAGTTAATTTTAGTGAGAAAATCCACTAAATAGTCAATAAACTTATCATCTCCCTCTCCACTATGTGTTTCTCCAAATTATTTCCCCTCAAAAAACCATTAATGTTCCTGTAAACCACCTCCCTAATTGTACATCTCCTCCTCTGCTCTTATGTGCATGCTCATCTCTTCCTCTCCTCTGATTATATCACCTCTATTTTAAATTCCTTACATCTCCCTATCATCACTCGCCATCACCACCTCCCAGCCCATTTTGTCTATCTTCCACCAAATGGATGGTTAGAACCCTTTTTTTTTCAATCAGCCCAATGCCTCCTCCCTTCATACTCTGCGTTCTTCTTCTTTCTATGGATTAAAACACAATGGCAACAGATAGCTATCATTTGTATTATGAATCCCACTTAATCCCTTACAAACTGTAAATTACTTGAAAGTACTTCATCATCAATATGCAGCTCAAACAACTAACTCTCGCATGCGGTTATTCAGGACAGAATAAAAAGGTAAAGTGACGGATTCGTGTTTACCCACGTCCGGCGTGCTTACTAGAAAAAATAATTTCAGCAATCCAAAAGAGAATTCAAAAAATCCATATAAAGTTTGGTTCAGGAGCTCCAGCCTCCAATTTCAATCATTAACATGCTCAGCATAAGCTACAAAAAACGATCAAATTTCCTACTCAGCACTTTCCCGTTCATTGAACCAAAATGAAGATTGAGGGATGCATAGGAAAACAGAGAGAGGGGGAAGAATCTAGGGTTTATAAGAGGGATCAGAGCTTTACCTGCGATGACCAGGCGATCGCAAGAACTTTTAATGGTCTGGAACTGCGCCAAGTAGTTGGCCATGGCGGATCGATGGACTCACATGCGGTATAGGTTGCCGGCGGCCACAGCCGTGGCGGGGAGAACCGGACGGAGGCTTATAACTTGGAAGACGAGAGATGCTTCATAAGATCCCCACTCAAAATCTAGCGGGTGATGAGTTTGATCTGCCTACACTAATGAAAGGGCGAGTTGGACCTGCGACAGACTTCTGATTTATGGAAAGTTCCCTCTAAGCATAAAAAAAATAAATTTACTTTCCGTGCATCTTAAAATTTTAAATATGTCAATTTGCATCTTCTATTTTATTTGCATTTGTTTTGTCACATCTGCTCTCTAGAGTTGTTGCGGGTCGCCCGATCTTTTCCCATTTCGGAGAAATCAGACCGTTTTAGCTTGGTATCAGATCAGGCGTGCAAACAGTCAAAGTAAACGCAGTAAATTACAAGACGCTTTTTTGACATAAAAACCCCGAAAATGGTGACAAACACGTGGTTGGATCACTGTCGAGCTAAAATTCACTAGTTCTTTTGAGTTTACAGGAATTGAGATTTGATCTAGGATGTCAACAAACCGCTTCTCCGTTACAGGTGTAAAATACAAAAAATCGTAAAAAACTAAGTCCTCAGATCTTCGATAAAAACGCTCCGACCTTGAAATTGTGTTGAGCTCACGGAACCTGGATGGGAGCGTTCTAGCAGGAAAATTTTTCAAGTCCATGAAATTTTGGAGGGAGCGCTCTCGTTGACGTGGAGCTTCGATGGGAGCGCTCTCGTGGAGGCGGATGACATGACTTGAAATTTGTCGGAGCCTTAGCGCAAGAAGAGAAGCGAATGAATTCCTAATCAGATAATCGGCCTAAGTGTTGGGAGCGGCACATAGGAAGACCATTGAGGAGCCTAATCAGAGCGCCTTGCACGTAGGAGAATTTTCAGCAAATCGAATTGCATGCATGAGCGTCGTGGACTTAAACAAATCTTCGACACCCTCCGAGGGAGGCGGTTCGTTAGAGGATTTTGGCAGAGCTTCGGCCTATAGGAGAAGAAAGTTGGGAGGAGAAAAGTTAGAAATGAGAGGGGATCTGAGGTCCTATTTATAGTCCCTCATAGATAGTTAGGGTAGTTATTCGGCCATTCGTAAACCGTGACTACCCAAATTATTAAATGCAGACTATTATAGTTCAGGGTGTGCATTATTTTTATATTTTTACTATGTGCAGACCATAATTTTTTTGGTTGTTGGCCCCCACACATAATGGTGGTTTTGTCGGTGGTTGCACGAGCAGTTATCCCCGAAATGAACGGCGACGATCGAAGAGGGACGATTGGGTGGCGAAGAGGGGATCGTCATTGGTGGCACCTAGGCGTCGGGCGGCTGCCGGGGGAGGAGGGGAGGCGCGGCGGGCCAGGAGGCCGGCTGCGGCGCCATAAGAACGCGAAGCGTGGCCGCCCGGGGAGGTCGGCCGTGAGGCACGACCGCGGCCGTGGCCATGCAGCCTCAAGGCGCCGTCGTCGCCTTGAGGTCGCGAGGCGCCGTCGTAGCTTGCCACGCCTTGTGGTCGCGACCTTACGGTCATGAGGCTCGGTTGTGGCTTTGCGGCCACGGCCGGCCGGGGAGTCCGACCGCGATGTTGGCCTCCCCCTGATGCCTTGAAGGGGTCAGTCAACGGTGGCGGTGGCCGGCCACGAGCGGTTGGCGATGTGTGCGATGGTAGACGGATCGCGCACCAATTGAGCGGGAGGATCGCGCGTGAGACGGATTTTTGTCAATTGCAGCCAAATTTTCTTTATAAACTATATAAGACCCTATCAATAATCTATTTATACATATATATACAAAAAAATATTGTTGACTGTTGTGACTGTCTTCCACGGCGACCCCGGCCTCCGGCGAACTCTTCACTCGCTCGCTCCCTGCCTATAGATTTCTCGTTCCCGACTCCCTCCAGACGCAGCGCTCCAGAAACCCTTCCCCCTCTTTGACATTCCTTCTTCTTCCTCGGCGTCAACAAACCTTTGGCCACATCAGCGAGCGTCGTTGGGCTCTGTACTAGTTGTCGTCGATTGTTGTTCCGTTGGAAACGCTCGGGCACGCTCGCCTCCACACGACAATCAACAGAGCAAGCATCCCCTTCCTCAGTAAGCAAGAAGATTTTCATCGGCCTCTGTACTTGTAGGATGCTTTCCTCCTATGATAGGTGTGCTATTTCATCCTTTTAAAGCAGTTGTTTCTCATTCTACTCATAACCTGTAATATTCAGTTTGAAGTATTAGATTTATGATTGGTGTACATTTTTTTCTTCTTATTGCAACCAAGCTATTGTTTTCCTGAGTGTTGATCATCATATTCTTGTTATTTATGTTCTTGATGTGGATAGACAACCTTTGTCAAGCATAACTCTATTGATGTTGATCACTATCCCCAAGGAACTGAAGCTCTGGTGGTACTTTCACTCTCACATAGTACTCCCTCTGATATACGAGGCAACTGTCGTAGTTCCTAATTGAGGGAGGCTCGCCTTTTGGCTGAAAGGGATGAGGGGTGCGGAAACACGTGTAATTGACATGGAGTATTGAGTGATGTCGTGAATTAGTGGAATTAACCCAACATCAACTATGAACACAAATGTAATTTACATGTGAGATAGAAAATAGATGGGTTGTAAAGGGGCATACAAGCTTGACACTACTGCAATGTAATAATAATGGATAATGAACAAGCAAATATTGAAGCTATTGATTTTGATTTTCAAACCAGAGATTCCATCTTAAAGTAACCTGAGAATAAATCATAAAAAGGATGATTTAAACAAACAAAAAACATACTCAAATACATTGAATCATGTTCTGCTCCCGCTAACATGAGTTCATTGCCTCATTCACTGTGTGGTGTCTCTTACTTACCAATCTTAAAATTCTCGTAGTTGTGTCGGTACTGGGATTTTTGGCATTGAACGACTCTCTTATGCATGTGGGCTTTAATGGTAGTTGCCAACTCTTAAAATGTGAATCTACAGTAGAAGTGTACATTCCTATTCTAGTAGAGTTGAATATAATTATGGATATGACTTGAATGATATATAGGCCAAGGTTAGATTGTTAATAGAACCAAATATGAAATGACTTCATCAGTTCACTTCTACGTCTCAAGGTATGAAATGAGTTTCAGTGTTGTTGCCTCTTCGATTAGGAAAATTTCAAATATTTAGTATCAGTTATGATATGCCTCTAGTTGATGCGTGTAAAAAAATAATAAAAATACTGTTCAGGAGGTACTGTTAGTTTGAGATCTTTCAAATACTTGTCCCGGAGGAGCTACTGATTATTCTCAATCAAATCTTATACAACATGTCGCTCAAAGTATCAACAAAGTTGATAGTTCAACGACATGTGTTAACTCGAGTTGATATTGTTAGGCGTAGTAGCGCTATTTTTAAGATTGAATCGTCTTTTGTCATGAACGATGACAAAGTTTAGTTTTTTCGTCAACTATCATGAGTTGGTAAGTTAACGAATAAGAATAAGCAGTCACTCCCAAAGATTTATGTTTTATGACCAGTTCAAAGAGTTTTTTACATTCCCTAAATTAAATTTTAGATAAAATTTTCAGTATCTATAAATGGTAAAGAAGACACTTAGTAGTCAACTTTCAACGTGAGGGTTGAGTACTTCGAGTCAGTGGGTATGCCCTTCAAGGTGTGCAGTGCCCCCTCCATAAATTATTAAATAAAATGTCTTGAGGATTTATAGATTGTTTCATAATTTTTCTTCTTTGAGGATATCCTTGTGCATTCAAAGATAGACAGACAATTATGAGTATTCTTGTAGAATATCATTGACTCTATATGTAAAATTCCCTAAATGCAAGTCGCATTCGCAGAAGTTGGATTTTTTTTAGACTCGTTGTTGAGATCCAAAGCAATTTTGGAAGCCCGCAATCTTCTTGGATCAGCAAGTTAGCTCAAGAGATCCAATAAGATTTTCATGAAGATAGTGTCACCTTTGAACCCATTTATCATAAAAGTGGAAAGCCTTCAGTCGGATAGTAAGTGTGGGTTAGTATTCAAGGAATATAAATTCAAGTAAAGAGAATGGTAGTATTTCACTTGCCTTCAAAAGTAGAGATGTTTCAGCTTTACAGTGATGCTTCAGACAAAGTTAAAAATTCGGGGAGGAGATGTTTCAGCTTTACAGTGATGCCTTCAAAAGTAAAGTGAATGTTAATATTTCACTTGCCTTCAAAAGTAGAGATGTTTTCAGCACGAGGCTCAGGCACTATGAGTTGGTAGTCATGTTGTTTGAACCAACTAATGTCAGTCTGTCTTTATGGACTAGTTGAATTGGGAGTTTTGTGAGTTCATAGATCACTTCATGATCGTTTCCATTGTCGATATCCTGGTTTATTTAAGGAGTCAAGAAAATCATGTCAAGCACCTCAGGACAATTTTGAGCACTCTCGGGGAGAATCAATTGTGCGTGAAACCTTCTAAGTGTAAGTTCTGGCTCTCAGAGGCTGAATTCCTGCGTCATACTATCAGTCAGAGAGGTATAGTAGTGGATCCAAAGAGAATAGAAACAATCCAAGTTTGATCGCATCGGTATTGAGGTTAACTTCAGGTACGAATAACTTTCAAATTTATAGCGACGCTTCGGGTCAAGGCCTGGGCTGCAGGCTTATGCAAAATAATAATAATAATAAAGCATAGCCTCCAACCAATTAAAAGTTCGCGAGAAGAATTACCTTGTTCATCCTTTGGAATTAACGATAGTGGTTCACGCACTGAAGTTATGGAGACATTATCTCTACAGAGTTCATTGTGAAATCATTACGAATCACAAAAGCCTCAAATGTATTTTACTAGCAAGAGCTAAATATGAGTTAGTGTATGTGAATAGAGTTTCTATCAGATTATGATGTAGATATCCAGTATCACCCGAGAAGAACAAATGTGATAGTAGATTCTCTTAACAGAAGAAGTTTGAGTTTTTGTCTTCCCTTACTATTTAGAAGGAGGATCTAGCGCGAGCTCTTTAGAGTTTAGAGATCAGTGTGATGCAGTGCATCAGTATTAGTTCTGCAAATTTGAGCTGGATAGAAGTCACTCATGGTGTTAAAGGTGATACCATAAAGACTTTACCCTTAGATCCGAAGATGACATATTTGGGAGTTGTCTCAGGCAGATCAGCATGAGAAATTCATAATTCAGGAGAGTTTACTTTTACATAATAATAGAGTGTGCATTCTAAATGTCAGACATCTTTGCGAGGACATACACTTTGTGGCTCATATTTCCAGACATTCGATACATCCAGGAAGCACAAAGAGGTATGCATATCTTAAGATAATAGATTAGTGACTAGGTTTGAAGAGTGATGTTGCAGAGTATGTTGGAAAGTGTAAAATTTGCAAATTAGTTAAAGCTGAGTGTCAGAGGCCAGGAGCAAGTTGCAGTCACTACCCACCCCATAGTGGAACTTTGAGGATATATTGATTGTTTTTGTGCACGACCTTCCTAGGTCGCGGAGTGAGAATGCTTTCCATATGGGTTATAGTTGACCGTCTCTCCCAGATTGCACGCTTCATTCCTAATAAGAGGACATATCAGGGTCTAGGGTTGGCTCATTTGTACGTAGATGAAATGGCTCGATCACATGGTTACCCCAAAACTATCATTTTCGGTATAAATGTTATGTTTACTTCTAAGAAATTGAATTACGTTCAAGAACGTTTGTGTCACCAAGCTACTTTTAGTACAGCTTTCCACCCCTAGGACGATGGACAGACGGAGCGCATGAATAGAACTATAGAATATATGCTCTGTAAGTGCATTCTTGACCTTATATATAAGTGGGAAAAGTATGTCGCCCTAATTAAGTTCTCCTTTAATAATAGTTCCGGACAACTATTGACACGTTCGAGGATCTTACCATGACTAGAGTTAAGCTCATTCAGGAGCGCGTGAAAATAGCTTAGGATCATCAGACCAAATATTATGATCAGATGCTCAGGTCAGTGGAATTCAGCGTTGGAGACTACGCTTACCTTAAAGTCAGACTAGTTAAGGGCATATCCAAAATCAAGTGGATGAAGAAATTGAATCCTAGATTCATTGGCTCACTCAAAGTACTTGGGTGTATTGATGAGGTTGTATATAAGATAGTCTTACCTAAGGAAATGAGTAGTTTACATGTTGTATTCAATGTCTCCTATCTGAGAAGAGCAGTCAGAGATCCTAGTCAGATAATCAGAATTAAGGACGCACGAATCGAATCGAATCTTAGTATCAATATCAAGCCAGTCAGAATAGTGGACTCAAGGATTCAGAAGCTCAGAAACTGAGAGATCTGTTTTGTTTAAGTATTTTGAATGAACAATGGTCGACTAGAATATACTTGAAAAAAAATGAACTTTGGAACATTGAACATTATGTGTTCCTTTATAACTGAGGTATGATTGTAATTTTCGAGGACAAAAATTTTATTATGAGTGAAGATTTGTAACATCCGTAATTTAATACGTAAATTTAATTTAATTGCAGGGCCCGATCATGAGCAAAATTGACCAAGCCAACGTCGGGTCGAGGTACAGTTTTATTAAGATCAATGGATGCGCGTCAATAAATTAATTAACGAAAGTGTTTGGAATTTTATTCGACGCATCTTAATAACTGTGCGAGGGCGTAACATGTAGACTCGACATTTTTTTAGGAATTGGCAATAGTGAAATTTAACTAGAAGATTTAAAATTCCTCTCTTAAGAGATTCAACTAGGTTTCCCCCTCTTCAATCCACAATTTTATTTAGGAATAACCACAGCCCCTCGATTTTCCTTTCTTAACCGACGTTAAGGCTCGCGAGCATGATCAAATTTATAAATGGAATGCGTAACTTGTGGTTCCCTCTCACCATATTGACAAAACCTCCGCAACCTTTTCTCCTCCCGATCGTCGGCAAGGCGAGTTCCAGCGACTGGCGGTGTCGCACTCTCCCTCTCCCCGTTCGTTGTCTGCGCAACAATATACATGTGACCGGCAACTTCACTCCCTCCCTCGCTCTGTTCGTCGACGGCAACAGACCTTGGAGTTGTCTCCTCTTCCTCTAAAAAGCCTCGACACCATCTTCTCTCTCTCGTAAAGCCTCGTCGACCTTTTCCCTTTTCCCAGCAACCCTTGATAACTGATGGGTTTAAGCCTCGTTGACCGGGTGTCCCTATTTCAAGAACCCAAATCGAGACCTCAAAGATGAGACTTGTGGTTGTTAGATCCCTTCCTTTTGGGGTTGTGCAGGTATCATGTTCCTCCCTTTTATTTTCAGCCAATAGGTGTATAACCTCCAATAAAACCTTACGAAATCTTTTGTTTAGAGTTTTGTATTAGTGAATCTATTTTTATTTACAAGTCTTTCTTGCAAGTACTAAACGTTTACAAATCGTTTCTAATTCTAAGAATTTTCTGATTTTTGTAAAGATTTTCTAGCGCTTGGGAAAGGTGAATTTCTTCTATAATTGAAGAAGTTCGAAGAGGTCAGAATTATCAAAAGGAGAAATATGTCACCCTGCCGCGTTTATGATTGTCGCAACACTACGGTAAGAAATTAGGCTCCTTTTTGTTACATATATAAGATTGTTTTAAATTCACAAAATAACTATATCGGTATACACATTTGAAAGACACAAGTTTCTATTGTCAAAACAAATTAGACCAACAACGAATGAATAATTTAATATGATGGAGAATTAGTTTTATTCTGTCAAAAATCGTGATTCAGATGATAAGGAAATTTATTATAGCGGGGCATGAAATTAGATACTAAATAATTGTAATCCAAAATCAAAATCAAATTAAAGGGTAAGATACACTTAGGCTAAAATATCAGATTCAGTCACATAAAAACCTTAACCTAGTGTACTTAACTAGAACGTTATCCCATGAGTATCTCTCTGACCACTAGTCTAGATCAATTCAGAAAATGGCGAGAGAGATTCATCTTTATATTTTTGGTGGAGGCATATCATCGTGTTCACAGAGCCAGCAACCCACCATACGAGTTTCAAACTTAGGGTTGATGACCCTTATTTTTCAAATATGGAACTCCTTAGGCAGGAGTTTATGATCCTTGAAAATCTTTGTTTTCAAAGATAGCTAAATTATCTAGAGGGGGTGAATAGGTTATTGGTCTCTTTAGCTATATTTTCAACTTAATTACTTACATGACTGATGTAATTAGGTTAGTTTTGCTTTCAAGACAATCACACAGACAACACAACAAATTTATAGTGGTTCCCCAGATTATGGGTACATCCACTTTCCTTCTCACCTCTCTAACAACTTGTTAGACAAGACACTTCTCCAATCTTAGCTCCTAAGAGCTTACACCACACATCCCTCGGAATCTCTCAGTCTCCTCTAAAACTTATAACTTAGGCACTAAGCCCAACAGCTAAGTGATCAACTGATCACTTACCTCAGGCCAAAGGCCCTACTACTTAGGCTGGGAGGACAGCCCTACCTCAGATCCACAAAGGATCCTACCTCAGAGAGAATGACTCTCCTACAGCTCAGACACAAAAGCCATATCTTAGATCCAAAGCATCCTACAACTAAGGCACAAGTTCCCTACAACTCAGAGAGAGTGACTCTCCTACTTCATGCTCAAAAGCCCTACAGCTCAGTGATTAAATGATCACCTACCTCAGATCCAAGCTGGATCCTACAGCTCAGATTCACACTTGAATCTTAATGCTCAGGCCAAAGTCCTACACTCAGATTCTCAACAGAATCCTACCTCAGATCAACAAGTGATCCTACACTTAGATCCACACTAGGATCCAATACTCAGCCTTTATATATTCAGGCCTACAGTTCAGATCTGTAAAGATCCTATAAAGTGTAAGTGGGTGTAGTTGATTTGACTCCAGAAAAATTTCTCTGAGCCTTCTACTTTTTGAGCTGAGATATTCTCAGCCCTGACTCCTTCACAACAACAGGTATAAATCTGCTTGGGCTGGAAGTAACTTGCAGAAACATGTTCTGCTTCTTATTTCCTTTCTGGACTGAACCAGAACCTCAGTTCTTTCTTCTTCAAAGCTCTAAAAGTTGATCTTCAGGATAAGGTTTACTTGAGCTGAGAAGTGACTGCAGTTAGGGTTTTTTCCCTTAACTGCTTCTCGAGCTGAGATAAGCTCAGCCCTATCTTCTAGACTACTGAAACCAGATGATTGAGCTTCTTCTTCTTCTTACTAAGAAAGTAAGCGTTCAGAATTGTTGGTGTAGGTAAAAATGGCATCAGCTAACTTTTTGAGCTTTTAGACCAACTGATTTGAACTCTGTTCTTCCGCCTCTGCAGCAATGGTGAGGAAGAAGATGACTGCCAGCTGTATGAGTGAAAAGCTACTTTCTTCAATCAGAGCTCTGCCTTTTCTATTTCGTCACTCAACGGCTCTTTGAGCTGTGGGGCCCACACAAGGAGTTGCTCGTTGCAACATTGCATTAACTGCAAAAGTCGTGTGGTAGGCCTATGACGCCGTTTGTAGCATACTGTAGCCATCCCGCAACATTTTGAATTTGCTGACAATTGCTGACGTCAGCACCTGTGGACTTCGTCAAAATCAAGCATTAGAGCATAAGCGTTGAGTGAACAACCTTCACTCAACGCCCCAACACTTAGACAGATTATCTGCCACTAGGCGTTGAGTGAACAACCTTCATTCAACGCCAAAACACTTGAAAAAATTTCTTTTGTTAGGCGTTGAGTGAGCAACCTTCACTCAACGCCAAAGCCCTTAGACATTTTTCAGTCACTTCACATTGAGTGAGCAACATTCACTCAACGCTTTTAGACTTAGCCAATTTTCCTGTCTGGGAAGCATTGAGAGTTGCTTCTTCACTCAACGCTTTCTGCATCTGTCAATTTTATTGACGTAGCATTGAGTGAGTAGGCTTCACTCAACGCTTCTATCCTTAAGACAGTATCACAGTTGATTAGGCGTTGAGTGGATAGCCTTCACTCAACGCTTTTGTCCTTTAACAAAATTCTGTGTTTGAAACACGGTGGCTCTGACTGAACAAGGGTCAGTCAATATTATGTCCTCATGGTGTTGAGTGAGCTTGCCTCACTCAACGCATATGGATTTAGTCAAATAACTATATAGATTTTTTGTGGCTTTGACAGGATGAGCTATACTCAACAAATATGTTGTATGTCGTTGAGTGAGTCGACATCACTCAACGCCTGTGGATTTAGCCACATTTTCAGCTTGCTAATAGCTTATCTTTGACTATGCATGGTGTACTCACAGCTTTTAGTCATTTGGCATTAAGTGAGTAGACTTCACTCAATGCCTATGGACTTAGACGGTTTTCCATCATTCCACAATCTTGCCCAATTATCACATGTCTTGGTCACTTCGGCAACATGTCTAATCAATGCATAGGAGGTATCCTGCATGCAAAGAACTTGTAACACTTGTTAGATTACAATATGTGTGCACCATTGTCTGTTAGGCCTTCTTCAAATCTGGGACATTGAGATCAATGGACCCAACAATCTCCCCATATTTGAAGAAGTCAAAACCTAAGACGATATTGTACACTAATATATATATGCAACACATACAGAAAGTAGTACTTGCATAACTCAGAGATAATGAACATATAATTCATTTAAAACAGGTTCATTAGATATAAATGTTAAATGTTTCAATGTGCATAGTACAAGATCACATATCCTTTGGCCTTTTTAAGATGAACAGGAAACATCTCATGTTTCAGGTTCTCTTATAATAATTACACTGCCCTTTGGCTTCTTAACTAATTTATTCTTTTTCTCAGCTTCAGCTGTAGCTTTCTTTTTGCCTTTCTGTTCTGTTTCATTAGCTTCGACTTCAGATATCTTGTTTCATTGCCTCTCAAAGTAACTGTAAGGTTTAGGTATGAATTTGTCGGCTCAACAACATCAGGAGGGAGAGTGCATGCATTCTTGTTCCTCCTGTATAGCCTCCTTTCAGTGTGCCTCTTTTCCATTTTGTTCCACTCAAGTGAGCTATACAGTTTGCCTCTTTCAGTCTTCTTTGACTTGACTTGCTCCCAGACTGTTAAGATGTTAGTCCTTGTTTTAGGACTCCACTTTTCAAAGTCAGACCTCTTTTCCATCTCTTCTTTATATCTTTTCTTGCCCATCCTTACCTCTTCTTCTCCATTAGCAACAATCGTTTCCTTTGTCATATGTAGTTGGTCGCACATGGGCTGAATCGGGGAGATTCAGCAGCAACATATGAATCTTCTCTATCCTGAACATGTTGCAGTTGGCCTTCTTGTTGAGTAGACATTTCAGGATTCAAAGCTTCTTGTACTTGAGTAGGAAACATAGGGATGTTGTCATATTTGACAGTTTCAATCCCAAATGATCCCATCATCACAGTAGCCCAAACCATATTTTCAGTATTTGTTCTCATGACATCACTCTCCCCCTTTTTGACTTTACATATTTCCTGCGTCTGGGAGGTGCTTGTCTTGCTTCTTATAGATTTTAGATAGTTTACACATGTTGTTACTTGATTCTTGACCTCCATCATATGATTATCTAGCAGCTTGGTACAACCATCCATCTTGGTAAAGATTGCTTTAATTTGTTGTTCCCTCAGAACATTATCAGCATTATGAATAGCCAGCATGTGTTTGTTCTGAATTGTCTGATTTGTTATCACTGTAGTGACATTTGAGTCTATTACATCCAACTTGTTCATAGTGTAGTCAATTGCTGGTGCTGCCCTAGTGAATAATTTAACAGTTTCACCCTTCATAAGATTAACTTCAAATCCGATAGACTTGATCTCTGTAGATAGCTCATTTCTGATGTTCTTGAGTGCATCATCCACAAAGGTTTCTAGGGTTCTCCTTTGCACATCCAACACGCCCTTCAGCTGGGCCAAAAACATAGGAGGAATTTATTCCATCCTTACAGAGGTGCCTTCATCATTGGTTTCTTGGACTGGCCTGACCTCTTCCCTGTTGGTAGAGTCAACCATTGTGAATTCAGAAGAATGAGTTCTTGGTGGATCCACATGAGCATCTTGTCCTTTTTATGACATAGAAGAATCTATGTCATGTACTTCAACCTAAGCAGGGAGTTCAGATTGAATCTTCCCCTCAATATTTGTCATGTCCTCATTGGCATGCAACACAACATCATTAGCAGCAACACCAGTAGTAGTAGCAACTTCAGTGTCAGCAATCTAAATTTCTTCAGGAGGATTTTGGAACTGCTCCCCCTTAGCAAATGCATCCTGCATTACTTGTTCCAGGAGTTTCCCCCCCTTCGCTCTGAGGGTTGGTTACATCAGCAGGATCTGGTACATGAATGTTGTCAGCAGCAGCATTAGGCTTGAAAATCTCCCCCTCCATCCTAGCAGAGATTCTGTTGACAATAACTTCAGCTACTTGCCCAGCATCCTTAGCTGATTACAAGTTAACATCATGGTCTGGAACATCTTCAGATTGAGCCCAGCTCAACTGATTTATAACATAAAGATTAGAAGATACTAACACTTGGCCAGCTGTGTCTCTCCTGGTCTCATCCTCAAACATATTCAAATTGGGGTCATGAGGCTCTTGCTCATCTTCTTCAGAAGAACTACTTGAGCTGCTCTGTGCTGGAGCTGGAACTTCCTTTTGCTTTTTCTTGGTGACAAGCTGTCCATGGGGCTGAAGGACCCTATCCCATCTATCTAGAATCTTGATGTCCATTCGTTGAATGTGGTGAATCCTAACTCCTAACCTCATATTGAGGATCTCAGGAACAGTTCCAAGTAAGAATAGAGACAGGATCCTTCTCAGGTTTGGCTCAGTCAGGCAATCTGCTATCCTTTCCAGTAGAACACTTCCCTAATCAGTTATTTTGGTGTGAATCACTCAAGTCATGAGTTCAAACATCTTTTTAGATATCTTGTCATGGGACCCTATCTTGCAGATCAGAGCCTTCCCAATGGCATTGGCCAGTAATTTACCTTTTAGGTTTAGTTCCTTCCTGAGGATGGAACCGGAGGTGTGCTTAGATAGGCCACACCATTTCAAAGCAGACCTGACCTCAGATTGATCCAGGTCCTCTTCCACATCACCTTCTGTGAACTTTGGCAACTAAAGGGCTTTGCTCAATCGTCTTGATGTTATCTTTATCTTTTGTCCACTGACTACAGTTTTGATCTTCCTCGCAGATGCATCTGCCTTGGCATTGGAAAACAATTCTAGGACCTCCCGGTTTCGCAGCAAACAGGGCTCCGTCAGAACGAAAGTTAGGTCAGAAACCTGGAGCAGATGGAGAACATATTGCACCTCCTCTGGTGCATCCTTGAAGTCGTTCCTCCCTAGTTTGGAACCTTCAAACAGGAAATCTTGACCTTTCAACGCCATTTTGTACAAAATTTCTAGAGGTCGGCAAGACGGTTCCGTCGTTTCGGCGAATACAGGCAGAGGAAGACAAGGAATAGTGTATTTTGCACTATGCACATGTCCTTCTATTTATAGTTATTTCTAAGTGAGAAGGCGGAAAGGCACTTTGGGATCACGATATGATTGATGACTGGGATTGACTCTCGTTACTTCGTCGCAAACAGACACTCTCATAGTATTTGTTCAGTTAACTTAATACACTCAACTTTCTCAACGCCTTTATATGCAGTTTTATTTGACTAAATTTTCCTGTAGGGATTACATAACCCTGCAACCTACAAGCATAACACATATATATAATAGGGTGCTATTTAAGCTAAACTAAATTCAACGTACCCATTTCAATTTGATGGAGTTGAACTTAGCTCCATCTAGTGGCTTAGTAAGGATGAGAGCCATTAGTTTGTCTATTGAGACAAATTTAAGACTAATGTCTTTCTCCTCCTTATGCTCTCTAATTTAACATGATATCTTGTCTCAATATGCATAGTCCTGGTGTGAGAGACAGGATACCTAGCAATTGAGATTGCACTTAGTAGAAACACAATATGAGAGAGTTCTACTTATCTTAATAAAGTAGACTTGGAACAGATACTGGATTCTCAACAACTGTGCACAACAACTTTCTTGCACCCTGCCAATTTTCTTTTATCTACATGTGTATGATCCTGAAGATAGCTTCCTTGTTTCAGTCCTAAGTCTGGAACATCATCTGTTCAAGTACCATATATGAGTATGGGTACTTGGAATGTCCTGCAAAATAGAATTTACCTTACCTTAGGACCTCGATAATTATTGGGCCCTAGGTTCTGATTAGCATAAAAATGCACATGCCTTCCTGCAGATTTTCTGACAGGAAGATTAACACTAACTCTGTCATGAAGACTTACCCTTGCCCTTGACACACTAGGGTTGTGCCAACAATTTATGGCAAAGTGACCCACTTTGATGCAGGACGGTGCGTAGGGTTTACGCACCTGTCGGCTATTTCTAGGAAACCCTAAATGCATGCAACGAAATATGACTTTTTTTTTTAGTTTTTTTAAAAAATTGAGCGGGCGTTGCACGGAGTTATGAAATTAAACAACATAATTTTGTAGGCACGAAATCACTATGTTGTTAGAAAATGAAATTTCTTTAAAATGGTTCAGTTTTAGATCCGGGAAGAAAGCTCGCAACTTTCGTTCCGTTCCCTTTTGTCGTAGCACAACGGAAATCGTGAACTCCAAATACGTTTCTGTTTGGAGTTTTCGACGTAGCGTTTGCTGACGAAACTCAGGCGAAAACCCGTCAAACAGTCTATTATCCTACGAGAAAATATTGAGGCGCACACAAAGGAAAAAAGAAGAAACAATTACCCACGGAAGAGGCGTCTTCCGTATTCGAAGTCGAGGGCGATCACGCGAGAATTCCTCGTCACCTCCGATCTCCGCTCCGAGGTCGGCCGCTATCACATACGGGCACCAAGGAATCAAATCTCTCCCTCACACAAGGTGGTTCCACGGAATCACTCAATAAGGAAAAAGCCACAAACTAACATTCCTAAAATTCACTCGCTCACACTCAGGGTGGATCCACGTATTCACAAACACTCACGGTGGCTCCACGAAATCTCTAACGCTCAAATGGGTCAAGACTCCCACAGTTGAATCACAATCCCAAGTTTCTAAATCACCTAACAATTCATCACCTAACCTACCTCTTCAATAGAAATCAACTACAGCAAGCCTCCTCTTCACCTAGTTTAACTCACGACAGTATGGTTGAGGAACAGTAAAGTAATGTTACTGTTCATCAATAAATCCACAGTAATTTAGAAATTACTGTTCATGATCTTCTTCGGAAAACTTCACAGCAATTTAAAACATACAGGAAACTCAAATCACTCAAGCGATCACCTAAGCTAACAGTGATAATCAACCGAAAAACAACCCACACAAGCAACAAGAATGAAATAAAGGGACAAGCAACACCCCTCAACTCCTCTCTCTCAAATACGACTGTTCATCTTCTACACTAGCAGCAAGCTCTTTCTCACAACACACCTAATTCCTACAGCCCTCACACGAAGCATGAAACACGCCTAACTTTCTACAACACACCTAAACACCTAACTCTAACAGGAATTCACACAGAAATTCTCACGCCTAACTCATGCCTAACAGGAAATAAGAAGCAGTGAAATTGAACTTCTACAATAACTGTTCATCATCCCTTTCCATTGGAAGGCAACAACAAGCAAACGCACACAGCAAATCGATTTCAATATATTCCTCTAACAGTTACAGGAAACAAAAGATCAGATTTCAATTCTCATCAACACAAAAAAAAACGATTACAAGACCCATATTTATAGGGTTTTGAACAGGGGAAAAACAAAAAACGAAATCCTACACAGGAGCGACCATGGCGGTTGCAGGGTCGAGCGGCCATGGCAGAAGATTGGCGGAACGGGCTTGGCGGAGCAGGACGTGGGCCGGCGGTTGGAGCCAGCGGTTGGAACTCGATTCATAGCCGGATCGTGGGGAGGACATGCGCCGAGCTTCGCCTGGAGGAGCGGCTAACGGGCCCTTGCGGGATATGTGAGATCCGCCATTGTCGCGGGTCTGGACTGGGAAGAACGACCGGGCAAACATCGGGAAGAGGCACCGCACCGACTGTGCTGTTGACCTGTTAACATATCGATATATATATATATAAATATATAAATATATATAATATTCAATACATTATAAGTACATATATATATATATATGTGCCTCTCTCAATACTACACATGTGTGCCTTTATATATACATATATAAGGGTTATTATATATATATGTATATATAAAAGTAGAGAAAAATAATACTCCAAACATAGCGACGCGCGCGGCGTGCAACAACATGCAACGCGCGCAGCGTGTGACCAACTAAAAATTGACAACATGAAACTTGCAAAAATAAAATGCAATAAACATAAACTGAAAATGCGACGTCGGGCATTCTTCGGCGATCTGACCTAGGTTGGTCTCCACCACACTTTGCCACAACACCAACATTCGTGGATGTTATATCTCCTTTTCTGAACAGTCTTTGAAGAGTGCATGTCATCACTAGCTGTTTGTTCAGAGGGGAGTGTTGTAGCCTTCTTCTTGTTTCTCTCAGCAAGAGTCTGACTAAATGTGAGTCTGCTAGTTGAAGTACTTGGCTTACTCTGAGTTTCATTAAGAACAGTTTTCTTTGTAGCTGACATGTTATTAATGGCCTTAGAGCTAGCCAAGTCATCCTTATTGACTGACTTACCCTTGGTCTGGGTTATTGCTGGAAGATCCTGAGAATAGGCCACACCCTTCTCCTTGAGTGTAGAGGCTGAAGCACCAAATACAAATGGTCCATGATGGGCAATTTGGACTTTTTCATGGGGAGCCTTCTGTGCACTCAAACTCATGCCCTTCCTTCTTCCCTTGCAAGGTACACGTGTAATCTTACAAGGAGAATTCTCATTCTTCAGTGACCAAACATGCAGTCTTGGTCATACTTGTTGGAAGGGAGGATTACCTTGTGAAGGGTTGACAGAGGCTTAACAGAAACTTTGCCTTTCCCTTGGGAGAGGACAACTCTAGAATTTCGCTTAGACTCAAAAGCTCTCTTAAGGCATCAATATTAGAGAAATTAACCACAATTCTCTTTTGTCTTTCAAGTCTCTCTTCAAGATCCAGAATAAGAGCATTCTTATATCTGATTGTCCTAATATGGATGTCTGTCATGATCTTCAGCTGGCTGACTTCCCTCATTTTCTGATTCAGCATAGATGATGTCTCAACCTGCTGGGAGGCAGCTTGCTTAAAGGAGGCAATTTCCTCAGCTTGCTCCTTGACCAGCTTCTTTCTTCTTTTCAGAGCATCCAGAAGGGCACCATACTGGTTAATCAATTGATTGACGTCTACTTCAGACTAAGAGTCACCTTTATCACTGGATGAAGGTGCTTCTGAATCTGGACTGGTCTCAAAGTCAGATTCTGAGGATGAGCTAGATAAGGAATGTACCTGATCTAGACTAGGCTGCTCCTAGCAGGATTCTTCTTCTGTCATGGTTATTAGCCTATAACTTCTGTAGTCATCTTCCTCATCATCATCACCCTCTGAGTCACTGTTTGAAAGAGACAGAGGGGCCCTGATCTTTATTCTTGCATCTGGATAGTCATTATCTATATCTCTGTCACTGAACATAGAGGACAGTGGGGCTCTGATTCCTATCCTGGCAACATGATAGTTTTCATCATCTATAACAGCTGTCAACAACTCATTGTAGGTATTTTCCTTTCTACAGACTTGAAGCTTCATTGAGCTCCACTCCTTATGGTTTACTGTTAAACTAATAAGAACAACCCTTTTTGCTATACTTGGAGATCACTCAGACTGTTAAGTCTTTTTTGAGTAACCTCCCTCTGATACCACTTTAAAGTCTTTGTTTTCAAGGATATCAAAATTACCTAGAGGCGGTGAATAGGTTATTGGTCTCTTTTGCTATACTTTCAACTTAATTACTTAAGTGACTGATGTGATTAGGTTAGTTTTGCTTTCAAGACAATCACACAGACAACACAACAAATTTATAGTGATTCCCCATATTATGGGTATATTCACTTTCCATCCCACTTTTCTAACAATTTGTTAAACAAGGCACTTATCCAATCTCAGCTCCTAAGAGCTTACACCATAGATCCCTCAGGATCTCTCAGTCTCCTTTAAGATTTACAACTCAGGCACTAAGCCCTACAGCTCAGTGATCAATTAATCACATACCTCAGGCCAAAGTCCCTACCACTCAGGCTGGGAGGACAGTCTTACCTCAGATCCACAAAGGAACCTACCTCAGAGAGAATGACTCTCCTACAGCTCAGGCACAAAGGCCCTACCTCAGATCCAAAGGATCCTACAACTCAGGCACAAGTGTCATACAACTCAGAGAGAATGACTCTCCCACCTCAGGCTCAAAAGTCTTATAGCTCGCCCTTGGGGAAAGGGGTGGTCTCGCGCCTATTCAAAAAAATGGATCATCTCTCAGAGCGCTCAGCCTGATCCCTCAGAGCACTGGAATCCAGGGAAAAAACATGCTTTCAGGGGTACCCCTTGGGTCCTATTTACTGCCAGACCTTCACCCGGCTGGGTCTGCCACAGCCAAACTTGAATCGGGCTACTGCTCAGGCGAGCACCCCTGGCCACCTCGACCTACACTCCACTGATTCTCAACATCGTCGAATCCTACCTGCAAAGCTCGCCAGTTTGGCCTTTGTTGACAACACGGGTTGTACAAGCCCGGTGATCCTACACTTAGATCCACACTAGGATCCAATACTCGGCCTTTATATATTCAGGCCTACAACTCATATCTGTAAAGATTCTACAGGGTGTAAGTGAGTGTAGTTGATTTGACTCCAGAGAAATTTCTCTAAGCTTTCTACTTTCTGAGCTGAGATATTCTCAGCACTGACTCCTTCACAACAACAGGTATAGATCTGCTTGGGGTGAAAGTAACTTGCAGAAACCTATTATGCTTTTTTTTTCCTTTCTGTATTGAACCAGAACCTCGGTTCTTTCTTCTTCAAGATCCAGAAGTTGATCTTCAGGATAAGGTTTGCTTGAGCTGAGAAGTGACTGCAACTGGGACTTTTTCCCTTAACTTCTTCTTGAGCCGAGATAAGCTCAGCCCTATCTTCTAGACTGCTGAAACCAATGATTCAACTTCTTCTTCTTACTCAGAAAGTAACCCTTCAGAACTTGCTTGTGTAGGTAAAAATGGCACCATCTAACTTTTTGAGCTTTCAGACCAGCTGATTTGAACTCTGTTCTTCCGCCTCTACATTAATGGCGAGGAAGAAGATGACTGTCAGCTGTATAAGTGAAAAGCTACTTTCTTCAATCAGAGCTCTGCCTTTTCTATTCTGTCGCTCAACGACTCTTTGAGCTGTGGGTCCCACACAAGCAGTTTCCCGTTGCAACCTTGCATTAACTACAAAAATAGCGGGGCAGGCCTACGGCGCTGTTTGTCGCGTACTGTAGCCTTCCCGCAACATTTTGAATTTGTTAACAATTGCTGACGTCGGCACCTATGGACTTGGTCAAAATCAAACATTAGAGCATATGCGTTGAGTGAGCAAACTTCACTCAACGCCCCAACACTTAGATAGATTCTCTGTCACTAGGCGTTGAGTGAGAAACTTTCACTCAACGCCAAAATACTTGGATAAGTTTTCTTTCGTTAGGCGTTGAGTGAGCAACCTTCACTCAACGTCAAAGTCCTTAAAACATGTTTCTGTCACTTGGCGTTGAGTGAACAATCTTCACTCAATGCTTTTAGACTTAGCCAATTTTCTTGTCTGGGAAGCGCTGAGAGTTGCTTCTTCACTCAACGCTTTCTGCATCTGTCAATTTTATTGACTTGATGTTGAGTGAGTAGGCTTCACTCAAAGCTTATATCCTTAAGACAATATCACAGTTGATTAGGCATTGAGTGGATAGCCTTCACTCAACGTTTTTGTCCTTTGACAAAATTTTGTGTTTGAAACACAGTGGCTCTGACTGAACAGGGGTCAGTCAACGTTATGTCCTCATGGCGTTGAGTGAGCTTGTCTCACTCAACGCATGTGGACTTAGTCAAATAACTATACATATTTTTTGTAGCTTTGATATGATGAGATATACTCAACGAATATGTTGTATGGCGTTGAGTGAGTAGACATCACTCAACGGTTGTGAACTTAGCCATATTTTCAGCTTGCCAATAGCTTGTCTTTGCCTATGCATGTTGTACTCACAACTTTTAGTCATCTGACGTTGAGTGAGTAGACTTCACTCAACGCATGTGGACTTAGACGGTTTTCCGTTTTTCCACAATCTTGCCCAATTATCACCTGTCTTGGTCACTTCGACAACCTGTCTAATCAATGCATAAGAGGTATCCTGCATGCAAAGAACTTGCAACACATGTTAGATTACAACATGTGTGTATCATTGTCTATTATGTCTTCTTCAAATCTGGGACATTGAGATCAATGGACCCAACAAACCTCTCGAGAGACATTCAGTTCAAGGCACCACCAAGTTTGCCACTCAGATTACAGTTTTCAGTTTGTACGTAGTCGCCATTAATAATGAGAATTAATAAGACAATCATACCCCCTCAGACGAGTCTGGGTTCTTCTTTAGGGACACTCAGTTCAAGGCACCATCAGGTTTGTCACGCATACTCCAAGTTTCTGTTTGTTTGTAGTCGTCTTTAAAAACAAGATTTAATAAGATACTCGTGAAATCTACTAGAATATACAACATACAAAATTCATAAACTACAGAAAGCATTATCCAGCAGGAATCAGGAAATGAGACAGACCTTATAATAAGTCTACAAGATCAAATCAATAGTACAAAATAACAAGATTAACAGTACCAAATATTATGTATTTTCTATACTGGAAAAAAATTAATTTTCTTATTTTCCAATGGGTCTGACCAAGTTGGAACTTGTATTTACAGGATCTCAAGTTAAGGGATTCACATAAGACAAGCTGTGAGGTCTACATCGTCGTTGGTTCCCTTCAATTGTATCTCTCTTTAGTTGTATTTCTTTTATTTGCAGACATTAAGTATTTTTTTTTTTCATTCATGTCTTTATGTACCAGACTATTTCAGATTTTCAGTATTTCAGTTTCATAGTGAAATTTTTAGTTCTAGATAATTTTGTGAATTCAAAATTTTGAGGTGCACTTTTACCCTAAGTTTTTCTTACTCTGCTTCTGATATAAATTTTCTTTTAGCACTTTTATTTATGTCAGCTATATATCAGTTTTAATGTCGTTACTTAGTTTACTTCTTATCGCGGGGCCTGACCAGATTGCTGATTTGTTGCTAAACTAGGTTGGGGTGTTACAATTTGCACTAAAAGCACAAGGAGAAGTAAATAATGAATGAAAAATTATAGTTAAATATGGTATACACAATCATGAATTTGCTCATCTTGAAAGACACTCACATGCCGGTAGGCTAGATGAGAGCTAATTGGATGCAAATACGATATGATTTTGCGGGTTGGCTACATAATAAATCATTGTTGTACACTAAAATATTTGGGCATCACGGAAAATTGAATTAATAAAATCTCTAAATTGTTGGATGGTACCGACCACACTTGATAAGTGGAAGACAATACCTGACATTACGCTATTAGTTGCATCGCGTTACAACATACAACTAGTTTATTTCTCAAGCCAACAATCCTTCACATTTCTACTGCTACATTCAGCTTTGCCAGATATTAGAAATGTTGTTTATATGAGATATATGAGTGAAAATCACTTCATTGAATTGCGGATGAAAAAAGAATGACCACAATCATTAGTATTTACAGTGCGGACAACATATCATAAACAAGTGACAGAACAATAGATAGTTTCATATATTACGCGACTATTTTGATCATAAAGTATGTAAATGTACTATATGATTACTAACATCTTAAAATCTAGATAGTTCCATATATTTAGTTTTTAATATTGAATAAGATAAACGTTTTTTTCACTCTTCAAGTGGTTAATATTATTTCAATTTTTCGGTTGCAATAAATAATTGTAGTCATTAGTTCTATACTTCTATATTATATTAAAGGGGAAAAGCTCTCCTTCTAATTCTATAAAACATTAACTTTCTCATTTACCTTTTATTAAAAAAGAAATTTAGTTTTCAAAATTTGTGTTTTTTCTTTTATTTTAAATAATGTGCTCTCATATAGGGAGTCTCCTACCTAAAATAAAAAAAATTTGTTCTCGCCATCGCTCGAAAACCCTTGTGCACACGACAAAAATGAGTGGCGAGCGAAGTATAACTTTTGGGGGTTTGCAGCGCGAGCACCGTTGTGCCAGAGCAATGTCATGATCAAAATAATGTCGTGTGAGGCACTACAGCTGTGCACTATCGCAATTAGAATACTATTGTGGTTGGTCGAAGGGGCGAAGCACCGTGCCTCTCTCATTTATTCTAATAATAAATTGATATAAGCTACCAACTTTCCAAAAGAGCCAGGAGCATATAAAAAAAATATAACAAAATACTCAAATCAATCCCTTACATTTAGGCCAAGTTTTAAATTGATTCCTTAAATCATATCTGATTCAAATTAGTCCCTTAAATTTTATTTGATTGAAATCAATCCCTTAACTTTCATTTATGCTTCAAACTAGTCTTTTTTTTTCTAAGCGATTGTGAACCGCAACCCAGTTTTGGCTATTCGTACCCCATTGTTAACCGCAACCCGAAAATATAGCCGCAACCCGTTTTATTCTTGTCGCACCCCGATATTTTTTTTTACGCGCCCGAAAATATTCCCTACTGATGTGCGTGAGACAGCTAATATAGTAAGATGAGGCGAGGAAGATGCCGGAGACGGGAGCAGCTCGGCGAAGATAAAGATAGAGTACTTCCACAAAACGGGGGAGATGGGGTGCAACTTCCACAAAACGGGGGAGATAGGGTGAGAGTAAAGTTTTAGAAAAAAGTTCTTTAAAATAAAAATGGGGTGCGGATTGCCATATGAGAAGTGCGGTTAACAATTGCCATTTTCTATTCTATTAGTTTACTTTATTAACGTTTAGACCTATTATCCACCACCTCCCTCCTCTACCTCACACGTATTGGATCACCAACTTTTGGATTGTTGTGAACTTATACAGTGTTTTTCTTAATATATTTATGCCCACAATTAGATAGATTTAGGGTCCTCTGTTTGGAGGACTTATTTTGACCGGTCAAGCAGGGTTCAGTTCATGCGGTCTGAAAATAAGTCCCCCCAAGGCCCAAACGGAGCTTAAATTACTATTTTGGCTACACAAAAGAGCATACTAGTTTAATGATTTTGCTCCAATTAAAACTTGAATATTTATTCTGCTCTTATATTAAAGATGCAATTTTTCAAAAATTCAATTTTTATTTTATATGAATTCAATTTTGGCTGAAAGTTGCAATATTTTTCAACAACACACTGCCAATACAATCCCTAATTTTGAATTTATATTAATTTTTGGGGATGTAAAAAATGAAAACAGCTAATCCTTAATATTCTAACGGAATATAAAAAGGAATGATTTGAAACATAAATGAAAATTAAAGAATTGATTTGAATCAAATAAAATTTAATAGGCAAATTTGAAACTTAGCCTAAAGATAAGGAAAAACTGCTATATATAATGAGAACTGTAAATTAAAATGCTAGCTGAAGGTATTCTGGCATTAAAAGATTGAAATATATCATTGCCAGAGTATGTTGAAAAATCTCATTAAAAAATTAAATAAAAAAAAAAGATCAACAGCCGCCATTTATAGTCTTTACATGTCTATGAGAGGTCATAAAACATTTCACCCCGCGCTCTATTTGATGTAGATTTTTGGGCTGCAACGAATGTAGAATAAAAACTCGAACAGAAGAAACGCGATGTGAAGTCTAAACATCGGTTAAGATTAGGGATGATACAATCATTACATAGGCAAGAAAGAAGAAGAGAGCTATCTGAATGAAGAACTTCGGATTCTCCCTCATGCCCGGAGGCGTGACCGCTCTGCGCCACATTACAGAGTCGATGCATCAGGATTATCAGTCGAATCAATTAAAGTAATCGACGGGAATAGATTAAGGCTCCGTTTGGCGCGGTGGTGACGGTCACGAACGCGGTGGCTATGAACCGTCATTCATGAATGCACGATCTCACCCAAGTATCTTCGTCCACTTTTATGTTTAAAACAAGTTATCTTTTCTTGGTACCATTGTTTTGCCAAACATGCATTGTATGATGGCAGCGTTTATGACCAAACTCACCGGAGCAAAAAAGCTGCGTCAAACGGAGCCTAAGGGTCCGTTAGGCGCAGCAGTATGTTCGGACAAAAACACACTCAATTTTCACCCGATCAACATTTGTGGCCGCCGCCGCAGAAAAAATTCATTTTGAACATAAAAGCGGGCACAGTTACCGAGGCGAGGTTGGGTGTTCACGAACCATGGTTCACCAACCACTGTGATGACGACCGTCACAACCACGCCTAACGGACTCTAAGCCACTGTTTGGAGCGGCTGAACAAGAACGCTCCATTTCGGGCATCACCGTGAAACGCGGGAGCCTTGACGTGAACAGAATTGGTTGGGTGCGAAACACGGAACGTGAACCGACATTCCCGATTGAATGCCACCGTGCCGGCGTGGACGTGCCCCAACCAGAGTTAAAGTATCGAGGCTTTACCTAGCAATGCGCTGCGAGAGACGGTGAAACGGCAAACTCTGAATAAAGACAATGCCGGGTCCAGTCAGCGAAACTGTTAATTGGTGGTCACCCTACAACATAACAACAGAGATGGGCATGTAATAGTTAGTTATGGTGGTGAATTAGTTAAATGATGAAAACAGACATGATTGTTAAATGCAAATGTTTTCAATTAAGACTCCGTTTGGGGACTTATTTTCACCGGTCAAGCGGCTACGACCGCATGAACTGGACCTTAATTAAGGCCCGGTTCATGCGGTGGTAATCGCTTGACCGGTGAAAATAAGTCCCTCCAAACGAAGCCTAAGACTATGTTAATAGGATCCTCTGCATTAAATTGCAAAAAGACTGATTTCGAGGATCACGGGAACCTAACAATTACTCAGGAAATGCACTCCAGACATGATACAAGAGAGAAGGATGGAGAAGAACATACCCCGAAAACGGCTCTTCTAACAGGGTGAGAGTACTTGACTTGGGAATTGATGGCACTCGTCATAGCAACTACACAAGCAGCATCAACAACCACTACTTCGCCGGCCTCAAGGACTTTCTGTACAACTGCTCCAAGATACATAGAAAGTTGTGATTAACACTACGAAAAAGTTCTTTTTTCCGAGCATCATGGATGGAAAATGTTGCCAGCAAGCCAATAAGTATAATATATAAGGTGCAGGTATGTTTGAGCTGTATAGAATTTTATCATCATTGCCATCATAATCATTAACCCTATTCAAAGTTTAGGCATCACATTATGAGTCTCCATCCTCCATTCAACCAGCTGAGTGTCGCATCATGGTGTTTATATATTCTGCGAAGTTTTTTGCACAGTTACTCTCTGTATTAACTTAATCCCCCAGGTGCGGAAAAGAATCTCAAAATCTATTATCCAATATGGTATCTACAATAAATGCTACTCCATCCCTTTAATATAATCATATATCATAATTTAAGAACGGATTAGCAAACTTCACGGGCAAAAGTATTAATAGATATGTAAGTGTGTGTGTGTGTGTGTGTGTGTGTGTGTGTGTGTGTGTGTGCGCGGGTGTGTGTGTGTGTGTGTGTGTGTGTGTGTGTGTGTGTGTGTGTGTGTGTGTGTGTGAGAGAGAGAGAGAGAGGAACATATAAAAAAATAGAGGGGTGCAGCCTTTCCTTATGAAATCTTACAAGGGAGGTCCGGATAATTAAAGTAGCTTGGATGCTCAAGATTAAAATTATGGATTTTTTTCAATGGCTAAGATTAAATGAATAGATTCCTGTGAATCCCAAAAGAACTTCTTACTATATAGTAATATATACACCGTTAAACTGTTTATACGCGGCCCGCGCATATTGCTTATATACGCGTGTGGGCTTTGCGCTTGACAGCGGGGCGGCCAGCGGCTGCGGACTTGCCGGTCACCGGCCGCCTGGGCGCGTCGGCGTCCATGCTTGATCTTTGTCAAACTTGAGGATATTATGTTGAGCTATCTAGCTCAGGCACGCTCGCAAACATAAACATGTGATTTGACAATTTTTGGACATTATATGACGGATATGTCAAAGACATGTTATTTTCTAAATTAAGAATTTGCATTATTCTTCAAGGATTATGCCCTGCTAGTCCACTTTTGCTTTCCCATAGGATCTCCCATATGCTTGCCTTCCCTTCCCAGCTGCCTACCTCAAGTGCACATATAACACCAATTACCAGTTCAACCTTCCCATCGAGCACTCCAACAACTCTCCGACAGTCCCGTTTCAATCTACCATCGCTCCTCCGGCCAACGGCTTCTCGTCGAACACCCACCAAGCCGCCTATCATGTGATTATTGTAAGTTTATTGTTCGGTTATAAATTATTGTGTTCAATCTCGTGTTAATTTACTGTTTTGGGAAATATTAGTATGCAATCGTCGTCTCCGAATATCTTGTAATTTGTCAAGATTAACGTCTTTGACATATCCGTCATATAATGTCCAAAAATTGCCAAATCACATGTTTGTGTTTGCAAGCGTGCCTGAGCTAGATAGCTCAATATAATATCCACAAGTTTGACAAAAATCAAGCATGTATAACCCTGAAAAAGCATTCTAAACTAAGAAATCAATTATTGGGTCAGGTTTGCATTTATCTGCCAACATAAACTCCATGAGAGGTTTGTCTTTTGTTACCATTCACGTGTTGTCGAGAAAAATAGATGCTTTATTTGAAAAAAAAAAGAACGTTAAGTGTGTTAAAGAGAGCAAGGATTTTGGTCACTTGCTAAACAATGTTGTAGCATCAATAATTTATTATGTTTTGATTGAATGACAAAATTGGGTATTAATTAATTTAATATAATATAATATAAAACATGTTAATGTTAATTAAAATATAAATAATTCAAAGAATTTAGTTAATTAATTATTTATATAAGAAGCTAAAAAAGGGCGGCGAGGGTCCGAGGAAGGGTCCCACAACAAGGGTGAAATGCAGGCAAATCTTACCATGCATTTTTGCAAGAGGCTCCTCCAGGACTCGAATCTGTGACCTTTGAGGTCACATGGCAACATCTCAACCAGTGCGTCAAGGCTCCCCTTCTAATTATATAAGAAGCTAATCCATAAAATTAGGGGAAGCTATCTAAACTACCATCTAAGAAAGTCATTTTCAACTTTCATAAAATATAAAACATTATCAGCCGATTATTATTCAAACACCTTAGAATTGCTTCTATTCAAAAGCAGGAGCAAAACTTCGAATCTAGTAAAAAGACAACGTGCTCCGTGATATAATAAATGGTTGAAAGGACCTTCATAATAAGTGCATTTGTACCTGAGCCACCGCCTACAAGAAAAGCAAGTCCTTGACCAACCAGCTTCTGTTTTAGAATGATCTGATATAACATGAGTAAACAGCATTGTTAAGAGAGTTGGAGGGGGAGGACTGGGTAGAGGGAATGAGTTATTAAAGAATGGGCAAGTGTAAGATTCATTGACTTTTGATGAGGTGGGTCCCATACAACTAATTCTGTATTTGAAAATTTAATGGCAAATTAGAATTATCGATTTATCAAATATATAAGAGTAATTTACCTCAGCACCAGATGCAATATTCCGGGCTCTTGGATCTACTACATTACTGACCATAACATCATTAAGGGCACAAAGAAAAGCGTCAGGCTGCAACAAATTTCAGAGTCCAAATCTTAAATTCCATAATATAAGGATGACAAAAATAACAGCTAATCTATGACAACATGAAAAAGAAAGTAATAAAAAAGATGAGCAACAAAAAAAATTGATTCTAGGGTTCATTACAAATTGCACAGAGAAGAAAAATTTGGAAATGAGATATAGCACGGACTTGAATTCATCGGTATATGTGACGCTGGACAAATCTATAGGCGGCGAACAAGTGATGCCCTAACCCTACATGCAATGCGAAAATACATGTCACGAATGCAATGAACCAAAAACAATCTAATGAAGGGTGGGACACGTGGGTGTATGAGTAATATGCAATCCTGAGTGAGGTGCGGGGAGATAATTTTATTGTCTTTCAATATTATTTGTAACACATGCAAGAACCGGGGGCAAATACAAGACATAATAATTAAAGATTAAATCCCGCGAAGATATTTAAAAGCAAGGCAAAATTATTTCATAAGCAAAAGAAGGTTTGACTTTCCTCCACATGAAGGGGCAAAACAAGCGCGGCAAATAATTCCTGTGAATCACAAAATATTCCAAAAGCAAACAACTGTTCTTTCAATCCAACCAAGTATGAAATCACATCATCATACATTAAAATTGAAGAAATTATTCCATACAATGATAAAACAATTCTCACAATGTAGGGGGAGGCCATAGTGCGGAGATCTGATGTTCCGGATGGTGGAAACTACTGTTAAGGTGACTGAAATCGGAGCACAAATGGTGGGAAGGGCTGGATTTGGGTTCCGGAGGGACGATTTCAATGGGGAGGGGAAAACCAAGAGTAATGGTTGTCGGTTGAGAGATTTTGCAAGGGGGAGATGGACTCTGTGAGGCAGTTACGGGAAAATAAGGTGGGATTCACGATAGATGTAACAGGGGATCACGATAGATGTAACAGGGGAGGGGGGATCTGGCTTGTCCTGGGAGAAAAACAACTGTTTAGGCTTCTCCTTAGAAAAAAGAGTGGTGTGGGAATTGATACAGGTAAACAGACCAACGAAGAGCCTGCTTGGGTGGTTACGGGGAAGGAAGATAATGTGGTTCGCGGCAATTTTAAACAGAGAATGGGTTGTGGTGAAAACAGGGACGTTTTGTAGTTCGATTTAGAGGAGCTTTTGTAGAAAAACATGGGAACTTACAGGAGATGAAAAAACAGCGAATGCGAGGACATGTGAGGGGACTATGAGGGGGAAAGATCGGGGAATACAAAATACAAACACAAGGAAGATCGCCGGATTCCGAGAATTTTCCCTCCAAAATCAGCAATGAAGAGATGGTTGCCTCCTACTATTTATAAAAAAAGGACATAGGGAACCTGACATCAACGACAATGATTGGTCGAAAATGTTAGGTGCCCGCTCGCACTAAGTAAAAACTGAAAATACAAAAAGTTATATATGAAAAAACATGTAAAGAAAAATCAGGAATGCATCCACAGAGTCGGATCATCGATATGGAGAAGATAAATAATAAATATTGCAGCTAGCCAATCAGCCCCGAAGGGGCCCAAAACTTGTGCTCCACCGCAGGTTCGCGCTGCTATTCCGCATCATTCTCCCTGACAAGAAAGAATTCATCTCGTCATGAATGGAAATTGATCCTTTTAGTGTGTGCTGGGCAAAATGGATGAGGGACATCGGGAGTCGTCCAAGTATCGTCGATCATGGGGTATCTTCTCCAATGGTACTCCTATGTCTGGACGTCAGGCGCGGCTACACATCTATGGGTCATGATATTAGTAATGCTCTCAAGACTCCAATAATGTTCTGGTAGTCTCCGGTGCGATCACCAGGCAGACGACGAAGCCATAGTGGACTGACCCAAATGCGGGTGGGGATCCGTTGTGGGCAAGGTGCAGAACTGGGATGTGGTGATGTAGGCTCAAAAGGATGCAGAGGTATAGATTCAAAATTATGTGGATGTGTGAGCTCAAAACTATGTGGAGGTGTAGGCTTCAGGAGGTCTCCACAATATGGGTTCACATACTCGGGAGGCTCGTAGCATGACATCAGATCCTCAATATTGGATATGGATGGATATCCATACTCTTAGGGTCCGTTCGGCGCACGGGAGTTGGTTTTCTGGAATTGGCTTGTTCGGCTGCAGCATGGAATTCAGCGAACGAAATTGGAAGTAATACGTAAAAATTAATTGGCTGTACTTTGGAATTGGCTTTTTGAAATTGAAATTTTAAAAAATTCTTGATTTTTAAAAATAAACAATTTGAACAAATTACTACTAATAACTGAACTTCATTAAACATAAAGATGTCAGATCGACATGGAAATGAAAGCCAAAATATCTTCATGTCCAATCTAATCCATAATAAGCAAAAGTACATAGCATTAATTCCTTTATAAAAACTTTAAGATCATTAGAAAAGTTCATTAATTACGGATGTCCTTTAATTACTGATGTCGTTTAATTACAAGTTACAGTAAACAGCGAAGTCATCCTGTTCTGCAAGATGTTCGATATTACATTGCAAGCATTCAAAACTACTTCAAACTGAAATCTTGCCACAATCAGATCTACTTCAAACTAAAATCATCAAAAAATACTATTTCATATCTACTTAACTGAAATAGGAATTTACCTAAAATCAAGCCTACAATCGGATTATGAAATTAGGAGAAGAAAAGGAGGAGGAATACTAAGAGGAGGAGGAGGAGGAGAAGAATAAGAAGAAGAGGAGGAAGAAGAGGAAAGTCCGCAAATCAGAATGGGGGAGGGGAGTTACCGGCGGCGAACTGCGATCAGGAAGAGTCGTCGCGAGTGAGCGTGATGTGGCTCAGTACAATGACTGAGGGAAGAGTGGGAAAAGCACATACTTAAGAGTGGGCCAATATGCAGAGTGTCAAGGACTACATCTCTAGATGAAGGGGCACTAGGTCTAAGTGAGGTGAGGAGGATGAATATACCATCATAGTCTCACTAGGTCGCTTGTGCTCACTCTCGTAATCTTGCTCGCTAGTTCATATTAGTGTCAATCTCCACCTGTATCAAACGGTCATGATTGGATTTGACTCCAAAACCAAGTCGGGTCTCTCATGATAGTAGGAGCACTACTAAACATATCGGTGGTTTGACTTAAATTCATTTGTTTTCTCCTATTGATTCCTCTTAAGGCAATCCTCGGGTGATCAAGATGAGCATCCATCCGATCAAATTGATCAAGAACTAATCGCTGAAATTTGGCTCAGGTATCTCTTATTTGTGGAAGCACTAGAAAAGCTTTGACATGTGATGTGATCCTACCGATGGCGGCCTCTATACGGCTCCTGAGAGTCATCTAGACGGTCGTTCCTAATATAATCAGATTGTGTTCATGGGTAGACGTGATCCCTACAAACGTGCGGTGGTGGTCACGTATATACAGACTCGGTTCCTAAAAAAGAGGAGATGTGTAGCGACGATGACCCGAATGATACTCAATTCTACAATTTCAAAGTCGTGGCATGGTGTAAGGATGACATGAAGATCCCTCATCGTAGTGATCGTCACGTGCATAGAGGAATCATCTTGAATGGTCGAAACGATCTTCGAAAGTAGTGTGCCACGCAGGAGGATAATCATCGTAATAATAAAGGTGTCTCTAAGGGGATGTCAGGGGTAGCGACAATAGTACACCATAGGATGGAACCTATAGACTAAATAATTGCGTATCAAAAGAGTGCTCGCAACCTGCCTCTGATACGATTTGAAGCAGTACGAATCTATAGGCGGTGAAGAAGAGATGTCCTAACACTACATGCAATACAAAAATTCATGTCACGAACGCAATGAACCTAAACACCAACTAATGAAGGGTGAGACATGTGGGTGTGCAACTAACATACAATTCTAAGTGAGGTGCAGGGAGATAATTTTATTACCCTTCAATACTATTTGTAACACATGTAAGATTCGATGGTGAATTCAAGACATAATAATAAAAGATTAATCTTGTGAAGATATTTTAAAGCAAGGAAGAATTATTTCTTAAGTAAAGCACGGTTTGACTTTCCTCCGCGTGGAGGTCCAAAACAAGAGCGTGCGGCGAATAATTCATGCAAATCACAAAATATTCCAAAAACAAAACGACCACGGTTCTTTTGATCCAAGCAAGTGTGAAATCACATCATCATATATTAAAATTGAAGAAATTGTTCCGTACAACGATAAAATAATACTCATGAAGTAAGGGGAAGCCATAGCGCGGAGATCCGATGTTTCGGGTGGTGGCAACTGCTTTAAAGTGATTTGAATCGGAGCACAATTTACGGGAAGGGCTGGATTTGGGTTCTGGAGGGACGATTTCAATGGGGGGGGGTGAACCAAGAGTAATGGTTGTTGGTTGAGAGATTTTGTAAGGGGAAGATGGACTGTGAGGGAGTTACGAAAAAACAAGGTGGGATTCATGATAGATGTAACGGGGGGAATCGGGTTTCTCCTGGGGAAAAAAAAAAATTGTTTAGGCTTCTCCTTGGATAAAAGGGTGGTGTAGGAATTGCTACATGTAAACAAACCAACGGAGAGCCTGCTAGGTGGTTACAGGGAAGGAAGATAATGGGGTTCATGGCAATTTTAAATATAGAATGGGCTGCAGCAGAAACAGGGACCTTTTGTAGTTCGACCAACAGTTATTGCTTGAAACAGAGGATTTCAGAGAAGCTTCTAGGAAAACAGGGGAACTTACGAGAGTAGAAAAAATAGCCATAAGGCTAGGATGTGGGAGGGGATTGTGAGGGGGAAAGACCTGGGAATACAAATATAAACCTACGGAGTCGCACCTTAGGGTCTGGCGGCATCGCACCATGAAAGATCGCCGGATTCCGAAAATTTCGTCTCTCCAAAATCAGCAATGAAGAGGTGGTTGCCGCCAACTCCGATTTTTAATAAAAAGACACTAGGACACCAATGGTTATGATTGATGGAGTGTTATGTGTCTGATTAAACTAAATAATGACTGAAAATACAAAAGTTATATATGAAAAACATGTAAAGAAAAATCCGGACACATCTAATGGAATCGGATCGTCGATCCGGAGAAGCTAAATATGATAGCTAGTCAATCAGCCCCGAAAGGACCCAAAACTTGTGCTCCGCCGCAAGTTTGCAAGTTCGCGCCGCAAGTTCGCTCTTGGACGACCCTTCTCATGGCGAGAGAAAATTCAAATTCATCTCGCAAAACTTATCATTTATAAATTTTGTATTTTTAACTACAGTTATGTCTTTTATGTAATTATCTTTTAGTGGCATTTTGGTATTTTAGTAGAGTGTTGTTCTCTCTCCTGAGATAAGAAAATGTAGGTGAGACTCTTAGATTTTATCTTCCAGTAGTTTTTTATTCTATCTGCTGGAGAGTAAATTCTTTAAGGAAGCCAACCCTGAAGAACATGGGCGCAAACTTACCTCATGTATTTGATTCTCTCGTACCTATTTTATTGGAATCCCTAATTCAGCAGTCCGTATCAGATTTTGACTTTATAGTCAAATTTTGGCAACTTGAACTAGAAACTCTATTCACTGCATTGACTAGCTTTTATGCTTTGCCCACACCAGCGATCCATCTGCCTCATTTTTTATGGACCACTAACTAGTAAATAAGACATTACATTGTACCCCACCTTTGGGAGTTATTATTCATGTACTATGAATGAAACCAAGAGGCTGCATACTTGCATGTCATACTCGTGTCCTCATAATCAAAACTAGGAACATTTGTGACGTATGACAGATGTGACAAAAGTGTATGTGAACTCTATAAATGCTTTAACGAAATAGATACAAATCTCGTGACTATGATTGCAACAATGTGTTATAATAAGATGACACAATAATCACAATCTAGGCAAAGTTTCTAAAGAAGATAACAAATATTACAATTCACATACAAAAGCGCTAGAAAACAAATAGTAGAACGAACAAAGCCCCGCAAGTCACAAGATAATATTGGCACAAAGATTACAAATTTATATTTCCACAAAATAGTGAATTCTCACAAGATTCGACACTACTAACAATCAATAAACTTACAATGCTTACGGGATAGAAAGCTTAGTGAATGTCCGGTGAGTTGTTGGTGGCCGGAGGGGTAGCGGGGGACTGAATCTAAACCGTCAGAGGGGACTCAGACAGCTGGACTGGACTGTCGTGGAACTGGATCGGTGATAACATCTGTTGGGAACAGTTGAAGGAGCTGTTTGGGAGCCTGGTGGCTGCAAGAGGGCTGTTGGGGAATAGTGCCAGGGCCTGGAGGGGATTGCAGAGCTGTACAGCAGCTCCATGGGGGCTGGAGAGGCTCTGTGGTGGTGCAGGGAGGAGGGCGGAGGGTGGGGAAAGGTTGGGGATTGAATGAGGGTAGGAGATTTGATGTTAAGCTGCAGAAAATTCAGAGGGGGAGTGTGTGACTGAGTTGGTGGCCGGAGGACTATAGGGAGACTGAATTTGAACCATCAAAGGGGACACAGACAGCTGGACTGGACTGTTGTGGGACTGGATCGGTGATAACATCAGCGTGAACAGTTGGAGGGGCTGTTTGGGAGGGTGGTGGCTGCAGGAGGTATGTTGGGGAATAGTGCTAGGGCCTGCAGAGGATTGCAGGGCTGTACAGCAGCTCCATGGGGGATGGAGAGGCTCTGTGGTGGTGTGGGGAGGAGGGAGGAGGGTGGGGAAAGGTTGGGGATTGTATGAGGGGTAGAGGATTTGAAGTTATGCTGTAGGAAATTCAGAGGGGGAGTGGTATATGGAGATGAACACGATTGTTCCAATCAGGGCTCCAGTCCAGGAGGGATTCTTGGGATTGAATGGGATGTTCAGCAACTGGGAGGTGAGATGGGGAGGGGAAAATGTCAGCTGCCTGTTGGGAGGTTCTCGGTGGGGTTCTAGATGGGAGTGTTTGGGGTGAGGAGAGGGGGAAAAGGTGGAGTGAGAGAGGTGGGGAGTTAACCAGTTGTAGAGTTAGTGGGGAGGTGTCCGGTTGGAGTCAAAGAAGGAACTGTGGTAATTAAAGGAGAGAGAATTAAGGAGAAGTGGTGGAAGGCGGGTTGCGAGGAATTTTAGGAGTGGGCCTAACTTTTAGAAAATTGTTATGGTGGATTAGTGGGGTAGTGGACTAGTGGGGAGGTGGATTTGGAGTTGGGATGGTGGTGGGACAGGGGTGGCCGGCCTAGGGAGGTGATCGCCAAAGGTGGTGGTGGTGTCGGCGGTTGCCAAAAAATTGAAAACGAGGGGAATTGAGATGGTGGTGGTGGGAGAGTAGTGGTGGACAAGGATGGTTGTAGGTGATCACTGGAGGTAGTGGTAGTGGAGTTTTCTGGAGGGTAAGTGAAGGTGGCCGGTAGTGGAGGTTGGGAGAGGGAGGGGTGGCTGGCCCTTAGGTGATGGAAGGAGAGGACAGAGGTCGGCCCTTTGGTGGTGGAGGGATAGGACTATAGGAGGGAGGCCGGCTCCAGCAGTTTTTGAATGATAGAAAAAGCCATGTAAATATGCTTGGGCTTCTTGAAACCTAAATTATTTTTGCTAGTTTGGAATTGCCCAACTTCCTATACTAGGCAGGGTTTACATTAAACTAAATCCTGAACGTTTACGCAAGACAAAAAATTAGTCAATTTTGATAATGATGAATAGGTTTCTACACAACGTATATATCTCAGCCCTGTGACAACTTGGGAAATAATGCCAAGACTTTTAAAATTATATTTACTACCTTAATGAACTCGTACAAGGCGATAATTTTTGAGTGGGGGTAGACGAACACGGGCCAGTTGTAAAAGTGCTCCCAGGGGCATGTGAAGGCATCAGAAGAAAACATTGGAAATGAGATAAATCTGGAGTTGAATTCATCAAGTACATGATGTGTTTTCATAGGTGGTATGACACTCAAATCAATATCATTTTAAGTTTTAGCTCCATGTTTTCGCAACTTGAACTACAAATCCTATTCACCCGCAACTGCCTCACTGACTAGTCCTTTACGCTCTACCCGTGCCACCAGCCTGCCGGCCCCATTTTTTATACATAACTGACTAGTAATTAACTATTTAAACACTTTACACTGTATTCCACGGTTGCAATATAGTATTCATGTAATATGAATGCAACCTAGAAGGTTGCATGTCATACGCAAATCCTCATAACTAAAACTAGGAACATTTTCAGACAGGTCAATGTAAAAAAAAAATGAGAGGACACAAGTTCAAACATTTGGAAGAGCAATCTTAAGTTTTCACGGTTTTTGCTAATCAGAAGGATAGAAAGAATAATGTATTTATGATTGGCCTCCTTTAACCTAATTATCCTTGGTATCTTGAAATAACCCAAGTTCTTATACTAAGGAGAATTTACACTAACTAAATCTTCTATGCTCATGCTAGGCAGGTATTAGTTAATTTTGATAATGATGAATGGGCTCTAAGCTAAACATATATGTTCAAGGCCATGTGAACTTGGGAGATAATACCAAGGATTTTAAATTTATATATTTTTACCTTAAATTCCAAAAAAATGTAACTAGTGCCAATAAACTCTCACCAAGCCATAAATTTCACTGTCAGAGTGGATGACCATTGCACAAGTGCTCTTGGGCATCAATGAACATGATTTCATGCCAAAATCATTGCAAGATCACGGCTATCGGACAGTACCAGTGCCCACAACTTGAGGGTGTTGGCGCGAGCTGACAACAACGCCCGTGAGCTAGAGCTCAGACGTGCCCACAGTTTCCTGTAAGCTCGCACCGGAGCTAATAAGAATATGTAGAGGGTGGTTCGTGTCTTTTTTAATTTCAATTAAATTCAATCCTTCGATTAATTAGATACTGCGACTTTAATTACAAAATATACACAACTTGACATGATTTCATCAATAAAAAGGACAATACCAATAAGGTGTTTCCCGCAAATAATCTTTAAAAGTAACCAATAACTATCAGAAGTTGACATGCATGCTCAAAACTCACTAGCAGTTGACATTATCATAATGTATACCTAGTACTTACTACTTTAATACTTCAAACCAACCCAGATCTATAAGGGTCAAACTCAACTTATGCATCTTGAATAATTAATGCAGTCTCACATGGTGGATGATGCAATTGGTAAACTTAAGGATTCACCTAAAAAATGATTTATGTTGAAAAATGTCGAGCATGTAAAATATATGCATGGGTTTGGAGTTCACCTGTAGTTTAGTGGCATAATTATGTCCGGAGACATAAGTTTAAACCTTATTATTTTTTTAAATGTAAATGTACAGCAGCACTAAAATTGCAATCAAACCACCATACCCATGATATAGATAAATTGAAACTATAAAATAAACTAATTTATCAAATCGTGTATACCCTTATTCAAGTTTAGCTATTCTAAGAGATTATTGCCCAACAAAACACTGGCTATTTTCCAGTTTGCACTTTGCAGCAATAAAGATAGCCAGCAATGCAGCTAATTCACTGCACTTTTTTTTATCTCCATAGTTTACTGGAACATATGGCTCATGAAACAGGAGTGGCTAGAAAACATAAAATCATCAGTGACATTGCATACCTTTGCGAGACATGGTTATCTATATAATATCAACTTTTAGAGAACTTTCTAAATTTAGGCTCTATTTGGTTCGGCGTTTTGCCTCTCCGTTTGGGTCAAACGCCGCCGGAAGGCGGGTAAACAAATGAACCTCCGGCGGTGTTTGCTCCGTTTCCACCCGCCCGCCTTGAGAAACGTCCCAAAAAGCTCCGTTTCGAGAAGCCACCTCCCCCCTCCGATTCGAACACCCCGTTTCCACCCGCCGGATCAACCCGCCACCGCCGAAACAAATGAAGCCTTAATTCAAATGTGTGGGATGATTACAAAAATGAAGGAATCTACCAATTTAGGTCAAAACAAAATGAAGAAAAATAGCTATTTGCTAAAGGAACCAGATATTACAAAAGAGAAAAATAATCTCATGAGCAAATATCTCGACAATTGATCTTCTCCGCCGATCTAACCATCAATAAGTGATTGATCTATCCACAGGTGATTGATAATCTCATACTTTGATGATCAATCTTCTTTGTTTCCAATGATAGAGAACCTTCCTCAACGATCGAGACCCACTATCTCTCGTGATCTTTGCAAGGGCCGCACTGCTTCTCTTGTTCCTTCAAATTGCATCCCTTCGTGGCCGCTGACACCACCCTCCGCCTCTCCCACCGCCACCACAACAACCCCACCTCCATTCCCATTTTGCTCAGATTTCTACTTTTGTGTTCCGAAGTAAATCGCCCCCCCCCCCACCCCAACACTACAGCTATTGTCACCTCCGTCAAATTGCAAGCCCTCCATTGCTGCTCACACACCTCAATAGTATTTCAATTTCAATTTCTGGTTGTAGTTTGTTCCTGCAGCTCTAGCTCATATGTTGCTTTGTATCCATCATGATGCCATCGTCGCTGCTAACAATGTTGTGGTCATCTCCAACATTCTCCCTATATTCAATTCCCTCTACACCCCCCCCCCCCATTAGAATCCTCCTGGTTCATTGTTGCTTTGTCTCAATGGACGATTCTTTTACCGTGTTTCATAAGCTTTCAAGCACAAACAAGATGTATAAAGTTTATCCCAGGCTTTTAGTTGTTTGATCAATTGCTTGAAAGTATTAGTAAGGCCTCGTCATTTTTTTATTTGTTGGTAATCGTTTAGAAGAATTGATTCAAAACAACTTTGCTTCCTTCAAAATTATCATTTTATAGTGAGTTATGTTCTTAAGTTTAAATTTTTATAGTGTTTAAGACAGTAGTCTAACAGTATTTATCGGTCAGAGTTATTTGAAGATGGTTGACGTTAAGTTGGCAGTAATAGTTAAACTCACAGCAAAATAAAGGATATGCATCAAAATTTGATGTATGCCACCGTAAGGCCGTTCCCTAAAAGGAACACGAAAAAACCAAACCTGTTTAGAGTAAGAAATAGGTAAAGGTATGCTAAACAATGCAATTAAGTGGCATGCCACAACTTAAAACCGATTGTAATGAATAGTAGACAAGGGTTTGCAGGGACTTCACCTCTATTATGATGGGCCACAAATCAACTTATTTGTTTAAAAAATAAGCAAGGGATGTCTAGGTTCAATATTAGTATTACATTTGTTGCATTAAATTTAGAGAGTTTAAATAAAAAAACATAAGAGACTTTAAATAAAAAAACATAGAATTTGTGGACATAGCGATTAAAATATGTAGAGATGGAAAAAGTCAACCTTGTATATATGTTCACTTGTATCAAATACAAAGAATGAGTACAAATATATAGATGAGAGGAAGAGAGAAGAAGGTCCTATGCAAGATGTGGGACTAAAGAGAGGAGAGAAAAACAATAAATGTTACATAATGGGCCTAGATTAAATGGGCTTTTCTAACACTCCCCCGCAAGCTGGAGCGTATAGGTCATATGCACCCAGCTTGGACAAACACTGGTAGAACAGGGTACTTGATAAGGCCTTTGTGAGAATGTCAGCAACTTGATCAGTGCCCGGAACATGCTTTAACTCAAGTTTCTTCAATTGAACTTTCTCTCGAATAAAGTGACAGTCAACTTCGATATGTTTTGTCGCTCGTGAAACACCAGATTCTTTGCTATGTGTATGGCGGCTTGACAATCACAGAATAGAACAGCAGATGAGGGGAGTTTTACTCCCAGGTCAGTAAGGAGACTTTCAAGCCAAGTGAGTTCTGAGACAACCGAGACCATCAATCGGTATTCAGCTTCTGCAGAGGAACGAGCGACCACAGCTTGTTTCTTACTTTTCCATGTAATGAGATGACCATCAAAATAAGTACAGAACCCACTTGTTGACCTTCGATCGTCCAGAGAACCGGCATAATCGGCATCAGAATAAGCGACTAATGTGGGAGCCGAGTCGGAGGTTTTGTAAACCAGCCCTCGACCCGGAGCTCCCTTAAGGTATCGGAGAATCCGTTCAACCGCCTGGAGATGAGAAACTCGGGTGGCATGCATGAACCGACTGACAACCCCAACAGCAAACGATATATCCGGCCTCGTGACCGTTAGATAGATCAACTTTCCCACAAGGCGTCGATAGTATTCTGGGTTCTGAAGAAGCAAATCGTCATCAGAAGCATGAGCACACAGTTTGTGATTTGCCTCCATCGGGGTACAAGTTGCTTTGCAACCGGACTGACCAGCGTCTTTGAGAAGATCGAGACAGTACTTCCGTTGGGAGAGGACCAGCCCGTCCGGCCGTCGTGCGATCTCG
This sequence comes from Platanthera guangdongensis, assembly GCA_039583875.1. Lineage (NCBI taxonomy): Eukaryota > Viridiplantae > Streptophyta > Magnoliopsida > Asparagales > Orchidaceae > Platanthera > Platanthera guangdongensis. The sequence continues at coordinate 134,622,263 of CM077154.1, read as the reverse complement.
AGACCAAGGAAGTAGCGAAGAAGCCTCAGGTCTTTAGTCTGAAATACAGTGCTCAGATGCTGTTTGACCTCCTGAATCCCCTTTGAATCATCCCCAGTGAGTAGTATGCCATCAACATAAACCAACAGAAGGACGGTTATAGTGGCCCGGTGTCGGGTGAATAGGGAGAAATCTGCAGAACTCCGAGTGAACCCCATGCCCCGAACCACCTTACTGAACTTGTCAAACCACGCCCGAGGGGACTGTTTGAGACCATAAATGGATTTCTTGAGAAGACACACCTGAGACTCCCTCGTGGTCTCAAACCCGGGCGGTTGGCGCATGTAGACGGTTTCCTGGAGGTCGTCATTCAAAAATGCGTTCTTGATATCGAGCTGATGAAGGGGCCAGTGGCGGTGCACCGCCACGGAGAGAAGAACACGGACGGTGTTGAGCTTAGCCACCGGAGAGAAAGTCTCCTCATAGTCAAGGCCCTCTTGTTGCGTGAAGCCACGGGCCACAAGACGGGCCTTCAGTCTGGCAATAGTGCCATCCGGAGCATGCTTGATGACGAAAACCCATTTACACCCAACAGGGTGCTGACCTGGAGGTAAGGGAACCAAGACCCAGGTCTGGTTGGCCCAAAGGGCCGTCATTTCTTCGTCCATGGCAACCCGCCAGCCAGGATGTTGAAGAGCCTCCTGCAAAGAGTTAGGGACAGAAACAGAGGATAATGAGGTGGCAAAGTGAAGAAGAGGTGGAGAAAGGTGATGGAGAGAGACGTAATTCGCCATCGGATGAGCGGTTGATGCAGGAGCTGGAGCAGCAGGTAGCGTAGCACCAGAGGGCGAAGTCGACTGCAGAGGGGCAACGGGATGGGGAGAGCGACGAGAATAGACCAGGATAACGGGTGGTGGTGGACGGGTCGGAGGTAGGGTAGGAGGAGGAGAGGATGAGGAGTGGGTAGCAGGGATGACAGGACGAATAACGGGGTCTGGACGAGGAGCGATATCCAGATCAGAGAAGAAGGGAAGATCTTCACGGAAAGTGACATCCGCAGAGACAGTAACTTTGCGGGTAGCAGGCGAATAGCACACATAACCCTTTTGAGTGCGCGAGTAGCCCACAAAATATGTTTGGCGGCACGTGGAGCCAACTTGTCGATGGAAGGACCAAGTTGGTGAACGTAGCAGGTACACCCAAAGACCCGAGGAGGAATAAGAAAAGGCGGAGTGGAGGGAAAGAGGCGGCTGAAGGGAGTAGCATACTGGAGGACGTAAAAAGGGAGGCGGTTGATGAGAAAACAAGCCGTGGAGAGCGCGTAGTTCCAGTATGGTTTGGGAACCCGCATTTGGAGCATAAGGGAACGGGCGACATCAAGAAGGTGACGATTCTTGCGCTCGGCGACACCATTCTGTTGTGGAGTATACGGACACGAGGTTTGGTGAAGAATGCCGAACTCAGAGCAGAGAGTCGCGAAGGAATGACTGGTGTACTCACGCGCATTGTCAGTACGAATAGTACGAATGGATGCAGAGAATTGAGTGTGAGTCGCAAGTATGAAGGCCCAGAAGACGCGGGGAAGCTCAGAGCGATCCCGGAGGAGATACAACTACGTCATGCGAGAGTAATCATCAATAAAAGTAAGAAAATACCGGTAGCCAGAAATACTAGTGAATTTGTACGGACCCCATATATCGGAGTGTACCAAAATAAAAGGAGCGGAGCTCCGAGTACAATGAGAAAGAAAAGATGAACGGGGTTGTTTGCCCAAAATACATGTGTCACACTGAAATGCGGGAAGAGAAACATCTGGAAGAGCCTTCCGGAGGACTGGAAGAGGAGCATGACCCAAACGGCGATGCCAATCCGAAGAGGAGATAGAGGCGAGGATAGTAGGAGAGTCGTCAAGGAGATAGAGTCCATTCTGCATTCGCCCCCTACCAATGATAGTCCGCGTCTGCTGATCCTGTATGAGAAAAGAAGAGGAAGTAAATGTCACAGAGTAATTAGAATCAGTAGTAAGGCGACCAACAGAAAGTAAATTGAAAAGAGAGCCCGGAACGTGAAGAGCCGATCGCAGAAGGAGAGAAGAGGTGAGGGGAATATCAGCACATCCAGAGACAGGAACAGATGCCTCATTGACCACAGTAATGTACTTCGGGTGAGGTGAAGACAAGTACTGAGGCGGCCGAACAGAGGTGATGTGATGAGTGGCACCAGAATCGAGGATCCATCGCGGGCCAGAGGAGAGGCAGGCGATACCTTCATTAGAGATGGAGGCGGCGGAGGCAACCGAGGCAGGAGGGCGGCTAAGCAGGCCATGAAGATGCTGGAGCTGAAGACGAACCTCGTCAAGGTCAGTACGAGTGGAAGAGGAGTCGGTCGCAGCAACAGCGGCTTGCGGACGAGGAGGGCGGCCATGTTTGTGGTAGCACGTGGCTTCAAGATGCCCATCTTTGCCGCAGAACGAGCACTTAGGCACCCCGGCCCCGGCTGCGAGAGTCAGAGCGGCCTCCACGAGCAGAAGATGGAAGAGGCAATAAGAGAGCAGGGGCCTGCTGAACAAGGGCCTGAGAAGGTGGCCCGGGCACATCCGGAGGCGGGGAGACCTTGAGAAGCATAGAGCACACATCGGAGAAAGAGGGGGTGACAGTAGAGGAGAGGATGTGAGCCCGTACACTGTGAAGATGATGTGGGACCCGGGCCATCATCATGGCTATACCCACAACTTCCTTTTGGGCACGTTGGGCAGCAAGATCCAGAGTAGGAGGCTGATGGTGGATCCAAGCCTCGACCAGAGACCGAGCCTGAGCAACAAATGATGTCAGATCGATCGCGCCACTGCTATCAAGGGCCTGGAGAGCAATGATAATGTCATACAGATGGTGAAAACTATCCTTGCCAGAGTAGAGGGTGTGGAGCTCGTCCCACATGCCTTTGGCCGTCTCATGGTACATGGTCAGGCGATAAGATTCGCCATCCAGAGAATTAAGAAGTCAAGTTTGCACCCGACCATCATTGCGTAACCACTCATCAGTAGGAGTACCGGTAACGGCCTGAGTCAAGTGATGAAGGAACCCCTTGGATTGCAGGACACGGCGAACAGAGTGTGCTCATTCTACAAAATTTTTCTTGTCGGTCAGAGAGATTGTAGTAATACGAAGCTCATCGCGAACTTCCGGGAGAGAGGCCGGACGGTCAGCAGGAGGAACCGCCGTGCCAACGGAATCAGCAGAGGAGGTCATGGAGAAGGGAGGCGGCTAGGAGAATAGACCGGGCAGCAAAGAAGACCGCGCGACCTGAGCAGAGACCGCCCAGTCACGAGGGGAAGTCACCAATCTGCGAGAGGAGACCGCGACCAAAGGCGGAGGCCGGGAGAGAGAGCAGGCCGCAGAAGACAGAGAGAGGCCGCGAAGAAAGGAAAGAGGAGAAGACCGCGACCAAAATGCGGGAAGGCAGGAAGCCGCACGGTCTGGCTGAGCACAGCAGCGGTCGAAGAAACAGGAGGCCGGCGGCGGTTAGAGAGAAGAGACCGCGAGTAGGGAAGACTCGAGCGGAAAGAGAGAAGAGACCGCAACGCCCGGGACCAACCCGCAGGAGAGGCAGGCCGCAGAAGAGGCAGGCCGCTGCGAGCTGGAGCAGGCCGCAAGAGAGGTAGTCCGCAGCGAGGAGAAGCGGGCCGATGCGAGCTAGGTCAAGCCGCAGCGAGCTGAAGAAGGTCGGGAGTGAGGCAGATCAGCAGGCCGCAGCGAGCTGTACCAGGTCGGAAAAAAAAGACAGGCCGCAGAGAGAGAGAAAACAGGCCGCAAGAGACAGCGGTCTGTAGGAGAGAGAGGGAAGGTGGACCCGAGGAGAGAGAGAGAAGGGGAAGGCTATAAAAGGCCTGATGGGAGGGGTGGAACCACAGAGAAGAAGCGGAAGAAGAGCGGAGCGGACAGGAAGGCAGGCCGCAAGAAGCCGGGCGGGTAGCGAACAGAAGACAGGCCGCGTGGGTAAGAAAGGGGAAGCCGCTCAGGGAGAATCGGTGGCTCTGGTACCATGTAGAGATGGAAAAAGCCAACCTTGTATATATGTTCACTTGTATCAAATACAAAGAATGAGTACAAATATATAGATGAGAGGAAGAGAGAAGAAAGTCCTATACAAGATGTGAGACTAAAGAGAGGAGAGAAAAACAATAAATGTTACATAATGGGCCTAGATTAAATGGGCTTTTCTAACAAAATAAATAAAAATTTTTTACAAAAGACTAAGTGGGAAATAGGGAAAAAAGGACAATGGAGACGGTTATAAATTATTGTATATTAGAAAGCTTTAAAATAGGGTGGTTATTGTATGTTAGATTATAATAGGTTGGAGGTTAGGATAGTGATCCACAAATATTACAAGAGTAAATTATTGAGGCGAATAAGCTCAATGAAAGGGTGATCGCTATTGAGATAATTATCGATGAGGATATAGCATATTATTGCATATGTGGTCGATACTTAAAGTTAGATTAGAAGATAAATTAAAAAAAACAATTTGAAAATAAATGATGTCTTACAACTATGAATATTTGAGGAAGAGAGAACAATTATTGAGGGAAACTTGTATGAATATGTATGTTTTCATATGACGGGCTATGGTAGGATTCATGATAGGTAGAAACAGGAGATAGAAACTTAATGAAAGAAAGTATGCGTGATTTTGTTGTTGCTTATGATCTTGCAATAGCAAACACCTATTATAAACAGGAGATAGAATTTGAAGATTATGTGAATGACAGATGACCAAAGATGGGGCATTTTGGTGTCAATATTTAAGAGTAAAAACATGCTCAGTGTTGTGTTGACTATCGATACACCCAAATATATCTAAGGTAACCATCAATAAAAGTAGCAAACACACATATATCCTCCACCAACAAATTTGGAGGGACTAGGACCCCAGATGTCCGGATGAATAGGGTCAAAAGCATGCACAAAACTCTTGCAAAATTTGGCAAGAAAACTAGTATGATGATAATTTTTATATTGACAGACTTCACATTCTAAAATAGACTCAAACTTAAAAAACGACATGAGCTCATGAAGAACACGAAATGGGGGATGACCCAGACGGTGATGTCACTAAAGCAAATAAGTCATCAAGACAAATGCTGAGAAAGAAAATCATCTAGGTAGTATAGGCTTGTTCAGTCCCAATACCAATTGTCATCTTCGATTAAAGATCCCAAAATAATAATTTGTTGAAGATGACACAGAAAAACGTAATTGTTTTGAAATTGCATTAATGTATAATAAATTTCAAGAAAAATTCAAGAATTATAAAATGTCGTCCCACTAGATAAGATTGATGATAGTAACACCTCTAATTTCACACACTGGAACAGGAGTCATCAACCACAAACACTGGTGATAATCAGCCATGCTCAGTGTTGTGTTGATTATCGATACACCCAAATATATCTAAGGTAACCATCAATAAAATTAGCAAACACACATATATCCTCCACCAACAAATTTGGAGGGACTAGGACCCCAGATGTCCGGATGAATAGGGTCAAAAGCATGCACAAAACTCTTGCAAAATTTGGCAAGAAAACTAGTATGATGATAATTTTTACATTGACAGACTTCACATTCTAAAATAGACTCAAACTTAAAAAACGACATGAGCTCATGAAGAACACGAAATGGGGGATGACCAAGACAGTGATGTCACTAAAGCAAAGAAGTCATCAAGACAAATGCTGAGAAAGAAAATCATCTAGGTAGTATAGGCTTGTTCAGTCCCAATACCAATTGTCATCTTCGATTAAAGATCCTAAAATAATAATTTGTTGAAGATGACACAGAAAAACGTAATTGTTTTGAAAATGCATTAATGTATAATAAATTTCAAGAAAAATTCAAGAATTATAAAATGTCGTCCCACTGGATAAGATCGATGATAGTAACACCTCTAATTCCACACACTGGAACAGGAGAGTCATCAACCACAAACACTGGTGATAATCAGCCATGCTTCTCGAGGTGAGAGAAAGTAAGATATTTCTCAGTCATATGATTTGTGGCACCAGAGTCAATGAGTCACTTACCCTGAGTAACAAATATGTGCTATCTGAAGAAATTACAATGGAGGCAAAGTGCATGAAAGCAGAAATCAGAGCCTCAATATCTGCCCAAGATTGGCAGAGTGTAGGTGATTTGAGAAGAAGGCTTAGACTCAGTAGCACTAACATAAACCAGAGAACAGAGATGATGATGCTTCGTAAAGTACCACTTGATAAGATGGTCAAGCCTCCACAGTGTGTCAAAGTGAGTGATTCCCCCCATAGCTTCCAATGCGACCCCCACGACCATGCGCTCCACGCAAAGCGACAAGAGTAAAATTTTTGGAGGGCGGGGGGGATGCTATCAGAGGTCGGCATAGAAGGTTCGTCATAGCAGACATACAAGTTGCAGTAGCATCCAAGGTGAGAGTGCGTCAAGTGACGGGTTCTCTGAGATATGTTGACGTATCATCTCGTAGGAATTAGAAAGACTAAAATAGCAGATAAGTAGTAGTTCCTGAAAATGTTTCTACTAAGTTGCAAAATCAGTAGAGAAAGGATGATATTGGAGAAGTTTTGCTCTAAAAGATTGAATTTCCCGATACTTACATCCGGAGAGAGAGATGGTCGAGCAAAGAGATCTGAATAATAGGTCTAAATGTGAGATGTTCTTGCACCATTGGAGTAAATAGCTGTGAAATGATCTCGAGCAGCCTTCACAGTTTTATCATGATGAATGATTGACAAACAATCATCATAAAGATTATTCGAGCGAAGAGATTTGAATAGATGGTGTAAATGTGAGATGTTTTGAAACCTTTGGAGTAAATGGCTACAAAATGATATCAAGTAGCCTTCGCAGTCTTATCATGACAAATGATATAGGTAAACAATCATCAGAAAGATTGTTTACAAGCCATCCGCAAACAGTAGCATCAATGACATCACAAGTAGCATAGTTGGGAGATATAGGGTCAGGAGGAGAATCAATGGGATGATGTCTCTTTCATTGAAAACGCAGAAACATGGGTAGTTAGAGCCGAAGGGAGAGAGTGTGTCCCCATAATTTAGCACGAGCGAATCCAAGAACTCAGCATGAGCAAAAAGATGTCAGGGACTGCAAGCCCATGCCATGTCAAAAGTGGAGCAGTAGAGCTCGGCGAAAGTTGAGGATGTGCAGTCGAAAGTCACGGGAGTTGCACCAAAACTTGAGGGAACTGCATCAAAACTCGCTAAAGCCATGCAGTCAAAAGAGACGAGAGTTGAACCAATCAGGTGCGGGATGAAGCGGCGCGGAAATCGCAGGAGCTGGAACTCGAGCGAGCACACGTGAATGGAGATCATAGACGTGAGAACAGGCTGAAGTCACGAACGCGCAAAAGGGTGAAATCGTCGGAAGCTTAAATCACACCAAGGTGAAGTTGCAAGTCTGTGTGAATGTGTCGAGAGTCCAATTTTGAGTTTGCTGACTAGGGTATGAGCTCAATCGAGTACTCTTGCAAGGCGTTCGCAAGTAATCGCAAGGATGGATCTTGGTTCGGGAAGTGGCGGGTGTCTCTCGTGAGGCTGGGATGTTCACTTGAAAAAGGAGAAGTTCGGACGGACTGGGAGAAATTATGTGAGAAGAGAGATCGAGAGAAAGAAGCGAAAATATTCATCTCCCTCCGATTCCATATGAGAAATTGAAATATAAAATAATTATTATTCTCAAAAATTAACTAATTATATAGGAACTTCCCTCTTTATATAGAGTAAAGAAAGGGAAGAATTTACATTTGAAGATGTGAAGATAATGGCTTGCTTTTGAGCTTTTATACAAATGGACACTATAAACGAAGGGCTATATTGTACAATTGAACTTGTTTTCGTCAACCACACAAGGTCAATTCCCAAAAGGTGCTAAGATACATCGGTCCCTAACTTGCTACATTGGTAAATCTTGTTGCAGCACATGGGTTTCATCAACTATCACTCACATGGCCTATCTATTTTTCATCCTCATCAGCAGGGAAAATGCACAATTGCATAGAAATAGCATCCAGCTGTCGTGTGCCACATGGAGTCACACCCCTACACAGCAGATAAGGCTCTGAATACTGATGCAGTCTTCGGCAAACACATGACAGCAGTTTAACTTGTTGTAATCAACCCTACAAGGTATTATTTCTTTTTAAGGGGTGAGAGCAATCCAATGGTAAGGCGGTCCAATTTTATTTCGAAATTGACTAGAGTATACAGGTCTCCTTGAATTAGGCTCGTAGTTTAACATATCCGATTTCTATGTTGACTCAAACTTTGAATTGGGCCTATGCAAAACAGTAGTATTTCATTTATATTATTATTACTACTCATATAAGCGTATGTACATACTCTGATGTTCATGTATCCAATTTTTAAAAACTATCACAAATTGGGTTCATCAGATTGATGCCCATGTTGAAACTGACACAAAGATTGCAACGATCCAAAATGTTGACCCATGGTTTAGCTCATTAGTTCAATCCAAGCTAAAATTTGATCTGTTCTTTGAGATAAACTCTCAGCTCTACCCCAGAGAGACCATGTAAGCATTCTTTGGTGTTTATAAGGAACACTTCAAACAAATGATATGAGCTCCCAAATAACGCAATAAAGTATAATTCTGAAAATAGTAAAATTGTGAGAGTCCTGCAAAAGCCACCACTATTCACTCGTAAGGAACAAGGTATGGAGCCCATAAGAAGAGAGTTATGATTTACCTGACAAAGAATTTCACCAGCAAAGTTTGCCAAATTTATCTGCAAAAGAATAAAATAACATAATTAAATTAGTAAAAACAGATCAAAAGTAATGCAACCCCTACAATACTATTACACAAGAAAAACTAATTTCACTTAATATTCAAGTCAAATAACTTGCTCGCATCCTAGTATTAAATCTCAAAGAATTCATGCAAATCTACAATTCTGCAAAGAAAATATTTTGTTGAAGCATTCTAAATTCGTAATATTGACAATAAATGTGGTACTAATACAAGATGATGTATGGATAAAATTTAAGTACAAAATCTTGTAATTCAAACCGGAAGTATCCTTGCAGGTGATGGTGCTGAAATTCCAACAAATCCATCATCAGCACCACTATTTGAAAAAACTATACTTGTGACACTCTTTCCAAAAAGCCATTGCCATATACCACCTTCATGTTCGGGAAAGTAAATATTATCGATTTGGATAGAACCAGACATGTAGCACATGGTACCTGAAGATTTTTAAGAGTTCAGCCCCAAGCAAAAAAGAAAAAAATATATTCATGATGGTTCTTGTAATTGTTTAGATAAGATGACAGTACACTCAAAGTAATACGACTTGAAATAAATTAGTAGATTGTGCATAAAAATAGCTGAAACACTTGCAGGGTGCTATTTTCACAATCAGATTGAGAAAGCTAATTCCGCAATAGGTTTCACGGAAAGGAAAAAACTTGTGATTTTGGGGACGGATATTCTAAGCAAGACTGGCTAGCATGCCAAACTTATGAAAGTTATCCCTTCTATATTGGCACTGGAAAACCAAAACGCACCAGGTTTTGCAGTGACTTTCTCTTGTGATTTCAGCATAATCTGCAGATATAAGAAAATTGGCAGAAATAGTAATTAAGTACCTTGAATCGAAGTAAAATGTAACTGTAGGAAAGCAACTTCTTTCACATTGTACCTGAAGGATCTGTGCCTCTCCACCCAACACTTGAAAAGGTGTAACTACTGATTGTGGACTCTGCAAGACAAGAATTTCAAAACGCACATGAGGACTGGTGCGTCAAATATTTCTTTACTCAAAAATCGGGCACTACGAAACTGAAGAAGCAAATGGAAATAAGTTGGAACATGGCCACACTAGGCTTGAGAGAGAAAAGTTTGATGCACAATCACGTGGATAAAGTCTACAAACAAACAATAGGTGCCAGGAAAGGTCTCCATGTTCGTGGAAAGGAGATGATTTAGCAATGCTAACAATACGAAGTAATTTGTTGCAGATTCACATTGGGGTGTCACATACCAACATCGTGCACGACCCCCCACAAGGAATGATTTCTGCATTATTAGTCTTTTCATTTTTGCGTCGTTTATTTCGGACCGGGTTATTTTTGGGCCTCATTTGTGTTAAGCCCGGTGAAGGGGCATTTTAGGGGAGACCTTATGTGGTTTGCTTGTCCCCACTGGTTATAAGGTGGAGGATTTGAGAGTTGTGAATTTTATCAAAAATTAAAATCTAATTTCTCTTGCTCTCTCTCTTCTCTTTCTTCCTATTTCCTTATCTATCGATCCCACCTTTGGTTCTCTCTGTCTTAGCTGTGATCCGCCAACCGCAGACCAACGACTCGTCGGAACCTCCCATCCCCCCTCCTCGCCGATCATCCTCTGTAAATATTTGTTTTAGGATTGAGAGTGACCTAGAGGGGGGTGAATAGGTCCAATTTGAATCTTGGCTACCTTTCTTAATTCAGAGATATACTTTTTTTCAGTTAAATATCACAGCCAGATAAACAAGATAATTTTACCAGCAATCTAAAACTATCACAGCATACCAAACACAGCATACACAGCACAGTACACACAGTTTTATAGTGGTTCCCCAATTTATGGGTACATCCGCTTTCCCCCTTCGTCTATCTAGCAATGAATTAGATTCGGCCAAACTCCTTTTACTCAAATACTCAGATCTTACAGCTCAGAGCTCAGCTGGCTCCTACAACTCAGACTTTACAAGTCTTACCATTCAGATTACCAAGATCCTACACCTCAAGTTCTTCCCAAGAACTCTACCTCAGAATGTATTCACACTCATACTTCTCAGGCAAATCTTACCCTACAACTCAAAGAAATTCTCACTTCTCCTACCCCAGACAATCTCTGTCCTACCTCAGACTTTATAACATAGGTTTACAATCTCAGAGAAAATGTTTCCCCTACACTCAGATCTACAGGTAGATCTTACAAAAGTAATAAAAATAAAAGAGATTGATTCAGAACAAGTCACCTAGCAAGAGAGGAATGAGTGACTGTTTCTTGATCTGATCCTGATCTGATTGCTTCCTTTGATCTTGACGTGATAAATTTGATCATGCCCTTCTTAGCTTTTCAAAGCTTCTTGAAGTTAAAATTAGGGTAGATCTAGGCTGGAGAATGTTGAAGACAATTCTTGATTCGGCTTCTCTCCACCTTCTGTATTCTAGCAGATAGCTTCTTAGATCTGTACTTGCCAAATCTTTTTCTCTCACTTTTCTGAAGAGTTGAACCCTTTATATAGGCTCTGTCAAAGGTAACTGACTGATCCGGTTAATAACTGACATCTGACAATTTTGACAGTTCTGACAGTTGTCAGACCCTCTGACTTGATTTCTCTACTTAGAAAACAAATCTGCTTGAAGTGTTGACACTTGACTGTTGGATGTGTCGACACCAGTCTTGGGTGTCGACACCAGTCTTGGGTGTCGACACTACTCTTGTAGTGGTGTCGACATACTTTTGAATGTGTCGACACAACCTTCACCTTGTCTCGACACAGCTGATGTAGAATATGTCGACACTAGTCCTGAGTGTCGACACTGCTTGCTTCCAGTCTTGACACTGCATGTGAAGTGTGTCGACACTTCTCTTGAGTGTCGACACAGTTGTCTTCAGTCTCGACACTGCTTGTATAGAAGGTGTTGACACTTGTCCTTAGTGTCGACACGGCTTCTCTTTTTCTCGACACAACTTGTGCAGTGTGTCGACACTAGTCCTGAGTGTCGACACAGTTGTTTTCTTGTATCATAGTGTTGACCCAAGTCCGGTGTGTCGACATAACTTTCTCCTTGACTCAGCACTCCTTGTTTAAGTGTGTCGACATTAGTCCTGAGTGTCGACACAACTTTTTCCTTATCTCAGCACATCCTTGACAAAGGTGTCGACACATGTCTAGTGTCTTGACACTTTTGTACTTAGTTTTATTTGTCTGCACACATGAACTTAACATTCATCAAATACAACTATGTGTATATCATTGAACTGAAAGAGCTTCTTCAAATCAAGTACATTGTGATCAATGTACCCAACATCCTCCGTCGTCGAGATAGGTTCTTGTGGGTCCAAGAAGGAGAACTCCAACCTCCTCTGGGACTTCAACATCCCCGGATCACGCACGAGATTTCAAACGGGAATTCCTATCAACTTGGTATCAGAGCTTCTGTCTCCTTCTGTCAGCCCTCCACCATTCCCCACTGCTACGATAGGCCTATTTAGCCCTCTTGCACGTCCATCTCTAAACGAACTGCACAATCGTTGTGCGGATTTTTTCGCCTACCGCACACAGAGGGCGTGCATCCCTCTGCTTGAGAACCCGTCGGCACTGTAGTGGCCTGCAACACCTGTCGCTCCTCTCATGGACGAGGGAGGTTTGACCTTGTCACAGTTCTTGGAGTCCTTTCAGAACATGATGACGACTCAAAATAACGCCATTCTTGAAGCAATCAACAACCGCCTTGACGCCTCCCCGTCACCACCGCTTCTAGCTCCTTTCACGACGGCTCAGCCGCCCCACCCCGACTGGAGTTCACAACACCCAGTTCTGAAGGCAGCGACATTCCCTGTTATGCAAAGATGGACTTCCCCTCTTTGACGAGCGCGAAGACCCCTTAACTTGGCTTACGCATTGCGAGCAATTTTTTGCCAATCAACGCACCCCTTGGGAGGATTGGATCAATGTTGCCTCCTTTCACCTGATGAGCTCAGCCCAACTCTGGCTTTCCCAACTGTACCGGGAGAAACCTCGTTTGACTAGAGAGGATTTCAAGGTCCATTGCAACCTTCGTCTCAGGCCACCCCTTCGCAACAAGCCCATCGACAACCTTATCTCCCTATGTCGGACAAGCTTCATTGACGATTATTTGGAGTAGTTTCAGGTGATGCTCGCTCGTACACTGTCCATTCCACCGACACAATAGGTGCCATTTTGTTGGATCGGCAACACAGAGGGCGTGCATCTCTCTGTCTGATAATCTGTCGGCACTGTCGAGGCCTGCAAACACCGTCGCTTGGGGATACACCGGCCCACAATAGCACTTGACTCTTGCCAACCCCAAACCTTGAAGCAATCAACAGGTCTTGGAGTCCTTCCAGAACATGATGATGACTCACAACAATGTCATCCTTGAAGCAATCAACAACCACTTTGACGCCTCCCCGCCACCACCGATTCTAGCTCATTTCACGACGGCTCAGCCGCCCCACCCTAACCGGAGTTCACAACACCCCGTTCAGAAGGCAACGATATTCATTGTTATGCACTTATGCAAAGATGGACTTTCCCCTCATCAACGAACGCGAGGACCCAATAAATTGGCTCACACGCTGCGATTAATATTTTGCCACCCAGCACACCCCTTAGGAGGATTGGATCAATGTTGCCTCTTTTCACCACATAGGCTCGGCCCAACTCTAGTTTTCCCAACTGCATCGGGAGAAACCTCATTTGACTTAGGAGAATCTCATGGTCCAACCTTCATTTCAGACCACCCCTTCGCAGCAACTCCATCGGCAACCGCATCTCTCTAGGTCAGTCATACTTCATTGGTGGCCTCTGCATTGTCTATTCCACTGACACATTAGGTGCCCATTTTGATGGATCGGCCACACATCGGACGTCATAGCGGCGACGGACTTTCTCGGGGTTTCAGTGCTTCCCCAACCCAGTTTAACAATACACCAAGGGTAAGGAGAGTGCCTGCTCGGCCGCGATCCACCATAAGTCGACCCAAGAAATGGCCTACCACCGAGCTAAAGGCCTCTGTTACAATTGCGACAACACTTACAGTCAAGGTCACTGGTGCAAGCGCCTCTTCTGACTTGAGGTCGAGGACCCCTCCAAAGAAGAAGAGGATGATCTGAGGGAACCCACTCTTTCTCTACACGCTATTGCTAGCCCTCACGCGGGGGAGACAATTTAGATGTATATTATGGTGGCCGGACAGACATTGATCGCTCTCATGGACAAGGCAGTACCCATAATTTCATCAGTGAGCACACTGCCAGCCGTCCTCAGTTCTCTTTGAATCCGCGGAGTCATCTCGAAGTCGTTGTGGTCAACGGCAATGTGATGGCTTGCTATGGCATTTGTCAAGTTGTTCTGATTGTTGTAGAGGCGCGCCATTCACAAGAGGATTTCTTTGTGATAGCCCTTCGAGGCTTTGAGGCCGTCTTGGAAGTTACGATGGATGCGTGCTTTGGGACCACTACTTTGGGATTTTGACCTCTCTATGATGTTAAAGGCGAGCCTCAACCGCACCAAAGGCGAGCGGCTCGCTAGGCTAAGAGGTTTGTGCCTTTGTGTGCCTTATTTGCGCCTTTGGAACCTAAAATGTGCACCTAAGTGATATTTGTTGTAAAACAAATTTCAAAAATAAATAAAATGATAATGTTGTTGTCGTTAAAAGAAAATGATAATGTAAGAAACTATTTTTTTATTGATTTTGTGTTTGGGAAAGATATTTGTGCATCGGGACTTAGATATGATGCAAGTGACCAGATTGATTCTATTTTTTTAAGAAATATAAACGACAGTAATAAATGATTAATTAGTAGACTAGATGAAAAATTTGATCGAGAAGCTAAAATGATGTTTAATGTTGATTATTTAAAATGGATGTGGTTGTGCCTTGCATTCATCAAGCGCGCGTCTGCACCTTGATCCTAGATTCAAAGACCACTTTGCACCTTGGTGCGCCTTGCACCTTTAATAACTAAGTGACCTCCTCTCGATGACTTGGACTCGTGTCTCCCACCAGATATGATGACAAGGTTACTCCACGACCACTTTATGACGATCATTCTTAGTGCAGCCAAACAACACAGGCATACTGACCTTAACGCTCTTTTGCATGAATTCAGTGACACCATGGCCTCCCTCGCAGGCCTCCCTCCACCTCGACGAAATGATCACCGCATCTACCTCTTACCGAACATGATCATTGTGGTCATCCGACCCCACCGCTATCCTTTCCTACAGAAAGATGAGATCGAACGGCATAGTTTATCCTTCTATATGTCATTTCAAATGATTTCAACATGGTATAACATAATGCGCATATATAATAGTCTACCAATTTCTAACAAGTCATTTCGTTTAAGCAAGCTTGCTCCACAATTCAGTTATATGAAAACCAATTAATAATCTTCATCATTCATAGCACTACGGTGGTTAACATAAAATAGTTCACCAAAATCTTCATCATTTATGCCGCAATAGGGCCAAATTCGTCACAATGTCTCCCCTTTCTCTTCCCTGGGTCTCTTGGTTCATAAGAAGCACAGAACATAGAGGTTTGTTGAAGAATGCGCAAACGGTGAAGGAAAAATGCATATTCCATTTGTTGAGGAATTACTTGACGAGCATGGCGCCCACTACTTTTCCAAGCTGAACTTATGCTCGGGGTACCACCAGGTCTGCATGGCTCTGCTGCGTGGAGAAGACTATTTTTTGCACCCGCCATGGCTAGTTTGAGTTCCTCATGATGCCCTTCTAGCTCACCAAAGCGTCCTCCACCTACCAAGCTCTCGTGAATAAGGTATTCCATGACTTCTTGCGTCGGTGTGTTTTTGTTTTCTTTGATGACATTTTTATATGCAGCAAGACATTGACATCACACCTGGCCCATTTGTGCATCGTCCTTCAGCTCATCCGCGACTATAAATTGTTCTTAAGTGGGCCAAATGTTCATTTGCGACCGACAGGGTCGCCTACTTAGAACACATCATCGACAGTGCTGGAGTCTCTGTTGACCCCGCCAAAATCAAATGGGTGACTGACTGGCCGATTCCCTAATCCCCCTTAGTTCTTAGGCTTTTTGGGTCTCATATTCAACTACCGGCGTTTCATTCAGAGGTACATCGTGATTACGGTGCTTTTTTTGTCCTTATTCAAGCGGCACTCATTATCTTGGGGAGACACTGTTATGACCTCCTTCAAGGTCCTTCAACAGGTGTTGGTGACTGCACTAGTGCTTCATCTATCAGATTTTACCCAGGAAATTTAGGTTGAGTGTGATGTCTTGGGCCAAGGATGAGGACGTCGCATTGCTTATTTCGGCAGGAAGACGGACATCCATCAACAGAAAGGCAAAAACTCCTTATGAGAAGGAGTTGATTGGCTTGGCTAAGGCCATCCCGCCAGAGTTATTACGGTTCCAGTTATGTTCTAGTTCCATTAAAACCACGAATCAAACTGTCAAGCTAATCGTTCTTCAAGCTAAAACAAAAACTTTATTCTGGTTTTGGTTTCAATTTAATTTTTGGTAACCATCATTTTTATGGTTTTGATTTTGGTTCAACAAGAGAGATCTTGTGGAGAGTCTTAGAAAAAGAAAGGTTTAAATGTTCCATATATTGACATAATCAAAGATATGTATACAAATTCAGTGACAAGGGTGACGACATCTGGAGAATTAACACGAGAATTCTCTATCATTGTTGGCTTGCATCAAGGTTCAGCTTTAAGCCCTTATCTCTTTATCTTAGATGAGCTCACCAGACATATCCAACCAGCAATACATTGGTGTTGATTGTTTGTGGATGATATCGTTTTGGTTGATGGGACGAGCGAGGATGTAAACGCAAAAATTACATCTTGGCGAGATACTTTAAAAAAGAAAGGTTTTAGGTTGAATAGGGCAAAGACATTGTTGAAGCCAGGAAAAATCTCAACCTCGGAATTCGTACCAAAGCCGCCTAAGGTTACTGGCTCAGAAGCCGGATCAGACGGCAAAGATGGCTAGAACGAAGAAACAGGTCAAACAGGACCCCAGAAGTTGCGGCAGGAAGGACCCACCACGTACCCGGATGCTCGAAAGGAGCAGCCCCTTCTCAACCAAAGATGGCTGAACTGGGTACGAGGGAAGCTAGCTGGCGAGGTCGCATGGTCGCGACTTGCTCTCCAAGGAAAAGGAATCCAAAGATTTAGCTAGTATCCCGAAACTGAAGCGCGCGAGTATCCTGCTGAGGATTTCCAGTGCCTCACCTCGTACCCCTGGGGTCCTATTTATAGGCAAATGCAAGGGGGAGGGGGGTCATATTTATACCCACCCCTGGCGACTAGGCGACTTCCAGGGGAACTCGCATGGGCTGGGCGAGTATCTCGCCTAGTCGCCTACCTGGCGAGTATGCGAGGGGAGCTCGCCTATATTCGCCCAGGCCTTCCGCGATCTTGAATGCTGACTTTGACTCCTGTCTTGACTTGTTGACCTTGACTACTGCTGACCTGACTGTGGTAGGACCCGCCCTCGACGAATACGGGTTGTACACAATCCCCGCTCTTTTGAGCGACATTGGAGCTCGGAAAGAAACATCCAACACTTATTCGGCGAGCTAGTTTGTCGAGTATCTGGGTTGCTCGCCTCTTGTAACTGCCGGCCGATCTCTATAAATAGGGGGGGCCTAGTTCTTTAGCTGGTTCTCCATAACTCGCGCATAATGTCGAACGCTGAGAAGATTCTTCGTGATAGTCTCGCTGCGCTGACGGGCGCCATTGGAGTCACTAAACCGAAGCGACCGCGCGAAGAGGATGTCGCCGCCGACTTACCCCCCCTCAAGAGGAAAAAGATCAAGAAGTCCAAGAATAAACCCGCCTCTGCTGATGATATCTCGCGGTCACCCCTTTCTCGACCCGCGGCCCCCACCAGCAATCTCGTGCGCTCTACCAGCACGCAACAGTTGCTTAGCGACTTGGGACTTGACGACATTCCCAATGTCGTCGTCTCTGATGCGAGCCTCCTCGACTTTGACCCCGAAGGTCTTGTTCCCCTCCTCTCCGTCGCTATCTCCCCATCTAGCCTTGCTAAGAAGTATTTGTTCTTCTCCTCCCCTCGAACAAAAGAGTTCGCCTTCTCTATCATTTCTTCAAAAGATCTCGGGGGATTGGACCCCATCTCCAAACTGAAGAGTCCCTGCTTCAACCCAAACTTGAGGGCCACCATCAAAGTAAAACTGTCCACCTCCTCCACCTCCAAAATCTCCTCTTGAAAACGGTCGATGTAGTGCCTCAAACTCTCGTGTTGCCCCTGGACGATTTTGAAGAGGGTTGTCGCTTCCTTCTTCCTCTTCTTCGAAGTTGCGAACCTTGCCATAAGGCCCCGACGCAAATCTGAGAAGTAGTACACGGACCCTGCCGGTAGTTGATGGAACCAATCCCGAGCATTTCCCTTGAGGGTGACGGAGAAGAATCGGCACTTGAAGGCGTCGGACATGTTACGAATGGAGACGACGTCCTCAAACCACTGGAGGTGTCTGACAGGATCGTCTCTGCCGGAGTAGTACGTAAGAACGGGTTCCCTGAACCCTTCTGGAACTGGAGCGGCGAGGATCTCGTCACAGAAAGGGCTCCTCCCTCCCTGGCGGTGACGAGTTTCATCCTCGTTGGAGAAGTCATACTCGTTGTATTGGCGAGTATCTCTGAACCTCGCCGGCGACATTGGATCCCGAAAACGGACCCCCTGGCTACTCGCCGGATAAAGTCGCGACTGCATTGGTCGCTCTTCCCTTGCCCAAGCGGACTCCTTTCCAGCTCGCCTCGGCGGCGCTTCCTCTTCTAGCGGCGTCAGGCGACGAGGGGAAGTCGTCGTGACCTCTGGGCGCTGAGCGAAACCAGTGAGAATGGCTTGCTCGATCTTCCTCGCAAACTCTTCAAACGCGGCCACTGTTACAAACTCGCCACCTCGCGCGGCGTCTCCTCCCACTGCCGAGTTGCCGACCAACTCTCCTTGCTCGCCGCCTATGGTCATCTCCCTCAACTTCCAAACTTTCCTCCTTGGCTGCGATCCACGCTCACCGCACCAAGTGTTGAAGCCAGGAAAAATCTCAACCTCG
The DNA here is from genome assembly GCA_039583875.1 of Platanthera guangdongensis. NCBI lineage: Eukaryota > Viridiplantae > Streptophyta > Magnoliopsida > Asparagales > Orchidaceae > Platanthera > Platanthera guangdongensis. The sequence goes on along the minus strand of CM077154.1, from coordinate 134,603,370 downwards.
GAATTCGGACCAAAGCCGCCTAAGGTTACTGGCTCAGAAGCCGGATCAGACGGCAAAGATGGCTAGAACGAAGAAACAGGTCAAACAGGATCCCAGATGTTGCGGCAGGAAGGACCCACCACGTACCCGGATGCTCGAAAGGAGCAGCCCCTTCTCAACCAAAGATGGTCGAACTGGGTACGAGGGAAGCTAGCTGGCGAGGTCGCAAGGTCGCGACTTGCTCTCCAAGAAAAAGGAATCCAAATATTTAGCTAGTATCCCGAAACTGAAGCGCGCGAGTATCCTGCTGAGGATTTCCAGTGCCTCACCTCGTACCCCTGGGGTCCTATTTATAGGCAAATGCAAGGGGGAGGGGGGGTCATATTTATACCCACCCCGGCGACTAGTCGACTTCCAGGGGAACTCGCATGGGCTGGGCGAGTATCTCGCCTAGTCGCCTACCTGGCGAGTATGCGAGGGGAGCTCGCCTATATTCGCCCAGGCCTTCCGCGATCTTGAATGCTGACTTTGACTCCTGCCTTGACTTGTTGACCTTGACTTCTGCTGACCTGGCTGTGGTAGGACCCGCCCTCGACGAATACGGGTTGTACAGACATATAGTACACGGAGCTTAAATTTAGCAGTACAAGAACGACGGATGACTTCGTTATTAAGTTAGGTGATCGGGATATTTCCCATAGTGAGTGTTTTAAATATCTTGTATCGATAGTTCAAAAAGGACGGAGGTATTGTTAAAGATGTGACACACAAAATCCAAGCGAGTTGGTTGAAGTGGAGAGGCGCGTCAGGGATCTTATGTGATCGTAAAGTACCACTAAAACTTGAGGTCAAGTTTTATCGTACTGCAATTAGGCCCGCGATGCTTTATGGTCCCGAGTGTTGGGCAGTGAATTGTGTACATTAGCAAAAAAATGGGAGTTGCGGAGATGAGAATGCTTAGGTGGATGTGTGGACACATGAGACTGGATAAAATTAGGAATGAATGTATCAGGGATAAGACAGGAGTAGCACCAACTGCAGAGAAGATGCGAGAAACTCAACTAAGATGGTTTGGACACGTACAAAGGAGACCATTAGAGGCACCTGTTAGGCGTTGCGAGAGTCTAGTCACTAGGCATGTTAAACAAGTGAGGGGTAGACCAATTAAGACTTGGAATGAAACTATAAGGAAAGACATGACATACTTGGGCATTGGTGAGATTATGACAAAAGATAGAGCACAATGGCGACAAAGGATCCATATAGCCGACTCCACTATAGTGGGATAAAGGCTTGAGTGTTGTTGTTGATTCTGATTCAACAAGAACCAAAACTAAATTATTCACTATTGGTTAGATTCAGTTCTATACGGTTTCAATTCGGTTCCCATTCCTAATGACATTATTAATATAGACTGATGGCTCACGGGCGAGCCGAACCATATAGGATTCAGTCTATGTTTATACTCATAGGAAGGGAAGTTAGGATAGTCGTATGGATGATCTGAGTCTTTAGTCATGTTCAAAGCAACGATGAGACAATTCAATGTATTTTTAGTGCATTATTTGTGCATATTTCATGTATGTTTTGTATCGGCCACTCAACAATTATGTTATCTTGCATCCCAAATCGGCCTTTCACTGCCTTTTCGGAATCGGAATATTCGTGTAAGTTCTAATGTAGAGTTTATCTTGCTTTGTGTTGATTATTTTGACGAAAAGATGTACAATTTTGGATCTAGGTAAGTAAAAATTTGCTCGGCATTAATTCTACTTGAACATTTTAATCGTCGAATGTTTAATTGAAGTACTCTTTTCTTAAATTCCATAAGATCTTACTTGTATTTCAAACGTATAATCACTATTGTGAATGTTTGTGGTTGTTAGTATTGATCTCACGATGTACTTTAATTAAATGTGAAACAATCGCCTGTGCAGCACATTATTATAGAATTCCCTTCATCACTCCACTTGCATTCATCCATTAGAGGTCCATTAGGATATAATACAAATATTAAGTTATCTTTCTTTTAATTTTCTTAATAAATAGTATAGCACACGTATTATATTAAAATGAGATGCGGTTCGACAATCTGATTTTGATTCGGTGCAGTTCGGACCGGGTCTAACATTTTTGGAACCATTCAAATCTTGTTGGTTGGGGTTTCGATCTCAGTTTCGGTCTAGATATTAATATAAAGGAACCAGAACTGAACCAATTTTATCCGGGTTTCTAAAATTCAAAACAAACTAAAATAATTTACTAGCAGATCGGTGTAGTTCCATGCGGTTCCGGTTCAGTTTACGGTTCCCGGTTCTGAGTGACAGCTCTACGTCCAACAATGACGGTTGTACTTATGGGGCCAAATATTTTTTATTCGTATCGATCACTTCAGTCTGAAGTATCTCCATAAGCAACGCCTCAGTACGACACCGCGACAACGATGGATCGACGAGCTGTCGGGATATGATTTTTGGGTCAAGTACAAGGGGGTGCCTTAATCGGGCAACCAATGCTCTGTCGTGACGCAACCTGCAAGGCGACACTCTTTTTGTCATCTCCCAACCCATATCGACTATTCTCATTCATCTTAGGAAAGAGGTGCATGATTCCCCGACCTTCCTAGAGCTCCTCCACCGCATCAAGGAGGGGATGCTTCCCTCTTGTTGGGTTGTCGAGGATAGGATATACCTACCAGCTGCTTTCGTACTAATTCCAACCATCCTTGTCGGTATTCATGGAGCAGCATAAAGGGGTTTGCTCACCTCGTGGGGACGATCCAACCTCTTCGTGGTGGTGGATAGATTATTCGAAAGGCTCAGTCCACTTCATCATCATGAGCCGACCCATTACAGCGGGCGTGGTCGCTCATATCTTCTTCGATCAGGTGTTCCGCCTACATGGACTCCTCGAGAGTATTGTGTCTAACCGGAACAAAGTCTTCACTTTTATAGTGTTGGGATGAGTTTTTCGCGTTGTGCGGTACCAACTACCAAGCTCGCTTTTTCCTTGGTTTATCCCCTGCAGTCAGACGAGCAGACCAAGATGGTCAATCAGATCGCTGAGATGTACCTCCATTGTATCATTGAGGATCGCCCTAAGGATTTGGCATGTTGGTCTTTGCGGGTGGAGTACTGTTACAATACATCCAACCACACAACGCTCCAGACCACTCCCTTTCATCTCATATACGGTTGGGACCCCCTCGCTTACTCACCTACAACGCCAGCTCGGCTAGCTCGACAACCATGGACAGGGAATTACATACCCGCGACCAGATTCTCACCCCCGCCTGTGAGTGTCTTCTCCAAGCCACGGCTTACATGGAGACCGCCTACAATTGAACCCACTGCGAGCTCTTTGTTGCACCCGAGCAATGTGTGTGGTTGAAGCACCTATCTTACCGCCAGACCATCTCCAAAAGCCCCTACCCCAAGTTGGGCCCCAAACTCTATGGCCCGTTTGAGGTTTTGCAACGCATCCGCGATGTGGCATACCGCCTCGAACTCCCACCGGATGTGCGGATTCACAACGTTTTACATGTCTTGCAGTTGAAGCCATTCATTGGAGTGCCACCCCCGAAACCTTTGGTCCAACTCCCACCACAGCAACCGAACAAGCTTGATATCGATGAGGGAGATGTTGTGGATCCACGTTGGGGCATCACATACCAACATTGCACATGATCCCACAAGGAATGATTTCCACATTATTATTCTTTTCATTTTTGCGTTGTCTAATTGTGAACCTGATTATTTTTAGACCTTATTTGTGTTAAGCCCAGTGAGAGCCATTTTAGGGAAGACCATATGTGGTTTGCTTGTGCCCACCGGTTATAGGGTGGCGGATTTAAGCATGTGAATTTTGTCAAAGAATTTAAATCTAATTTCACCTCTTTCTCTTCTCTCTCTCTCTCTCTTCCTCTTTCCTTTTTATTGAACCCGCCTTCCATTCTCTCTGCCATATCCGCACGCGAACCGCTCGCTGGAACCACTCGTACCCCTTCCTTGTCGGTCATCCTACGTTGCCAAGATAGGTTCCTAGTGGGTCCAATTAGGGGAACTCCAACCTCCTCCAGAATTTCTACGTCACTCGGACACTCACGAGATCTCAAATGGGGATACCTATCATAATCTTTTATAGCACCCAACAAGTTAGCCCGTATTTTTAGAGTAAATACATATCCTCTTCATTCAACCTAAAATCAATTGAATGTAATCGGAGGGTATCAGGAGTTGTATTAAGCTCAGAAGGCATCATAAGTTTCTCAAAGTGTGATTATATTCTCAACACCCTCCTCTCATGTTAAGCATTTTTGGCCCCACAATTGAATTTTCTTATGACATGACAGTGGATCATCGGGTCTAGTCTGTTCTAATACCATGTTGGATCATATGCAACCTAAAACTAAATGATTGTAGATGGATGAGCCAATAATGTATAGTAAGTGCACGGGGTCACATGAGTTTATCTATTATAATCTCAACAACATTCATGCAAAAAGAAATTGCAAAGACGGTCCAAACAACCCAACAAGCATGGTTTCATTCTCTCTGCCAACAATGAGATACGCCAAATATATTAACTGATTACAAAATAGTACTATGAGAGCACTGGAAATTAAAATTAAAATTCATGGATTCATTGCATTACTCATACAAGTATGAAGATCCACAGCTCAAACCCTTGTGTAGAATGAATGGAGTCTATTTTTGGCTCTCAAGTAGGTCATTGAGGATTGCTTTGCAAATGGCAAAGCCAACCTGAGATACTGAGCTCCGTATATTAACTCTAGATGATGTGAGACATTACCTAACCAAATGAAAATCTATGGTAGGTGTCAGTTAGGCATGGAAATGAGAGAAATGGGCTTTCCATGGTATGCATAGGTTAATCAAGTAGGTCATTAAGGATTGCATTGCAAATGGCAAAGCCAACCTGAGATATTGTCATATTGAGCTCCATATAGTAACTCTAGATGATGTGAGACATTACCTAACCAAATGAAAATCTATGGTGGGTGCCAGTTAGGCTTGGAAATGAGAGAAATGGGTGTTCCATGATATACATAGGTTAATCTTGTTGGCCACATGGAATCACAAAAGCATTCTAATCTAGTTCAAGATTGCAAAAGAAGCAATTAGGCCCAATAGCAGGTTTAATAAGAAAAAAGTAGGTTGAACATGTATGTTTGTTCGATTGGATGAAGAGTACTTCAAAATTTCAATTCCTTGACCAAATCCTTAATAAAATTAAGGAAGTTCAGCCAAATCAGAAAACAAAATAACTCCTCTTCATGCATTGCTGACTAAAATGCTAAGTGATGTTCCAAATTCCCATTTTTTGCATGTTCTAGTGCAATCCTAAGATTCAGGCTGATTGACAAAAAAAGTTGATCCTCGTTTATATACACCTTGCCCTCCTGATGTTCCTTAAAGTTGCACATCCATAGGTGGACACCAGCGGTTTCATTATTTAAAGATTGCAATAAACTTTGGGTGTGTGTTTTCTTCCATGCACTCCTACAAGATCATGCTTTAACAGCACACAAATCACAAAAAAAAGATAAATAAATAAACAAAGGGGCAAATCCTATATTGGTATAGCACAAAAAGAATGTTCTGACTTTTATTTTTGTGTTATAACAATGTGACATGTTATTATATTCTATAATTTGCATTTTCATTTATAAGGGTGCTATATGTATTGTTCTCTGTTATATAAGGATTTACGTACAAAATTGTTAGCTTGTCCTCCTATTATATGGGAACTAAGATATTCATTTTAAACATGATGCATAATTTCTCCTTGGTCGGCCTCCCAGTTGAATGGTCCCTCGTTTCCTTCTCTTTATGAGTGGTAATGAAGACCAATACCTGGAAAGAAAATGGAGGTTACTTGATGTGCGTTGATGGATCTTTTACTACGATTTTCTAACGACAGTAAAATATTATAACGATCTCGTAACTGATGATCAGGGTTTAACAAACAGAGAGAGGCTGATGCGTGCACGGTTTTGGCGGGCGGTTTGTATGGTAATTATGGGTTATGGGAGGGGTATTTTTGTCATGTAAGTGTCATCTATATAAGGCATATGGGGGGAACGGTTTAGGGTTATGTTATATTGTTGTTGTATGTGTGAGAAGCCGGTGAAGGGAAGTGTCCCTGCGGCTGTGTTTTCCGCCTGTTCAGGGTTCGGCCCTTAGGGTGGCTGTTTGTGTGCCTGCAACTTGTATCTTGCTCTTGTTCCTTTCTTTGAAGTTCTAGTGCTGAAGTGTGTGAATCCTCTTGAAGAGGTGTGCTGCTATATCTTGGATTTCCTCTGTTTTTTTTTGTTCTTATCAACTGGTATCAGAGCCAGTACGGGTAGGAGACATCATGCCGGTTTCCGACGGTACTGTTCGAAGGAGACCACCGCCGATCTCGACCTCCTCCGCCAGGATCAGGCGGCGTTGGCCCAATCTGTCCAAGCCCTCACCACGCAGTCCGATCATCAGAACCGCGCCCTGGATGAACTTCGGACGCTGCTGCTCACGCTCACCTCCCCACGTCGGGATAACGCCGCCGACTCCGGCGGCCGGACGTCCGCTACCACTGCACCCCCGCTGCCGCGCCAGGACTCCCCTTACAACAACCATTCTCACCGATTTGAGTTCCCTCGTTTCTACGGCGATGACCTCCAGGAATGGATTTATAAGGCCGAACAGTTCTTCGATCTCGATGAGACTCCGGCGGATTTGAAGGTGAAAATCGCATCGGCTCACATTGAAGGCAAAGTGTTGTATTGGCACTAGGCATTCATGAAATCTCGCCTTACCCGACATTGGCCTGCTTGGGAGGAGTACACGCAGGCCCTCGCTCAGCGCTTCGGCCCCGTCCTCTTCGCTGACCCCATGGCGGAACTCAAGAACCTGCGGCAAACCAGCACTGTCCAATCGTTTCTGGATGAGTTTGATGTTTTACTTCACCGCGTCACGGTGACTGAAGCGCATGCAATCAGTTTTTGCATTGCTGGCCTCCGAGATGACATTGGATATGCTATCCGCATGTTTCAACCCAAGACCCTGCAAGATGTCTTCGCCTTGGCTCGGATGGAGGAGCAGCGGACCGCGGCCGTTCCTCGGCGCACCATGGTCGGCACCTCCGCGTCTAGTTGGATTTCCGAACGGCGGCAGTCCTCACCCAAGCCGCTTTCCGCACGGCTCGCCCCCCCTACACCCGGCGGTAACTCTTCCACCCACCGCCGGCTGACCGCGGCCGAAATGGCCGAGAAGCGCGCAAAAGGCCTTTGTTTTTGGTGTGACACCAAGTACACCCCGGATCACCGTTGTGCGGCCCGCGGGAAATCATATGCCCTTGAGCTCATTATGGACGATGACGATGTTGACCCCGCACCGGGGGAGGATGACGTGGTGGTGGATTTGGCCAATGATGTTAAGGGGGAGGACGCGGTACCACATTTATCGGTGCACGCTCTGATGGGGGTTACCCAATATCACACTATGAAAGTCTCGGCTTCGTATCAAGGTCACATCATTCACATTTTGATTGATTCCGGGAGTACCCACAACTTTGTGGATGAGGGGACAGCTCACGGGTTGCACTGCCGCTTGACACCGATGCCACCTTTCACCGTGGCTATTGCGGACGGGCGCCGTCTCTCCAGTTCCACCAAGGTGTTGGGTTTTCAATGGCGGATGCAAGGGGTCTTTTTTACAACTGATATGTTGGTCTTACCACTTGGCGGATGCGATGTCGTTCTGGGAGTGCAGTGGCTGAGTACGCTCGGTGTGATACATTGGGATTTTGGCAATCTTCGCATGGATTTTACTAGCGAAGGGAGGAAAATTTCCTTGCGCGGCTCCAAGACAACGACTGAGACGTGGATGACGCAACACCATTTGGAGAAACTGCTCGCCAAGGGCGGCAACTTAAACATGTTGTCCTTATGCAGCCGTCCGGGTGCTCCTGCCTCCGCCCCGGTGCCGGGGGACAGCGGGTTTCTTCATCCGCAGGAGCCAGGGTCCGGCTGTCGGACGCAGACCGCGGGGGAATCACAACGTACCTCCCTGGACGGAGGGCTCCAAGCCGACAGTATGGAATCCAACTTATGCCCCACCGAAGTGCAATCACTAGAGGCGGTCTTAAGCCAATTTGCGGAGATCTTTCAGGACCCCTCGGGGTTACCACCGCCCCGCGATCATGTCCACCGAATTCCTTTGGCAGACGGTCACGGCGCCATTAATTTAAAGCCTTATCGCTACCCTCCCATTCAAAAGGATGAAATAGAGAAGTTGGTTGGTGAGATGCTGCAGGCCGGGATAATTCGACCAAGTACTAGTCCTTATGCATCGTCGGTGGTTTTGGTGCGCAAGGGGGATGGCACGTGGCGGCTTTGTATTGACTACCGCCAACTTAATATGCACACGGTGAAAGATAAATTCCCAATCCCCATTATTGAGGAGCTCATCGACGAGTTACACGGAGCGGTTTTTTTCTCCAAGCTGGACATGCGCGCCGGGTATCATCAAGTCTGGATGGCGGAGGAAGACGTCTATAAGACGGCCTTTCGGACGCATCACGGTCACTACGAATTCTTGGTCATGCCGTTCGGATTGACGAACGCCCCCTCCACCTTTCAGAGCATGATGAATTCGATCTTCCAAGATCAACTCCGGAGGTTCATTTTAGTTTTTTTCGATGACATTTTGATCTTTAGTTCCTCTTGGCAGGAGCATTTGGCACATCTTGCCTTCACGTTGGGAAGGCTACGCGACCACCATCTCTTCCTCAAGCGGAGCAAATGTAGCTTCGGCCAACGGCGGGTTCATTATCTCGGCCATATCTTATCCCAAGATGGGGTGGCCACGGATCCGGAGAAGGTCCGAGCAATGTTGGAGTGGCCTATTCCCAAGACAGTCAAACAAGTGCGCGGCTTCCTCGGTCTCACTGGGTATTACCGGCGGTTCATTCAAGGCTACGGTTGTCTCGCTCGACCGTTGACGGAACTTCTGAAACCAGCCCGCCTCCAATGGTTTGAGGCGGCCAATCACGCATTCCTCCAACTCAAGGCCGCCGTCTCTCAACCGCCGGTGCTCGGCCTCCCGGATTTCACCAAACCCTTCGTGTTGGAATCGGATGCCTCGGATAAGGGTATTGGGGCGGTTCTACTCCAAGAGGGCCGACCGATTGCCTACTTCAGCAAAGCTTTGGGCAAAAAGAACTCGATGTTGTCGGTGTATGAGAAAGAGTTGCTCGCCGTGGTCTTAGCGGTGCAACATTGGCGACACTATTTGATTACCCGGCCATTTACCATTCGCACGGATCAACAGAGTTTGAAGTTTCTCTCAAATCAAAAACTCGCAACTCCGGCGCAACAAAAATATGTGGCCAAATTGTTGGGATACGATTACACCATCCAGTACAAGCAAGGAAAGACCAATCTATGCGCGGATGCTCTGTCACGCCGCGAGGGGACGGAGGACGGGGAGTTGTGCGCTCTTGTCACGATTACCTCCAACTTCATGCGGGAACTCAAAGAATCATGACAACACGACCCTAAAATACAACACATTCTCGCCCAAAAATATGTGGATAGCGCCAGTCAGCCCAAATATCAATGGGAGAGGGGGTTGTTGACGCGGAAGGGCCGATTGGTGGTGGGGGAGGATGCTGCCCTTAGGCTGAAATTGCTGCAGCTATACCATGACAGCACATGGGGCGGACATTCGGGGATCACAGCCACATATCAGCGTTTAAAGAGGATGTACTTTTGGAAGAAGATGAAGGTGGACGTCTACGACTATGTCCAGCGGTGTGTTGTATGCCAACAATGCAAACCGGACAACCAAAAGGCTATGGGGCTGTTGCAGCCTCTTCCCATACTGGAGAAGATTTGGCAAGATATCTCGCTAGATTTTGTGGAAGGGCTGCCCAAGAGCCATGGGAAGACAACAATATTGGTGGTGGTGGACCGCCTTAGCAAGCAAGCGCACTTCATCGCTTTAGCCCACCCGTACACGGCCGAAGGAGTGGCGCAAGTGTTCTTGGACTCGATTTTCCGGTTGCATGGGCTACCTGAATCCATTGTCAGCGATCGGGATGCCACTTTTGTGAGTCAGTTTTGGCAGGAGCTTTTCAGGATGTTGCAAGTCAAGCTCCGGTTATCTACGGCCTACCACCCCCAATCCGACGGGCAAACCGAGGTGGTGAATCGATGTTTAGAGAACTACCTACGGTGTATGTGCTTTGAACGACCGAAGAATTGGGCACAGTGGCTACCTCTCTCCGAGTGGTGGTACAATACGACGTACCAAAGCGCCATCAAAATGACCCCGTACGAGGTGGTATATGGACAAGCACCCCCACTACATGCAGCTTACAATCCCGGGTTGACGGAGGTGGAGGCGGTGGACCGTTCATTGGCGGCAAGAGAGCAAGTCATCCAATTACTCAAGGTGAATTTAGCAGTGGCCCAAAACCGCATGCGTGTTTTGGCGGACAAGAAGCGAAGGGAACGCGTGCTAGAGGTGGGAACATGGGTGTATGTTCGCTTACAACCCTACAAACAAACATCTGTTCGGCTGCGGGGCTGTCATAAATTGGCTCCAAAATATTTTGGGCCGTTCCAAGTGTTGGAGAGGGTCGGCATGGTGGCATATCGGTTGCATCTTCCGGCGGAGGCGAAGATCCACCATACATTCCACATCTCGCAGTTACGGGAACATCGTGGGGACCCACCCACTCAAACCATTCCCCTACCTTCGGCGGTGAATAGTGAAGGCAATGTGATGGTGGAACCGGTAGCCATACTAAATCGCCGTATTGTTCCCCGGGACGGCCGGGTGGTGACACAATTGCTCATTCAATGGGCGGGCGGAACGGTGGAGGAGGCAACATGGGAAGACCTTTGGAAGATTCAAAAGCGGTTCCCAGTTTTTCATCCTTGAGGACAAGGATGTAGTGGAGGAGAAGGCAGTTGATGCGTGCACGGTTTTGGCGGGCGGTTTGTATGGTAATTATGGGTTATGGGAGGGGTATTTTTGTCATGTAAGTGCCATCTATATAAGGCATATGGGGGGAACGGTTTAGGGTTATGTTATATTGTTGTTGTATGTGTGAGAAGCCGGTGAAGGGAAGTGTCCCTGCGGCTGTGTTTTCCGCCTGTTCAGGGTTCGTCCCTTAGGGTGGCTGTTTGTGTGCCTGCAACTTGTATCTTGCTCTTGTTCCTTTCTTTGAAGTTCTAGTGCTGAAGTGTGTGAATCCTCTTGAAGAGGTGTGCTGCTATATCTTGGATTTCCTCTGTTTTTTCTGGTTCTTATCAGAGGCATAAATATCTAACCATGATAGCAAATCGGGGGAAACGAAGTGGTATCAATTGAACTATAAATTGCAGAATACTGCCCACTATAACGATCAAACCTAATAACTGAAATTTCGAAAAAACTAAGTTGAAGAAACACAATTACGTGGAAAGTGGATTGCCAACGCGGATCCTAGAAGCAAATCATATAACAGGAAGCTAAATCCCGGAAAGCAGAAAGAGAGTATAAAGAAGTGGTCAGCGCAGCAGCACCTGATAGACATAGGGCTGGAACGGTGTGGAGAAGGAAGGCGCGGTCATGTTGGAGGAAGTAAGCGTGTCAGAACATCAGAAAAAGGATGATCGGAGCTCCGGCGACATCAAAGCGGTTTCGTCTTATAAAGGTCTTCGCCGACCCGTCTCCGGAGAAGTAAATGAAACGACGAGCGGTGGAAAACCAAAACCGGTGAAAATTTATTTCGTCTTATAAATCTGCAATTGCACGCTGCCAGTCCGAGTCATCGAGGGAAAAAACGTCACTGGTAAAACCAGGTGATGACATCTGTATTTCGAAGGCTAATACTCTACGTGTTGTTTTTTCATTGGGCTAAAAGCCTTTTATTCGTTGCCGTTTTATTAGTGTTTCATTCGGTCCATGAGAATGAAATTAATATGGCTTATGTCTAATGATCTTTTTATTCGAGCATTTTTTTCCCTGCATTTTTTGCGAAAAACTATCATTGTAACTCAATTAGTGATAAGAAGCGAAAAAAATTTATTGTTACGCATATTTGAGAAGTTGAGATAGAGTAGTATTGGGATGGGTGACCTCCTGAAAAGTCTCCATGCTACTCACTTAACAATCGAGTTTTTCTCGTCAAAGAAAGATTGAGCCCTCCACCGAGTCGCTTGTGGATGGAGAGGGGTTAGGTGTTTGCCAAGTGAGGTTAGGGAAAAAGTGCACTTTTTGTGATGACTCAGGGCCGACCAACTCTGGATCACATTGGATCACTGTGACCTCGTCTAAAATCGTTTGGGATGCAGCTCAAGCACTCAACCCCTCTGAATCCACATGCGGGTTATTGGTAGTCACAGACTTCCTTTGATGAGGGAAACTCGATAGTTAAGTGGTCAGCACGGAGACTTTCTAGGAGATCCTCATCCCAAAACTACTCTCACCTGAGCACGCTTAACTATGAAGTTCCTACACTCTTTATCACCAATTGAGTTGCAGCTCCATTGGTGATGAGGAGTGGAGCAACTTCATAGTTAAACGTGCTCGAGTTGGAGTAGTACTAGAATGCGTGATCTCTTGGGAAATCCTTGTGTTACTTAATTATCGAGTTTTTCTTATCAAAGGGAGGTTGTGACCACCAATAACCCGTCAGTGAATAGAGAGGGGTCGGGTGTTTAGGTTGCATCCCGAATGATGTTAGGTGAGGTCATAGTGATCCAGTGTGATCCGGGGTGGGCCGGCCCTGGGTCGTCACAACCATGCTTATCTCCGCTCATGTTAGTGAGTAAACAAATGAATTCACTCATTCTTAATTAATTGTTCAAATTAATATAAGAATGAACTATGAAGCATATACACACACGCGTTGCGCCCAACCTGATTTGGATTTTTGGATATTCGGTTTGGAAATTGAGGAATAATTGAATTGTATTTTTGCACAAAATAGTTTTACACTTTTGTAAATCCTATATTTTTAAGTTGCATCAACCTGCGTCGAAAAGAACTCGATGCACTAGACTTTGCGGATACTAGAGTTGCGTCGATAAGAACTCAACGCAGCCACCTTGCATCGATAAAAACTCGACGTTTGCGCCAATAAGAACTCTGACGGCTTGACCTGCGTCAAAAAGAACTCGACTTGCGTCGACAAGATCTCGGCGCAACTTGCATCAACTTCTCTTTTTGCGCGCTGGTTGGGCGTAAATTTCTAAACGCTTCTTTTACGTGTTTTTTCTAGTTATTAATCATATAAGTTGGAAATCCAACATCTCTCTGCCCAATAAAAAATATTAATTATAACAATATCATGTGGTTAATTTATCACAATTTTATGAGACTAAGATTTTTCTTATCCTTTTTGATACACTCTCTGAAAATCTGTTTTCACTCTCTCGTTCTTACGATCGATTGCGATTCTGTTTTCTTTACGTCTGCTTCATCAAGTGAGAGCCTGGGTGATCCGTGCTTCTTTGGTGTCCACACACATCAGAGTTTTGAGATCAAATAGAGTGTTGTATCTTGAAAAAGTGAGCATCGGTTGAAAGACATGTTGAAAAGTGAGTCATCTTCTTTATGACAGTAACTACATGTCTTACACAAACTCGATTCTAAATCTATATGCTATTCCGATTTTCTTTTTTTCTTAGTTCACTGTTTATGCAATTTATTATTTTGTTTTATTAGCATCTTGTTTATATATTATCATCTTGTTATCAAAACCAGAAAAAAATATATATTAATATCTATACTATTCTATAAATAAAAAGTTCCATTTGGTGCAACATTCAATATTCCGATCTTGCCCTCATTTCTCCTAAAGTTATAAAACAACAAATTTCTAAATCTCAAACCTAATATCGTCAAATTCCACAGTTCCCCTACTTTTTCTTCTCCTACTCCCGCTACCCTTCATCTTCCCTCAAATTCAACGCGGCGCTTCGCTATCCTCCCCATTCTTCGCTTCTGAAACCCTCGCTTCTTTCTTCAACCCGACGACATCAACGAAGAGTTCCTCCGGCGTTCTTTCTTCTGCGACTCGCACTCAGGAACTCTCTGCCGCATCGCGCTTCGCTGAAACAGGTAATTCCTTCATCACATCGCGCTACAAACCCGGTGATTCCTTCATCCTTCGCGCAATCCCGCAGGTTCTGCTCGACCCGACGACATCGCGCAGGTTCTGCTCGACATCGCGCAATCCCGCAGGTTCTTCTCGACGATCGACCTTCCGACATCGCGCAGGTTCTGCTCGACATCGCGCAATCCCGCAGGTTCTTCTCGACGATCCCTCCGGCGTTCTTTCTTCTGCGACTCGCACTTAGGAAATCTCTGCCGCATCGCGCTTCTTTCTTCACCCCGACGACATCAACGAACACTCCCTCCGGCATTCTTTCTTCACTCAGGAAATCTCTGCCCCTCGAGCTGAACATCACTGATTTGATCGACGAACCTCAGGTCCCGCGTTCGACTTTTCGGTATTTTTGATCAAGCCAAGTTGTCTGTTAGCAGGTTCTCTAATCAACATGAAATCGCGCAATCCCGCAGGTTCTTCTCGACGATCGACCTTCCGACATCGCGCAGGTTCTGCTCGACATCGCGCAATCCCGCAGCTTCTTCTCGACGATCGACCTTCCGACATCGCGCAGGTTCTGCTCGACATCGCGCAATCCCGCAGGTTCTTCTCGACGATCCCTCCGGCGTTTGACTTTTCGGTATTTTTGATCAAGCCAAGTTGTCTGTTAGCAGGTTCTCTAATCAACATGAAATTATTAAAGTAGAGAGTTCAATGAACTGGGGCTTACTAATTAAAACATGAATCAATGAGAATGAGAAATTGAGATCATTTCTATTACAGACATTTAACTCCTGCGAATGTTCTTTACCAAGTTGATGCAAATTATATTAAACAAAAGTAGGAAGTAGATTTATGCTCCAGGAAATTTTCAAATGTACAAAAGGTTGTTGCACTTGATCTAAGGAAATTTTCAAATGTACAAAAGGTTCGTTTATGTTTATGTCTTCATTCCGATTGTTGAGACCTCACATGGATCATTTCTATTACAGACATTTAGCTCCTACGAATGTTCTTTACCAAGTTGATGCAAATTATATTAAACAAAAGTAGGAAGTAGATTTATGCTCCAGGAAATTTTCAAATGTACAAAAGATTGTTGCACTTGATCTAAGGAAATTTTCAAATGTACAAAAGGTTCGTTTATGTTTATGTCTTCATTCCGATTGTTGAGACCTCACATGGATTAATCAACATATGCTTTAATCAACGTATGCTTTGCGAGTTATTGAACAATGGAGTACCTCTTAAATGTTCGTTTCATCAACATATGCTTTACTTATGTCTTCATTCTGATTGTTGAGATCTGACATGATTTAATCAACATATGCTTTGCGAGTTGCTTTGTCTGACGTATGTTAATCAACATATGCTCGCAAAGCAATGGTTCCATATGTCAGGTCTCAACAATCAAAAATTATCAACATATGGAGGGATAGTTGAGACCTGACATGGTTTAATCAACATATGCTTTAATCAACATATGTTTTACATAAAAATGTCATGCGCTGCATCTGAGATCTTCATTTTCATTGATTATGTTTGCCTCTATTTCAGGAATTTGGATCTTATTTCATTATCATCGATTAAGTCATTTTCATTGTTAGCAAAACTTTAGTGGGATAATGACAGTGCTGCTGTTGTTCACATTATATTCACCAACAAAAAATTGTTTTAATTTTTGCGGTTTTGCCACTGCATACTCCTGAGGTGTTCTCATGTATGTTTTCCCCTTTTAGTACCACAATATTTGAGGTTCGTTGATGCTCAGTTTGTTATTGCCCAGTGTTTTGCCAATTAATTTGACATCAGTTTGTTGATGCATTCTTAGTTTTATTTTGTGGATATTAGCTGCATTCTTAGTTGTATTTGGTGGATATCACTTCGAGAGGTTTTATTTTCTTGCATATCCGAGCAGGTAAACAAAACATTTGAAATATTTGTTGAGATATCCAACTATGAAGCAAATGAGCATTTCAATTATTTTATGTTAGGAACAAAGATTATTATAGACGCAAACATCTGTTCAAATGATTAAAAGTAGGCCTAAACTTCTGACATTTTACTAGAATCGTAGACAACGTCATTGATGGACCACCAACCAAATGAGCCCGAGGTAATTGGTCGCAAACGTATTAGGGCTTCCACATCCGGGTCTTCGACTGCAGATGGTATTAACCAGTTTTTCTCTTCAGTGTTCTTCTTTAATGTAACATGTAACTTCTACAGATTCAGTATGTGTGAACATTCCTTACAACACAGATCCATCATTACACCTTCCTGCACTGTCTCGATCAACCGCATACCGACATTCACTGACAGATGTTCAACGAACAACCCGAAATGCAAGAAGACGACAACATCGACTTAATCAACAATCCAATATACAAAATGAATTAAGCCATGACTCAACGTCTTCAGAGATCCGAGAACAAGGTAATTTCTTAACACCTTCATCTCATGCATCTTTGTAACCCACTTCATAAATGTGTTTCAATTACTTGACTTTCTAACATAAATGCTTGCTCTATTGAACACCGGACATGTCAGGTGCATCAACCGAAGAAGAACTTCAATTACCAGTCGTGGTCCCAAATCTTCGAGCACCCGTGAGAAACTCTGCAAGAATTTCTTCTCAATCTACACACGTTCCTAGGATGGAACTTCCACCAGCGACATTTTGTCGTCATTGCAACGCAAAATTATTTTATAAGGAATCAAAGAATTTGTGCTGTAGCAATGGGAGGGTTGTGATTCCTGGTATTCCTGCTCCGCCCGAACTACTTGATCTATTCACTCAGCAGGGTACCCTAGGACGTCATTTCCGACAAAATGTGCGTACGTACAATCACGTTTTTTCATTCACATCGATGGGCGTGACATTGGATGAATCTGTACCGTCCTTCGCGCGAGGAATCTATACCTTCAGAGCACATGGTGCGCTATACCATAGAATTGGCTCTCTTTTGCCCAATCCAGGCAATAGACCGAGATTTCTACAGATGTTCATTTACGACACGGACCTTGAAACTGAACATCGCATGGAAGAGGGTCATGGACTTGACGTGGATGTGCTACATAACATTAAAACAATACTTGATATATATAATCCATTTGTCCATCGCTTTCGACAGCTATCACAACATCCTCAAATACAATCTTGCCGGCTTCTTATTCGAGACAGGCCAGCTACAGAACGACAATACATTCTTCCAACAGCATCACAAGTTGCAGCAGTCTTGGTAGGTGCTGAGGATTTCATGGAGTCAGATGATAGAGACATGTTAATATGTACCACAGGTGGAAATTTACTTACTCTCAAAGAGTATACTGGATACTATGATCCAATGCAATACCCGCTATTACATCCACACGGAACCTATGGATGGGACAAATGCTTTGAATCAAACCAAGGCATACGAATAAGCTGTTGCGATTACTATGCCTCTTTGTTGCAGGTTTGACGGTATCATCTTTAAATCAACAATATCTATGCTACACTACAATCTTATTTTGTCTAAATTTTACATAAATTGTAATCATGCAGATACGCAATGGTGATCAATCTATTCTTCTTCATGCGGGGAGATTATTACAACAATTTGTTTTCGATAATTACATCAAAATCGAAACACAGAAGTTGCGTTGGATTAAACTTAACCAAAACAAGATACGTGCGGAGTTGTACCAAGGATTGCAAGATAGCTTCGAAGCGGGTGAGAATGATGCAGGTACATTATTTTGCTTCATTTTGCATATTAAATATTTCAAGTGATAACTACAAATTATACGCGGGTAAACTATCTATATCATTTACTTTAGGTGTTGTTGGCCGCCGTACAGTTCTTCCTTCTTCATTTATTGGGAGCCCGCGTGACATGTACCAACGCTACCAAGATGCAATGGCCATCGTACAACAATACGGGAAACCGGATGTCTTCTTAACAATGACATGCAATTCTAATTGGAAAGAGATAAAAGATGAACTATATCCTGGACAAGCAGCACATGAACGACCAGATTTGTTGGCTAGGGTTTTCAATTCAAAATGTGAAAGTTTAAAAGACGATATATTCCATAAAGGGGTTATGGGGAAAGCAATTGGTCACGTTCATGTCATCGAGTTTCAAAAGCGTGGTTTGCCACACGTCCATATATTGATAATTTTTGAAGAGGAGGACAAATTAATTAGCCCTGATGAATATGATTGTATCGTTAGAGCTGAGATACCACAAGCAGATGTTGAGCCTGAGTTACACGAGGCTGTGCGAAGACATATGATACATGGGCCGTGTGGACGTTACAACCCTAATGCACCTTGCATGAAAAACTTTATGTGCAAAAAGGGTTATCCAAAGCCATATGCAGAATGTACCGCACAAGGTATTGATTCATACCCAGTATACAAGCGACGGAGAAGCACCATTAATGTTCAAAACAACCTCACCGATCAATGTGTTCTCGACAACAGTTGGGTGGTTCCTTATAATCCTCATTTACTTCTAAAGTACGATTGTCATATAAATGTTGAAATCTGTAGTAGTATCAAGAGCATCAAGTATCTATATAAATATATTCATAAAGGGTCAGACCGCGTTGCATTTGAAGTCCGACCAGCGCCAATTTATGATGAAGTAAGCAAGTACGTCGACGGTAGGTGGATATGCGCACCTGAAGCAATGTGGAAGATATTTAAATTTGAGATGACTAGAATGTACCCTTTTGTTTCCAGATTGCAAATACATTTACCAAACCTGCATCAAGTTCAATACAACAGCTGCCAAACAATTGCTCACGTACTTGCAAATGATCGAAATTCAAGGACAATGCTAACAGAATTCTTTCACATATATCATGAAAATCAAGAGAATGAAAAATATTTATACAGAGACTTTCCAAGGCACTACAGATGGCTTATGCCTCAGCGTAAATGGATATTGAGATGTACTAATATTAAGGCCATTGGAAGGATTTATTCAGTTTCTCCTTCTGAGGGTGAGAAATTCTATCTGCGCTTACTTTTAAATCATATTGTCGGGCCCAGCTCATTCCAATATCTAAAAACAATCGACGGCGTTACATATTCAACATTTAAAGAGGCTGCCGAAAAATTTGGTCTGCTTGAGCAAGATAACAGCATTCGTGATTGTCTGTCTGAAGCAAGGACCTTCAGCATGCTTACGGGGCTCAGAAGGCTGTTCGCAACTATTCTGTTATACTGCGCCCCAAGCTCAGTAAGGGAACTGTGGGATGAAAACTTTCAAAGCATGATTGAAGATTACACATGCTCAAGCACAGCCGGTGAAACATACATGATGAATAAGTTGTTAACTGAATTGAACGGGATTCTCCAGCAACAAAACAAGAGAATAACTGATTTTGACCTTCCACGCATATCCGAAGGCTACACAAATTTACATGATTTTTCAACCTTAATTGAACATGAATTGTCGATTCCAATTTCAGACGATGATTTAAGTTCAATTGGTTGTCTTAATAGTGCCCAACTTTTTGCTTTCAACATTATTAGTGCATCGATACGAGGAAAGAAAAGTGCAATTTACTTTGTTGATGGACCAGGGGGAACTGGGAAGACATTCCTTTATCGATCATTATTAGCCCACTTTCGAAAAAATTGCTATATTATTCTAGCCACGGCTACTTCGGGTATTGCAGCTAACTTACTTCCAGGTGGACGAACAGCCCATTCTAAATTTAGAATTCCAATTGACTTTGATTCGGTGTCCTCTTGCGGTATTGGGAAGCAATCTGATTTACGTGTATTAATAGAACAATCATGTGCAATTATTTGGGATGAAGCACCAATGGCACACAGGAAGGCATTTGAAGCTGTGGATCGTACATTTAGAGATGTGCTTGGGGTCAGTTTGCCATTTGGTGGGAAGATATTGATCATGGGTGGTGATTTTCGACAGGTCACACCTGTAGTAGTGCACGGAACAAAAGCACAAATAATTAATTCAAGCATTGTTGAATCATACTTATGGTCGTATGTAAAAATACTTCGTTTGACTGAAAATATGAGAGCACAAGAAGATACAGGTTTCTCAGATTTTTTGTTGAGGGTTGACAATGGAGAAGAGGCAACCATTGGAGATGATAAAATTCGAATTCCGAATTCAATGGTCGTCCCTTGGGAAGGAGAAAACTCCCTCGATGCTTTAGTTGCATTGATTTTTCCAAATTTATCTGCTAAAAATCATGATGATCGTTACATGGATGGTCGAGCAATATTAACTCCACTAAATGAAGATGTAAATAAAGTAAATGAAAAGTGTCTCGCATCTTCTCATGGTGAAAAAGTTACTTACTATTCCTTTGATTTCGTGACGGATGACGTGCGAAATTTGTACTTACCGGAGTTTTTGAATTCGCTCAATCCTGGCAATCTACCACCGCATGAACTCACTTTAAAGCTAGGATGTCCCGTCATGCTTCTTCGAAACATAGACCCTGAAATTGGATTGTGCAATGGAACACGCCTTAAATGTGTTCGTTTCTCAAGGAATGTCATCGAAGCTGAAATATTGAATGGCCAGTTCAATAACTTGAGGGTATTTATACCACGCATACCGTTAAATAGTGCTGAGGACGCAAGAATGCCATTCGAACTCATTCGAAAACAATTCCCTATCCGTTTGAGTTATGCACTAACAATAAACAAGTCACAGGGCCAAACCATCAGTAATGTTGGGATATATCTTCCAAACCCAGTGTTTAGTCATGGACAGCTTTACGTCGCATTATCTAGAGGTGTTTCAGAGCAAAATACGAAGGTCTTGGTAAAAAATGGAGCAATTGAAGGCCATGAAGGAGTCTACACTACAAATGTCGTGTACAAGGAAATATTTGCCAAACTCATGTCATACAACGTAGAAGCGTAAATGTATTGGCTCTTGCTCTATTTTTTGCAAGCATTACATTCTATGTTCTCTTCATTTCCTCTTATTTGTCTCCAACAGACCACCTACATATCGACCACTCTTCACCGGCAATATTTTGTGTACGCACATGGAGCGTGGAGGAGCTCTGCAGTTTGTTTGCAGGGTTGTTGGCCGTTATCTATTTTCTCGAGTGGGAGGTTATCTTAATCTCTGGAATGACATTAGCTTGATTTCCAATTTGTCTATTTAAACACCCCCATATTAGAAATTTGTTGAATTTCTTTGATATCAGATTTTTCTGTTGGGTATGCCTTTTAATTAAACTTATCAAGATCTGTTGCAATCATAAGCCAAACTGAATTTGATATTAGTATACCATATCTACCAATTTCTATGATATTTTACCCTTTTGGAGTCGATTATTCATGTGTTTTACTTACGATATAAAATTGTATCCAACTTTATTTATTTATAAATGCTCTGGAAATAAAACATAACCTACTTTATTTAATTTATAAACTGGAATCCTCTGTTTCTTCTAACAGGGAGATAGTATCCTTGCTGACTAAGGAACCGAGCAGATTGAATTTATAGCTTTATCTCAGAGGACAGGAGACCTAAAATACCAACAGAAGGTATTTTTTAGGAATTAGATTGTATTTTGTTCGTATTACATTATGTATTGTTTTGTGTTTATTGAGCATTTATACCTGCAGAGATTTGACTATATTAAAGAGAACATTATCATTATTATTGCTTCTTCAATTTACTCATATATCATGTATCATCAATTTTGTTGGTAAAGACTATATTTATGCGTTTATGATATTTTGAGTATGATCTTTTTATAAGACTAGGTTCGTACATGTATGGTATGTTCAACATGTGTGTGTATGGGCTTGCTTTTTGTTTTGTTACTGTTCTTACTGCCTGTTTGTCTTTCTACCTGTTTTCCTTTGAATTGAAATATGAGAAAAATATATACTGTACAATTTATTCATCCCTCAAAGGAGGCATTTAAAGGACTTAAAAAACTCATAAAGTAGAAACTACAATGTGGGACTAAACCCAAATATTCTTGAAGGACTCTAATAATGTGATAACATAGAATGTAACATCTGCACGAATAAACTACAATGCTTCTATTGATTCTTTTGGTGTGGAAGTCAGATTTGACAATACTTTTTACCTGTGCTAACCTAATTTTAAATTTATTATCTTTTTAAATCTTAATTAATTTTATTCAGCATGTTGAGAAGGAATTGAAGTACTGGATATACAATTTAGATTGATTTAGTTCACTGAAATATAAGCACATGTTTCATTATGAACATCTGTCTTTTATTTTTGAAATAGTTTGTTCAAATAATATATGATGTTCTAACTTTCAGGATAAGAAATTTTATCGGACAAATAGAGGCAACAATTACAGCAGAAATTAAACTTATTTCTATAAGGGTGAGAAAAAAATTTTGATGGAGCAGGCCTCTAATCAAGATGGAATTTCAAGTTCAAATTTTTTATGGCTGTCTATATTATTTATCTCAACATATTCACTAAGAACTTCTGACATTTCAAATTTTAGGCTCCTAAATTCATAGCAATTTTATCATCATCTCTCTTTAACTCTTCTTATTAACAAGTCATTTATATATGCATGCATATGTTTACTTTCAAATACTTAATAATGATTTAAACGAATTATTATATTAGTTTAGCTTTTGTTTGCAATTTTTAGTTTGGCAATACTGCTAAGCTTTTCAACAAAAAGAAAAACAAGATACATAAAATAACTAGCATGAGATATAAAATATCTAAGGATTTATTAGATTAGATGCATTAAGTAAAGGGATGATGCCGCCAACGAATGCTGTCGCACGACGAATGCTGCCGTCCGATGAATGCAGTCTTCCTACGAATGTCACCACTCAACAAATGTCGCCTCACACGACCAATGTCGCCGCCCACGATCAATGTCGCCCCCCACGACAAATGTCACCCCCCACGAAAAATGTCTCCCCCCACGACCAATGACGCCCCACGACAAATGTCGCCCCCACGACCAATGACGCCCCCACGACAAATGTCGCCCCCACCACCAATGACGCCCCCACGACAAATGTCTCCCACCACAACCAATGACGCCCCACATGACCAATGACGCCCCCTCCGACAAATGTTGCCCCCACGACAAATGTCGCCGCCCCCGATAAATGTCGCCGCCCACAACAAATGTCGCTGACCCCGACAAATGTCGCCGACCCCGACAAATGTCGCTCCCACGACAATTATCGCCGCTCACGACAAATGTCATCCCGACGACAAATGTCGTCCCCACGACAAATGTCGCAACACCGGCGAATGACGCACCTCGACGATTGTCGCACCCCGCCGAATGTCGCACCCCGCCGATTGTTGCACCCCCGCCAAATGCCCCCAGGGCCGAAGGCCCGTGCCTATCACTTGTAGAAATATATATATAAAATATTTCAACAGAGCACGTACTTTATCCGCAGATGCCTTTGGAAAATAGAACTTCAACTTTCTTAAAAACTCGGGTTAAACGAAACAATAAATCAAATCGATTCAGGGCCAGAAATGCAACAATCACGAGCAAAAAACGTGGGTGCACGTGAAAAAAAGTGAAGTTAACTAGCATAACCAAAACTATCAGCAAATAATACATATAAAAAATAGCAACTTCCAACTCATGCATCGGCTTGCAACGTGAATACCAAACTTGATTCTCCAAATGAAAAACAGTTCAAAAGCATAGCCATCTTTCTATTCCAATTATGAATAATTGCAACAATTATATGTTAAATAAGAACAATTATGTGTGCCATGTCTCGTGAGTACGTGGGAAATGACACTTGACATCATCCCCGCAGAATCATTTATAAGTGCATTTATTTGGAGATTAGGGAAATATTATAACGGATTCTACAGCTGGCATCTTCGCTGCCGAACAGATCTGAACATGTCCGAGCTTAGGAGAGCTTTGATCGGGCTCCTTTTGGCAAGACAGTTCTTTGGCAACGTGATGGGTATTATTCTCGAGGGCGACTCCGCTTGTAACACCACAAAAACTGTAAAACAAAACTTAAAGGTGGCTATCGTCGGGCGACAGTAGGAATCGCAGGCGATAGCGATAACACTCGACGCTTTCAACAAAGCGTTGAGTAGACTCGATGCACTCGACACTCTCAACGCACTCGACGAAGCGTTGAGTGAGATATCAGAGTGACGATAGTGAGTATCACCTTGCAACGTGAATACCAAATTTGATTCTAGATTTTCTAACCTACAAATGAAAAACAGTTCAAAAGCATAGCCATCTTTCTATTCCAATCACGAATAATTGCAACAATATGCTAAATAAGAACAATTATGTGTGCCATGTCTCGTGAGTACGTGGGAAATGACCCTTGACATCATCCTCACAGAATCATTTATAAGTGCATTTCCCTGGAGATTAGGGAAATATTACAAGGGATTCTACGGCTGGCATCTTCGCTGCCCAGCAAATCTGTGAACATGTCCGAGCTTACGATCGCTTTGATCAGGCACCTTTTGGCAAGACGGTTCTTTGGCAACGTGATGGGTATTATTCTCGGGGGCGACTCCGCTTGTAACACCACAAAAACTGTAAAACAAAACTTAAAGGTGGCTATCGTCGGGCGATAGTGGGAATCGCTGGCGATAGCGATAACACTTGATGCTTTCAACGAAGCATTGAGTAGACGCGACGCACTCGACTCACTCGACTCACTCGACTCACTCGACTCACTCGACCCTCTCAACACACTCGATGAAGCGTTCAGTGAGCTATTGGAGTGGCGATAGTGGGTATCGTTGGGCGATACTGCCACGTATGGCTGGACATGTGTCGGATGGCCGAATGGCGGCCGAAGGGCGGTGGTTGACTGGGGTCAAAGCGGCTACCGACGATATCGCCCAGACGATAGCGGATATCGTCCGACGATAACATTAAGTTTGACTTCTCAACTGAAATCGCGGTCATTGTTTTCTTTGGATGAAATGATCTTGTGGTTGAGATTAATCCCGAGGTCACCTAAGCAGAGGAGTTGAGAAAAGAGAAGTCATTTCTCCTCTTTTCTCTCTCTCTCTTCCTTTTCATCCAAACTCTTGAGAGAAAAGAGCTAAGGAAGAAGAAGGCTGAGGTTGAGCTTAACAAGGCTTAGTGAAGGAGATCCAGGAGTCGGAATCAATAACCGAGACAAGATCCGTGAAAGGGAAAATGAGGCGCTCCATTCCAGCCGGATAGAAAGCTCGTTTATGACTCTGAAACGAACTACGGGGGTAACGATCTTCCTTCTTGGACAAGTGAAGTCATCTTTTTTGCATATGTATGGAATCCCCCACCAAAAGGTGGAGAATTAAGAGAATTCTGATGGGTCGATACGTGATATCCCCGGGTGATTTTGCATATAGAATCCGAAAATCGCAGTACAAAATAAGCATGCTGTGTGAAGCTCATCCGGACAGGTTGGTATGGATTAGTGATGTTTTATTTTGCGCACCAGAGAAGACTTCACACTTAAACGAGTAGTTTACAGGGTCTGTGAGTTGTCCTTGTGAATTGAGAGTAACAGAAAGTACTGGAAGTGTGCTCCAGGAAAATACCCAGAAAATACCACAGTTTGCATAATTGTTGGATATTGTCGGGCAACAGCGAGTATCGCTGGCGATAGCTATTGGTGAGTTATGATTGTCGTGAAAGACCGGCTTTATGGCACTACAAGATGTTGCAGGATTTTGGCTGAAAAGATGTTCCAATTGTGGTTGAGTCTGGAGACAGAAGAGAGTTTTGTCACTAACGCCAGGCGATAGTGACTATCGTTGGCGATAGCATCCAGATAGTATTTTATTGACGAAGCCAGTCTCTCGGAGACCGTGTGAATAATGTGAGTTGTGAGCTCTTAAAGGCCAGTGAGCCGAACGGGAAAGAGGATGCTGACCCGCGTCTTGTCGTTCGCCATGATGGTTGTGACCGTCGGTGTTGACCTGACGATTTGAGAAACGGGAAATAGCTGAACTGTACCCGCATTATGTATGTCTGACTTGAAAACCTAAAGTAATTGGCATTGTTGGAGCGCATAATGAGAGTCTTAGGACTGCGCGCCGGAAAGACTAGAAATGCTCAAAGTTGAACGCCAAGTCTCGGATCTCTGAACGGTGATGGGACCCCGAAATTTTGATACACCAAAAATGTATCTTGAGTGCACGGAACGTTTGGCTGCTAAGACACTCGTTTATGATATATGGAATGGTGATTAAGTTATACCTTCTTGTGATATATCTATGTGTTAATGTTAAGCCTGCATGAAAGAAATGCCGCAGCCCCGGGGTTGTGGTAGGGTCGTTATAAATTGGTCAGCTGAAAGCTAATCGTTGTCTTGTTTGCCATCATCTAGTGGAATGTCTCTGTGCAGGTGCCGGAGAGTCGAGTGAGAAATAGCGGGTTGCAGCCCTGAAGCTATGCCAGCCCTCGAAAGCCGAACAAAGTTTTATTTCTTTCATGTGTGGCCGGTCTGCACGCCGATATCTGTAAATCACATATCTAAAGAATATTTGTAAGGTCTTAAGACTGTAACAGTTAAGCTACTATTGACTGTCGTCGGACGACAATGACTATCGCTGGCGATAGTAACTTTTGTGTATTTTGGTCAGAACATTTCAGTGCATATATAGTGGACATTATTGTGATACTTGAATTCAAAAAGTTAACCCTTGAAGCTTCTGCTAGAAAGCCTAGAATGCTCTGAGTTAGAATTCGTTTAGTGTTTGATATTAACATGTAACTCTGCCGACTGTTTGTGGGATATGACGTGGGGACCCGACTAGACCCTATGTTATATTTCACGTGATGGATGGAGGCATTACAGTTTAGTATCAGCTTGTCTTGGTCTTCCTCCTGCGAATTCGTGGTCGGATTCATTTGAGGGGTGGAGAGCACATGTCTGTGTTTACCGTTATAACAAAAAATAAACTCAAGAATATCCATTTAGGAATGAAAATACACATGCTTAAGGAACTTGCGCGTTCCTAATAGTCATTGTTTGCTTCTTAGTAGTCACTAAATTATGTATTGTACACTTATATGTGACTAAAAGTGGTGTGGGGTAGTCTGAACCCCAACGTTCTGTTGATAGTGCGGCACCAGCTGATGTGCCCACACCTCCTCCTTCTGCGGAAACAGTACGCTTAGTTGTTGAAGCAATGTTTGCAATGATGAATGCACAACCGACTGGGCAGGTGCGACTTGCATTAGTGCCAGTAAATGTTGGTGTAGCCGAGCCTATAGGTGCTAGGCAAGTGCCTGTTGAGGCTTTGGTTGATAAGCGAGTGACTGAACGGCAGCTGAAGCAATTCATGAGCTTTAGTCTTCCTACATTTATGGGTGCAGGATCGATGACGCAGGCAGAGGACTGGCTTTCGCGAGTCAAGAGGATATTGACGGCGATAGAGACGTAGGAGGGACATAAGGTCACCTTGGCCACTTTACTATTGGAATGAGAGGCTCGGCTTTGATGGGATGAGTTGGAGTTACACCACTTCGCGAGCAGACGACTATCGGAGATCTTAATGGAGGAGTTTTTGATATTGTTCTTGCCGTCGTCGCAGCGGATTGCTATGGAAAATGAGTTCCATCGTTTGACTCGGAGAGAGGGTAGTGTGAATGACTACTTGCAAGAGTTTGCCAGGTTGTGACGTTATGCGGGGTCTACTTTTGCTGAAGAAGACCATAAGACCAATAAGTTCTACGAGGGACTACGAGATGAGTTGAGATTGCTGCTCTCGGATTCGATGAACCAAGGGTTTCAAGTGTTGGTTAATATGGCTCGTTCGTTAGAGAATGACATGAAGAGGGTACTGGGAAAGAGAGACTTGACTGTGATAAAGTCTAAGTTCAAAGTGTCGACTTCCTCAAAATCGCATTTTCAGAGATGGTAGAAGAAGTACAAGTCTTCTAGACAAGCTCCATCTGCAGTTACTTCTGGAGCAACTTCAGGGCGAGATCCGCTCACATGTTGCACATGTAGCAAGGTGAGACACATGGCCAGAGACTATTGGAGCGACCCTCCAAAGGCGGAGAAAAAGGCAAGAGAATCTTACGCTGATAAGGGAAAGGCAGTGGAGTCCACTGCATCTCAATATGCTCCAGCTCAGCCAAGGGTGTACAATCTTGGTCAGTAGGAGGACATAAAACAAAGTGACGTCATAATGGGTATGAGTTAAGATACAATTTTTACTGCTTTCCATTCTTAGTACATTGTACGTTGCTTGTGTATGAATTGTTTGCTTATAGGCTTTATCTTTATTCGGGACTATCCGGCGAGAGCACTGTTCGTTACAGGTGCTTCTCATTTGTTTCTATCTGAGGATTTCGTATCGCAGATCGGAGTGCCTACGCTTATGTTAATAGATAAAGTAAAAGTGTTACCTAACGGATGCGTAATGCATGCGGATAGGTCTAAGCAGCGTGCATGTATAGATTGCAACTCTAAGCAAGTCACACTGGGACAGAACACCGAAAGAGAGACTAAGTTTGCTGGTATGCGAGAATCAAGCAATATATTGATGACTGCTCTCCAGGTAGTCTAGGATGTTTGGAAGGGCGCAGAGTTATTCTTCACGTTGTTGGAGGCTGTTGAGCCGAAGCCCAGTTTGAGTGACGTTCTTATTGTGTTGTAGTACGCAGATTTATTTCTTAAGGATCTCCTATGAGGGAGATTGACTTTGTCATTGAGTTGGTGTCAGGTGCGAAACATGTGGCCCGCTCACCGTACATAGTGGCGCCAAAGGAGATGGTTGAATTAAAAGTTCAATTGCAAGGATTGCTAGAGCAAGACTATATACGTCCAAGTATATCACTTTGGAGGGCGTCAGTCCTCTTCGTGAAAAAGAAGGACGGAAGCTTGCGACTATGCATTGACTATCGAGAGTTAAACAAGTTGACAGGGAAGAACAAGTATCTAATTCCATATATTGATGACTTGTTTGATCAGCTGGCGGGTTCAACTATCTACTCGAAGCTAGATTTAAAGTCTGGTTATTACCAGTTGAGGATTCAGAAAGATGACATTCTCAAGACGGCGTTTGGTACACACTACGGTCATTATGAGTTTACTGTAATACCGTTTGGGCTAACAAATACATCATCGGTATTCATGGTCATGAAGCATCGAACCTGAGTACATGAACTTATTTGTGATCGCATTTATTGACGACATATTGATGTACTCTCAGTCCGAAGAAGATCATGCAAATCATTTACGGATGGTTTTGCACACCCTAAGGAGAAACAACCAAGTTCTCAAAATGCGAGTTTTGGCTGTCGTCAATGGCTTTTCTTGGCCATGTGGTTAGTGCAGAAGGTATTGCGATGGATTCGGTGAAGATAATTGCAATATGGGAGTGGTTTGTGTTGTCTACTGTAGCTGAAGTCAGAAAGTCCTCGAACCTGCCACTATAAGAAAAATAGCATTTAGCAAGAAAAATTAGGAAGACCATATATTTTCTTGCTATTTAGCATCAAATTTAGATAAGTAAATTAATTTTTTCATTACCTACAAAAATAACAATGATTTTTTGTTGTTGCAATGATATCAATAAATTTTATTGTTGCTGGATATTTATTGGTAAAATTGGAACAAAATATTTTATTGCAAATATTTGGTTGCAAAATAAAATTATTTTTTTTGCTAATTAAATATTTATGTAGAGAAAAAAAATTTCTTTCAAAAATTTTTTTCTCACTTTCAAAAGAAATTATTTTTTCATTTTTATTCCTCCTTGACATAGGCCTGCCCAAAAGGCCCGATCGGGCCGGCCCGGACCGGGCCTGATCGGGCCCGGGCTTTTGCAAACCGGGCCGAGCCCGGGCCCTTTCTTTATCGGGCTCGGGCCGGGCCCGGGCTTTGACCCCGGGAAGAGGCCCGAGCCGGCCCCCCGGGCCAGGCCGGGCCGGGCCGGGCCGGGCCCAGGCCGGGCCCTCTTAAGAAAAAAAAATACTTAAAAAAATTAAAAAAATGAAATAAAAATTAGAATAAAAAAATTTATTAATATTGAAATTTTAAAAAACAAAATTACACTTTAAAAAAAAAATAGAAAAAAAAAGAAATTTATTATTTTAAATGATAATAAAAAAAATTACATTTTTATAAATTCAGATTGTCCATCTCCTCTTCAATTTCCTCGGAGCTCTCCTCCAACGCTGAAATGTGTTGCTTCCTATTCGTAGCATCCAAATAATCCTTGTAGCAGATGCATAGTTCGAGTGATTCTTCATTTAGTCGGCTCCTCCGCGTGTTCAAAATCCTGCCACTAAGAGAAAAAGCGGACTCCGAAGCTACTGTACTAGCTTGAATTGTTAGTAAATCACGGGTCATATAGGCCAAAATAGGATAGGTATTAGCTTTACTTTTCCACCACTTTAAGATATCGAAGTTTTCGATCTCTTCCGTAGTCATAAAATCACGAAATTGTGTTTTCGTATACAGTCCTAATTCGTTTAAACTACTCGATGTGCGTGCTTTTTTTCTGGAAGCTAATTCTAAAATTTTATTTGTAAAAGAATCTTTTGTCCTAGGTTGTGTTATTTCTTCTCGTGGTCGTGAGCCATATAAGTTGTCGTAATAATTAAAACATTCGGTAAAAATAGAATTAAATTTAGTAGTACTAACGTCGTCAACGTCATCGAAACTTATATTTATGTCTAAGTTAACGTTAATTTCATCTATTAAATTTTCTACGCCGTCTACAGCGAATAACGGGTTTAAAGCGGCGGCGCATGAAAATGCAGGAGGCATTTCTCTATAATATTTTTAAAATTTTTCTTCTATTACTTCAATTAAAGGAAGCCATCCGGAGTGTTGCTTAAAATAGTTAAGTTTTTGTGCGATATTTACAAAATTTTCAATTACTAACGTGCTAGTGTGATAATAAACACCAGATAAAAAAACAGTCGCCCTATAAAAACATTTTAATAAATCCATGTAATGAAATAGTACGTCCCAATCGTTATCAGTTAAATTATGATTATTTGTCATAGTGTAATATTCCATAAGAAGTGTTTTTTGTTGAAACGCTCTTTTTAACATTTTATATGTGGAGTTCCATCTTACAGGCATATCAAATTGAGGTTTCAAATATTTTTGACCTTGTGCGATCACAAATTTTCGAAAATCTTGACTTCGCTGTTTGGTACAATAAATAAATCTAAGCATAGTACGAATTTTCTCAACATATGGTTCCATAGCTTCTAAACTATCCTGTACCACTAAGTTTAAAACGTAACACACACATCGAGTGTGAAAAAACGCACCGTTGAGCATTGGTTTTAATTCACGTTTTAACCACTCTACTGCGGTGTTGTTATTACTAGCGTTATCAAAAGAAATACTCATTATTTTATCCTTTATTTTAAATTCACGCAAACATTTAATAATTACCGAATATATAACCTTACCCGTGTGCGGAAATTCAAAACCTTCAAAACATATTACGCGCTTATTTAAATCCCATGAAACGGGATCGATCCAATGAGCCGTTATACAAATATAAGATAACCCTACCCTAATGCTACTACTCCAAACGTCGCCCGTTAAACTCACACGTCCCTCGAAAGTTTCAAAAAATTTTATTAAATCTTGTTTTGCGTCAAAATATAATTTAAGTGCGTTGCGTCTAATAGTGGATCTACTTACCTGTTGATATTTGGGCTGAAGCCCTTCGTGTATATACTCCGTCGTCTCATCGTTGTCGTAGTGACTGAATGGCAACCCACGTCTGATGACGTTTTTCACATGTAGGTCTCGCTGTCTTGCTTGATCGTACGTCCAAATTTGTCCTGATGCTGATATTTGTCCCTGACTGGACTCGGGAGCTTGCTTTGCAAAACAGGACTTAGCGTGTCTCGCTAGTGTTGAGTTGCCGGTAAGAGTTAGCAACTTTGAGCACAACTTGCACCGCGCCTTGAATTCGTCGCCGACTTTAACCTTGTCGAAATGCTCCCAGACGGGCGCCCTCCGATTATGCTCCACCACTTCGGCCGTGCTTTGAGTCGACGACGCCGGCGTTGAGGACGACGATGCCATGCAGCGAGAGAGAGTAAGAGAGTAAGAGAGGGAGAGAATAAGTGAGAGAGAGAGTGGAAGAGAGAGAGAGTGAGTGAGTGGAAGAGAGAGAGAGAGAGAGAGTGGAAGAGAGAGAGAGGGGGGATCGGGTAGGAGGGGGGGGGATTTTATAAAAAAAAAATATATATATTTTTTTTAATAAAATATGGCCTAGGGCCTAGGCTTTTGCCTAGGCCCTAGGCCAAAACACTGCAGCCAGCAGGGCTGCTGCAGCCCTGCTGGCTGCAGTTCCAACGGCTCTAAGAGCCGTTGGCAGCAGGTCCGGGCCGGCGTGCGGGCCCGGTCCGGGCTTCGCCTGGGCCCGGGTCCGGGCCCAGGCCGGCCCGATTTTCGGGCTTTGCCCGGCCCGGCCCGGGCCGGGCATCGGGCCGGGCTAGCCCCCAAAACCAGGGCCCTGTAAGGGCCCTGAGCCCGGTCTCGGCCCGGGCCGGGCTTTTTCCGGGCCGGGCCGAAAAAGGCTTTCGCCGGGCCGGGCTCGGGCCGGCCCACTGGGCCCGGGCCTTTTGTACAGGACTACTCCTTGTAAAATATAATTATTGTTTATATATATTTATAAATGAGCATTAATATTTTAAATTCAACTAAATAATTAATAATATAGTAATTTCTTTATATAATTTTATAGATATTTTAAATATATATATCTATACTATATTAAAAATAAATATCATTTTAGGCTTCATGACAAGGTAAATGAGACATCAAGAGGATCTAAGCCGTTCGATCGATTAGATCTGAACTGCAATTAAAAAGTTTTCACAAAAAACACTCTATATTCTCTCTCCTCTTTCCCGATTACAGCAAACACTCATCTGCGACTGAAGGACCCCATCTCCCATTCTCTGACTCTGATCCCGCCGCCTGAGTGACAGAAACCCCCACCGTGCAGATCTGCCGCCGCAGGAATGTCGCCGCTGATCAAGAATAGGAAATCCTGTGGCCGCTTTCCTGCTTGGAATTTTCGGCTGCAGATCGCGGAGGAGGACCCGGCCTTCAGTCGCAGATCTAGGGCTTCGCCTGGATCTGTCGTGGTTCTCTCGGGATTTAGGGCGCCTTAGTCTGGAACGGGGAGTACTTCGTCCCTGCCGATTGGAAGAAGTAGATCACGATCAAGGTCTAGAGAAGGAGTTCCCATCCCGGTCTTCTACCTGAAGATTGGATTTTCTCTAGCTGTTTCTGTCAGCTGGAATCTTGGGTTGTTGTTTCAAATAGTAGTAGTCAGCCTCTAATTGCAGGAAGATCTACTATGACAATGGTTCCACTATGACTATGGTCGTTCCACATGGTCTCACAGGCAGGGCCACCGCCGGCGGTGGCCCTGCCCACCGGTCGCCGGACAACCCCCAGCGGGTTCGCCGGAGTCCGGCGAACCCGCCGGTGGGTGCCGGTCAGGCCGCCGACGGCAGTGGAGGGGTGGGGGTGAGGTCGGGAATGGCGGGGGGGGGGGGGGGGGGGGGTTGTTGTAATGTAATATATCAAGATCATATCAGACATATGTCGCACCCGCGGCATATGTCGCACCCGCGGCATATGTCGCACCCGCGGCATATGTCGCACCCGCGGCATATGTCGCACCCGCGGCATATGTCGCACCCGCGGCATATGTCGCACCCGCGGCATTTGTCGCACCCGCGGCATTTGTCGCACCCGCGGCATTTGTCGCACCCGCGGCATTTGTCGCACCCGCGGCATTTGTCGCACCCGCGGCATTTGTCGCACCCGCGGCATTTGTCGCACCCGCGGCATTTGTCGCACCCGCGGCATTTGTCGCACCCGCGGCATTTGTCGCACCCGCGGCATTTGTCCCACCCCCGACATTTGTCGCACCCCCGACATTTGTAGCAACCCCGACATTTGTCGCACCCCCGACATTTGTCGCACCCACGACATTTGTCGCACCCACGACATTTGTCGCACCCATGACTTTTGTCGTACCCACGACATATGCCCCCCGGGCCGAAGGCCCGTGCCTGTCACTCGTATATTTATAAATTAGTATAGATTATAATTATATAAGATAATATATATTATATGAGAATATATAATAAAAGGAAATATATATATTATACAAAAGTATATATTATATAAGAATATATATATTATACAATAATATATATTAAATAAGAATATATAAATATTATACGTATATATATATTTATATATATAAGAATATATATATTTTTATATATAAGGATATATATATATATATTTATATATATATTTATATATATAAGGAAAGGATATATATATTTATATATTTATTCATATATATAAGGATATACATTATAATGATATATATATGCTATATATTTATATATAAAAAAATATCTCCTCTTTCTAACAGGTTGACATGTTTGGAGTATTGGTTAAGATAGTCTTAATGTATATGGCTTCATGGGTTTGAACCCCAGCAGTGCCAAAAATGTTGAAACATTTTGGTAATATAAATATTATTATTTTTATACAAAATTATTTACAAATGTTTAAATATTATCAATAAAAATAGATTCTCTTACTAATTTAGGAAGGAATAATTTCCTTGCTAAAATTAGCTATGAGCATATTACTACGAAATTTTTTTGTTTCTAAATTCTTTGCTAAATAAAATTAGCAAGAAATTTAAGTAATTAGCAAAAGATTTAGCCCCTTGCTATTTAAAGTTTTTTTTGTAGTGTGCGGGCTACTATAGGCGCTTCGTAGAGAACTTTTCGCGGATAGTCTCACCTCTCACCATACTAACGCGGAAAGATCAGAAATTTATTTAGACGCATTTGTGCACGCGAGCTTTTGATGAGTTAAAGAGTTGTTTGACCACGACGTCTATCTTGAGTTCGTCATGTGGTGCGGACAACTATGAGATTTATAGTGATGCTTCAGGGAGCGGCTTAGGCTGCATTCTTCTTTAGTTCGAAAAATTGGTGCTCATGGCTCACGCCAGTTAAAAGTGCATGAGCGAAACTATCCAGTCCACGACTTGAAGTTGGAGGATGTGATTTTTACACATAAGCCGTGACGTCACTATTTATTTGGCATGAAAGTTGACTTCTTCATGGATCGTAAGAGCATTTAGTACTTAATAGATCAGAAGGATATAAATATGCGACACTGGAGCTGCACTATACTCCCGGGAAGTGAAATGTGGTCGTATAGTAGATGCCTTGAGTCGGCAGACTCCGGTAAGGGCAAGTTGGTTGCAGATGCATGATGAGTGTCTGATCCAGGAGTTGGAGTCCTTAGTTATTTCTTGTGTTGATAAGAATACTACATCAAATGCGTGCTTGAACTGGACGGAGGTGCAGTATGACCTTACAGACAGGGTTCAGCGAGCAACAGAACTCGATGATAGTATGAAACGTTATGCAGCGGATGGGTCAAATTTTCATTTCTCCTTGGATGCCGGTCTTTTGAGAAAAGATTATCGTTTGTGCGTCCTGAATATGGGTAAAATACTAGAGGAATTGATGTATGAAGCATACTTCGAGAAGTACTCAATTCACTCAGGGAACAAAAAGATGTACAAGGACATGAAAAAAATGTTCTGGTGGTCGGGTTTGAAGAAAGACATACTCTTTACGTGACAAAGTGTCAGACTTGTTCCTTAGTGAAAGCAGAATGTCAGAAGCCTGGAGGTTTCCTGAAGTCATTACCAATTCTGGTATGGAAGTTTGATGATATCTCTATAGATTTCGTGCACGGCCTGCCGAGATCACGGAGCGAAAACAATGTCGTGTGGGTGATCATTGACCGATTGACAAAGGTATCAGACTTCATACCGAACAAGAATGATGATTCAGTGGAAAAGTTGGCTAAGTTATACGTGGACAACATAGTACGATTGCACGGTGTGCCCCGTAGTATCGTTAGTGACCAAGATAGACGCTTTACTTCGAATGATTGGAGGTTAATCCACCTGTTGTTGAGTACTCAACTGAAGTTCAGTACAACCTTTCATCCGCAAACGGATGGTCAGACTGAGAGAACTAATAGGACAATGGAGGACATGCTCCGGATGTGCGTCTTGGATTTAGGGAAGAGGTGGGAGGACCATCTCTATATGATCGAGTTCGGCATCCAAATGGTACCCTTCAAAGCTATATACGGTATGAAGTGTCGTAATCTTTTAGCTTGGGTGAAAACAGGCGAATCAAAGATGTATAAGCGTAAAGCAGTCGAAGATGCAAATTTGACTATACGCACCATGCGAGAGCAGTTATTGGTAGCCCATGATAGGCAAGCTAAGTACTACAATGTCAAGCACCAAAATATGAGTTTGTCGTGGGCGATTGGGTATATCTGAAGATAAAATCATTCAAAGGCGTGTCCAGAATTCAGCGCTTGAAAAAGTTGAGCCCGAGGTATTTTAGTCTGTTTGAAGTGGTTGATCGGATTGGAGAAGCTGCCTATCGATTAGCTCTTTGGGCAGAGCTAAGTGGTTTGCACAATGTGTTTCACATATCGGTGCTGTAGAGAGATTTGAAAGAGCCGACACAAGTAGTGACTGATGATCAAGTACCGGTCGATGGTGGGCTGACGATGAAGTTCAGACTCATCTGAATCGCGGATACGGAGATCAGACAGCTACGAAACAAGACAATCAAGATGGTCAAAGTCCGTTGGGACAATTGTGGCCATGAAGAATTGACATTGGAGCGCGAGCAAACCATGCGAGATGAGTTTCCCGAGTTATTTTTGTAAAAATAAAGTTGTAATATGTTGTTTTACTAGAGATGAATAAAAATTCGGGACGAAAGTTCTGTAAGGAGGGGAGGTATGTAACACCCCAAAAACTGTAAAACAAAACTTAAAGGTTGCTATCGCATGGCGATAGTGGGTATCGCTGACGATAACGATAACACTCGATGCTTTCATCGAAGCGTTGAGTAGACTCGACGCACTCGACTCTCTCAACGCACTCAACGAAGCATTGTGTGAGCTATCGGAGTGGCAATAGTCGGTATCGCTGGGCGATACTGCCACATATGGTTGGACATATGTTAGATGGTCAGATGACGACTGAAGAGAGGTGGTTGACTGGGGTCAAAGCGGCTACCGACGATATCGTCCCGACGATTGCGGATATCGCCCGGCAATAGCGTTAAGATTGACTTATCAGCTGAAATCGTGGTAATTGCTTTCTCTGGATGAAATGATCCTGTGTCTGAGATTAATCCCGAGGTCACTTAAGCAGAGGAGTGGAGAAAAGAAAAGTCATTTCTCTTATTCTCACACTCTCTCCTCCTTTTCATCCAAACTCTTGAGAGAAAAGAGCTAAGGAAGAAGAAGGATGAGGCTGAGCTTAGTAAGGGTTGGTGAATGAGATCCAGGAGTCAGAATCAAGAACCGAGGCAAGATCCGTGAAAGGGAAAGCGAGATGCTCCTTTCCAGCAAGATAGAAAGCTCGTTCATGGCTCCGAAACGAACTACGGGGCTAACGATCTTCCTTCTTGGACATGTGAAGTCCTCATTTTTGCATATGCATGGAATCCCCCACCAAAAGGTGGAGAATCGAGGGAATTCTGATGGGTCGATACGTGATATCCCCGAGTGGTTTTGCATATAGAATTCGGAAATCACAGTACGGAATAGGCATGTTGTGTGAAGCCCATCCGGACAGGGTGGTCTGGATTGGTGATGCTTTATTTTGCGCACCGGAGAATACTTTGCAGTTAAACAAGTAGTTTACGGGGTCTGTGGTTTGTACCTGTGAATTGAGAGTAGCAGGAAGTAGTGAAGGTGTGCTTCAGGAAAATATCACAGTTTGCATAATTGTTGGATATTGTCGGGCTACAACAAGTATCGTTGACAATAGCTCTTAGTGAGCTATGATTGATGTAAAAGATCTGTAATCTGGCACTGCAAGATACTGCAGGGTTTTGGCTCGAAAGATGTTCCAGTTGTGCCCGAGTCTGGAGACAGAAGAGAGTTCTGTCGCTAACATCAGGCGATGATGACTATCACCGGCGATAGCTTCCAGATAGCATTTTATTGACGAAGCCAGTCTCTCGGAGAGCATGTGACTAGTGTGAGCTGTGAGCTCTTAAAGGCCAGTGAGCCGAACAGGAAAAGGGAGGTTGACCCGCGTCTTGTCATTCGCCATGATGGTTGTGACTGTCGGTATTGATCTGGCAATTTGAGCAATGAGAAATAGTTGAACTGTACCCGCATTATGTCCATCTGACTTGAATGCCTAAAGTAACTGGCATCGTTGGAGCGCATAATGAGAATCTTAGGCCCGGACGTCGGAAAGACCAAAAATGCTCAAAGTTGACCATCAATTCTCGGACCTCTGAACGGTGGTGGGACCCTGGAAATCCTGTATACCGAGAATATACCCCGAATGAACAGAATGTTTGGCCGCTGAGGCACTCATATGTGATATATGGAATGGTGCATAAGTTGTACCTTCTTGTGATATATCTATGTGTTAATGATATGCCTGCATGGAAGGAATACCGCTGCCCCGGGCTAAGGGTAGGGTCGTTATAAATTGGTCAGCTGAAAACTGACCGTTGCCTTGTTTGCCACCATCTGGTGGAATGTCCCTGTACAGGTGCTGGAGAGTCGAGTGAGAAATAGCGGGTTGCAGCCCTGAAGCTATGCCGAACCTCGAAGGACAAACAAAGTTTTATTGCTTTCATGTGTGTCCGTCCTACGCGCCGATATCTGTAAACCACATTTCTAAAGAATATTTGTAAGGCCTTAAGGCTGTAACAGTTTAGCTACTATTGATTGTCGTCGGGCCACAGTGACTATCACTGGCGATAATAACTTTTGTGTATTTTGGTAAGAACATTCCAATGTATATATAGTGTGCATTGTTGTGATACTTGAGTTTAAAAAGTTAATCATTGAAGCTTCCGCTAGAATGCTCTGAGTTAGGATTCATTTAGTGTTTCATATTAACATGTAACTCCGCCGGCTGTCTGTGGGATATGCCGCGGGGCCACGAATGGACCCTCTGTTATATTTCATGTGACAGATGGATGTGTTACACCGCTGATGTGCTTCATAGAATTCATCATATCCTATCTGGTATCTACTCAGTGTTAAGATAATTTTCTCCTTAGTGTGAAAGAGGCTAGCCAACTTTGACCATGTTTTTCAATCATGTGTTTCATGGCAAGTATGAAAAGAATTAACCGTCTCCGACCTGAAAATCAACATGTGCTCTTGAAGGAAGCTTTTAGGAAATTGTCCAAAGGGATCTTCATGTTAAATGACATGTGTTTTTGACCGAAGGAAGCTTTATCCATATGTCATGTACCAGCCCTACCTCCTTAGTTTTGGCCCTATAAATAGGGATGAAGGAGGATGTGTAAGACATCCACTTCTCTCCACACTCAACCATTGAAAAATTTCTAGAGAGGCCTTTGCGGTAATCGTCTTAGTTTAGGAAAGCTTTCAGACGTCATTGTACGATGTTGACGAGGAGTACTTCGTCTACACGGATTGTATCTGGAGCAGATTTGGGCAAGGATTCAAAGATGCATCTTAGAGAGGATTTGTGTAATCCGTCTCGTCCGACGTTGTCGGTAGCTTGCAGTTTTTCTGTTACTATTAGTTGTATTGTGTAATGTGAAGCTGGTGAAGATCCTATAAGGATCGAGGCGGGAAAGCCTTATAATTGCATATTGTTTCATACATTTTAGTATCGACTTTCCGAATTAGACTCCGATCGTCCCGTAGTTTTCACCCTATTGGGTTTCCACGTTAAATTCTCGTGTCACTTTTATTATTCTTGTTTTGTGCTGCGTTTGTGTATCAGCATACCGCTAAGCGGTCTGCAGGTACTTGCTCGAACTAATTTGCAGGTGTTCTGGTCGGGCTTGCGTGCTCTCTAGCCCAACAAGTGGTATCAAAGCGATGTTCATTATCAGAGCAGTTATCGGGCTATTGTTAATGAATTGGAAAATATATTCCAAGGAGGAAACAAATTCAAAGGAGAAACTAGAAACAAATTATATACCTGATGGGAAGAGGGGCCGCCAGGCCGATGTCCACTGGTGATGTTAGAGGGGGAAGGGCGCTCACACGGTGCCGGTGCTAGGCGTGCGACGAACGATCTTATGCAGAAACGGTGGTTGTCGGTGATGTCGGAGGAGGAATGACACCACAACACCAACGAAAAATTTGGGCAAATATACGAGGAAGATGAGGAGAATAAGATGGAGGAGTAGGAGGCAACATGATTACCTGGGCTCGAGGAGGAGTCGGGCCGTCAGGGAAGAAACTCACTGAGAGTTTTAGGGTAGGAAGTCGTGAGGTAACGCCGAATGCGATTGAGGCGGAGTTTGCGATTTTTCACACTCGGTCATGTGCCCGGGTGTGTCCCTTAATAGATCCGCTTATGGTTGTCGAGAACAGGATGATGAGGTCAAATTGACGGGGTCAATGGTACTGGCGTGAAATCAACAGGTCCGTCTTGTCGTACTCACGTGTTCTCTTACTTATGCATTTCTGATCTTGGTGATTTACATGTTATACACAATCCCTATTTTGGGGGCTTAACACGAGTTCAAAACAATAATATAGGAATAGTGGTTCAACGAGATGGGTACGAGATGATATGTCACGTAGGGTCCTTCTTGGAGTGGAGCTTAACTGGAGATGATGGAGAAATGTTGGTAGCACCCAGGAGTGGAGCTCAACTGGAGGAGGTAAAGAAGGGTCGATACCTCCAAGAAATTTGCTAGACGAGTGATCTCATCCAGAGGTGGAGAAAGGTCGATACCTTCTAGGAGGGGAACTCAATTAGAGAAGGTAGAGAAATATCGACACCTCTCAGGAGAGGAGCTCAACTAGAAGAGGCAGAGAAAGGTCTACTCCTCTCAAGAGGAGAGCTTAACCAGAGGAGGTGGCGAAAGGTTGATAACTCCCATAAGCGGAGCTCAACTAGAGGAGGTGTAGAATAGTCGACACCTCCAAGGTCAGTCGCTAGACAAACGAGCTCAACTGGATGAGGTGGGGAATGACCAACACCTACCATGAGCGGAGATCAACCGGAGGAGGTGAAGAAAGGCCGTCACTCCCAAGCAATTCACCATATGACTGAGATCAACTGAAGAAGTAGAAAAGGGTTGACACCTCTCAGGTCATTCACTCAATGAGTGAGCTCAACTAGAGCAGGTGGAGAAATGTTAGACACATCCCATGAGCGGAGATTAATTGGAGATTCTCCTATCTGAGCTGTTATAAAACAATCTCTCCAGGGCGGGGTGGGGCTACACGATCAACACAGAGGTATCATCTCCTCCCATAGACCTAGACCTTATTCGAGAACAAGATTATCCCGATGCCTATTTCCCTTTCAAGACTTCACATTGTTAGCGAAACAAAACATATGCAATCATACAACATAAAATATAGATAAATTTAACAACACTCGTGTCGAGAACAAGCACGAGTGTCGTCAATCTCTCTTTTAGTTAAATTCAACGTGGGTCGCTTGAAATTGACTTGCCCCATTGTCTACCCAGTCACATGTATTTAAAATGAGTTATGAAGTACCCGATACGTCTACCCAGCCACAGGTCGGACCAGACCTAGACTTGTCTAAACAAACCTCACTGTTGCCAGCTCGGCAACAATAGTTATTGTCAGCTTGACATTAGTAGCTTTTGCCAAAGGTAGCAGCCAAGCTAGGCAGGTGCCCAATTGGAGGAACCAACCAAGCATCAGGCTCCCGAGCAAGCCAGGGCCCCGCATGGGCCGAGCACTAGGGCGGGCCCATGCAAAAAGGAAGCCTAGTGACCCAAACCTGAGCCTGGACCTAACAGAAGTACTTTTTAGCTCGATTTGTTTGTACCTTTACATGCAGTTCATAGTGTCTATTGACCACATCATTGTCATCAAATGCATTTGTGGTGATTAATAAAATACATTAAGGCTCCGTTTGGGAGGACTTATTTTCACCGGTCAAGCGGTCACGACCGCATGAACCGGGACTTAATTAAGTCCCGATTCATGCGGTCGTGACCGCTTGACCGGTGAAAATAAGTCCTCCCAAACGGAGCCTAAATGTATAGTTTAAATACATTGAATGTAATTAATGCACCACAAAATAAGCACATTGAAGTCGACTATTTGCACACCACAAATTAAAATTTATTTAAAATTTGAAAACCCTACCTCTTCCTAATCTCAATCCCCCGTTTCTCGATCCCGTGCGCGCCACCGTCGCGATACCTCCGCACCCGCCGACCTCCCCTCGCCGGAGCCCGTGAACCTCACTGGAGCCAGTTCGACGCCTCTCCGTCGGATCGTAGGAGAGGCTAACAAGATACCTCTTTCTCAATTCTCCGTCGAGGCACCGATGGAGGCCACTTCATGTAGTTCTCCGCTGCAGGAGTTGCAGGTACTTTAATCTTCTTTAATCCTCATCTATTCCAGTGTTATTTCAAGCTCTGTTTATGTTTTTTTTTCCAAGTTCTCACCATCTTGGATGGGCGGTTCAAATTTGCAATAGAACCAAATTTCTTCTTTTTTTTGCATTTTTTCCATTTTCGGCCTCCATTCTTGCCCTGTGATGAAATGTGCTTTGAATGCTGGGGTTTTCCCTGAGAACTCTTGTTGCGGATCGCTCGAGGCTGTTGGTAGACCGGACTAATTGAACCGCCTTAGCCCGCAGAGCGGTCAAGGGCGCAAACAGTTACAGCAGATAGAAAGCTGACAATGCAAAATTTTCAACGTGAAAAATCCCGAAAAGTGGTGAAAAACCACGTGCCCGGATTTGTGCCAGCCAAACTTCCACTATACGTTGCGTCGTTACAAAATTTTTTAAAGAATGCAAGGACGACATGTCGCTCCCGTTACAATTGTTAGGGGAGAGAGATGTGCTCGGAGGGTGACAGACTACCACCCACGGAGCATAGTTTTTCACTTGCTGCAGTAGGGAGATTCACACTCTGGATGTTCTGGAATTTTGATTGCTGCTTGGAGGCTTGAGCGGCGTGTTCTGCTCACCTTGTCTCTATGAATTATCTCCTGTTGCGTTCAGAGGTGTATGGAGCACTGGTCTCGTTGGCTGTCAGTATACATGTTCTTGAGTTGAGGGCGTTGACCGTTTGTAGCGGTCTTGAAAGCGGAGCACGCGACGACACGCTTGGAAAGGAGCACACGGCGACGCACAAGGAGAGAAGCGCCTGAGAGCGCACTTGGAATGAAGCGTATGACGGCGCGCAAGGAAGCAGCGCTCAAGAAGGCGGCGCGCACGGTGGCGCGCAAGTGGGAAGCGTGCGGTGGCGCGCAAGGAGAAAAAGAGGAGAAGTAGAGAGAGAAGGTAGGAGAAGGGGAGAGAGAAAGTCGTAGGAGGAATTCCGGGAAGAGAAAAAGTGAAAGTGAAGGTGAGCCTGAGGTCCTATTTATAGGCCCCAATGATAGTTACGGTGGTTACTTGGCTAATTGCAGACCGTAACCACCGTAATTACTATTTGCAGGTTGGGTTTCTAAAGATTAATATGAGTATTATGTTATTAATTTTATTAAAAGCAGTCCGACCTTTATTTTTGGCTATACGCACCCCCATTACGGGTAGTTACGGGGGTGGTTACACGAGATGGATGGAGGAGATTGCATGGAGGTTGTGGGTGGTTACGCGAGACCCGGCCGGCGAGGGACGACTGGTGGAGGGATCTTGGTCAGCCGCCGGTGGAAGGCCGGGCGGGCGAGGGGCTGCCCGACCTGGGAGGCCAAGGGGCCACCCAATCCGGGCGGCCAAAGGGGCGGGCGGCTATGAGGCCACTCTCCTTAGGTGGCGATACGACCGCTCGATCCGGGGGGCTAAGAGGCCGCCCGATTCGGGCGGTCGGAGGGCGGGGCGGCCAAGGGCTGTCCACCCGAGGTGACAGAATGACAACCCAATTCGGGTAGTCAAGAGGCCGCCCGAATCGAGCGGTCAGAGAGCAGGGCGGCCATGGGGCCGCCCACCCTAGGCGAATAGACGACCCCCCGACCTTGGCGGCCAAGGGTCCGCCTGAATTAGGCGCCTGGAGGGTGGGGAGGCCATGGGGATGCCCGCCCTAGGCGAAGAGACGGCCGCCCGATCCGGGCGGCCGCCCAAATCGGGTGGCCGGAGGGCGGGGCGGCCATGGGGCCGCCCACCTCAGACGAAGAACTGGTCGCCCTAACCGGGCAGACAAGGGGCCGCCTGACCAAGGTAGCGGGGTTGTGTGCGGGAGCACACAGTCGAAACTTCGCGCGACTCTGCGCGTGGCCAGGGCCGCGCGCAGGCTCGCCTGGCCAGGCCGAGCGCAGGCACGTGTGGCCAGACAGCGCGCCGGCGCATGACCGCAGTCAGGAATCGAACCCGCGACCCCTCCTTAGATATGATAAAGGAATTTTCCTGAACTCCTATCACCAAATTTCATGAACTCCCCGAACCCATGTTGGAGGATCTAAGGTGGAAGAGAGAGGAAAGGGTTAAGAATTTTGTATGGTTCAGTGGCAGATTCTTCAAATCTGAATAGAGTTATCAAGAAGCACTCTTCCTAGTGGTTCTGCATGTCCTCAAGTTGTTGTCTGAATTTGACGCTAAAGAGGCTAGTAAAGTTGAAATGTCATCCCCTCGAGCTGCAGAAATGAGCCATGCAGTGTCTTGTCTCTTGATTGCGGTAAGATGCTCCATGAAGTTCATCCTAGTTTTTTCTGAGGATAAGCAACGAGACACTTGCTATACTAGCAGGAACCATTTGTTTACTGAAGCGGGAGAAAGCAATTAGGTTGGGGGCTATCATGGAGAATGTGTTTTTGTTTATTTTTTGTTTTGGGTTATGAATATCAAAATGATGTACAAATATCGGTTTATGGTCTG
Organism: Platanthera guangdongensis; assembly: GCA_039583875.1. Taxonomy (NCBI): domain Eukaryota; kingdom Viridiplantae; phylum Streptophyta; class Magnoliopsida; order Asparagales; family Orchidaceae; genus Platanthera; species Platanthera guangdongensis. Next base: position 134,558,410 of record CM077154.1, on the reverse strand, counting down.
CTTATATCAATGGGATGCACATATCCAATTAAGGTGTACCAATATTAATCGCTAATTTTTATTATCGTCGATAAGAGGTAGGGATGCTGGACGTTGGAGGGCTGTGGAAACCGCTGGAATACCTCTCTACGAGATTTCAGGGATGTCGCCGAAGTTTGCATTCAGTTACTTCTGATGGTTTGATTCGCTCATGCTTCCATTTCAGCCCTATATGTCCCTTAGATCCAAAGATGTCAGAGATTTGAGATTTGACTCAGGCAAGCCTAAAGGAGAAGTTTAGTATACTTGAGGATTTACTACTGCACGACGGTAGGGTGTGCATTCCAGATGTTAGCCACCTTCGAGAAGACATACTGTTTGAAGCCCATAATTCTAAATATTCAATACATCAATGTAGCACAAAGATGTATGCTGATCTGAGGAAGATAGTGTGGTGGCCAGGCTTGAAGGGTGACGTTGCTGAGTATGTAGAAAAGTGCGAAAATTGCAAGTTAGTTAAAGCTGAATGCCAGAGGTCAGGAGGCAAGTTGCAGCCCCTTCCCATCCCTGAGTGGAACTTCGAGGATATATCGATGGATTTTGTTCATGGCCTTTCCAGATCGCAGAGTGAGAATGTTTCTTTATGAGTTATAGTTGACCGTCTCTCTAAAGTTGCCCATTTCATTCCCAATAGGAGGACAGATCAGAGTCCCAGATTGACGCAGTTATATATTGATGAGATTGTTCGACTTCACGGTGTTCCCAAGACCATAATTTCAGACAGAGATGATATGTTTATTTATAAGGAGTGGTGATACGTTCAGGAGCGGTTGGGCACTAAGCTACATTTCAGTACCGTTTTCCACCCCCAGACATATGGTCAGACTGATCGTACAAATATAACCTTAGAAGATATACTTCGTATGCGCATCTTGGACTTTGGAGGTAAGTTAGAGAAATATGTTACTCTTGTCGAGTTTTCCTACAACAATAACTTTCAGACAAGTATTGGAATGACTCCTTTTGAAACACTGTATGGAAGACGCTGTCGGACGCCATTATGTTGGGCTGAGAGTGAAGAAAGGTCTTCCATCAGGGAATCATGGATTGACAAGACCACTGATCGAATCAAGCTCGTTCAAGAACGTATGAAGATAACTCAGGATCGTCAAACCAAGTATTATGACCAGAGACACAAGACAGTGAAATTTAGTGTTGGTGATTATGTTTACCTGAAGGTCAGACCAGTTATAGGAGTCTCTCGAATCAAACGGATGAAGAAGTTGAGTCCAAGTTTCGTGGGTCCTTTCGAGGTACTTGAGCGTGTTGGTGAGGTTGCTTACATGTTGGCTTTACCTGAGAAAATGAGTGGTCTACATGATGTATTCCACGTCTCCTATCTGAAAAAACAGTTAGAGATCCTAGCCAGATAATCAGTACCGAGGAAACACCAATTGAATCAGATCTTAGAATTAGTATTAAACCAGTCAGAATAGTTGACTCAAGAATTCAGAAGCTCAGGAGCAGAGAGATCTCCTTTGTAAAAGTTCTTTGGATGAACTGTGTCCGACCCGAGTATACTTGGGAAAGAGAAGATGAAATTCAGAAGGTTGAAGACTATGCTCTCCTCTTTGACTCAGGTATGTTTGTAATTTTCGAGGATGAAATTTTTTTTAAGAGGGGAGATTTGTAGCATCCGTAAACCTATGCAAAGGTAAATTTTAGCATCTTTAGGTAGCGTTATATTTTTTTTATATATAGCTTTCACCCCTATAACATTTTGATCGTGCGTTAGTGCGATGGTGTAATCAAATTTTCCAAGTGATAACAGGTCATGTTAAGTGTGCAATTAAGATAAAAACTCAGAAATTTCTCTAGGTTGAGCTGCCAGTTCAATTGTGTTGAGCAGTTATTGTAACTGCCCCAGCCGCACGATTGATTAAACCCACAACCTTTTATTTTCCCGTAAACCCTATCTTCAGTCGACCCGCTGTTTCCCTCTCCGTCTCCCGCAATCGACACTTCTTCCCCCGAGCGACGCAAGCTTATCTTCAGTGGTCGATACCAGCGCCTCTAGCCGACGCTGCTAGAAGTCCCAGTCTTCCCTCCTCCGGCAACGTCGAGGCAGACGTCTTTCCCCGCTGACGAATTTGGCGCTGTTTGCCGACGGTCCAGGCACCATTATCGGCGGGTCTGCTGTAGCCGGGAATTTCTCCAGTCTTCCTCCTCCATTTTTGGGGCTTGTCTGATTCCTCCTCTTCCTCCTCAGAATCAGAAATCGAGGTTTCTCTAATAGGTAACCCTTTTGTTACTTTCCGAGACTCGTTCTCAGTATGGGATGATTTTTCGTCACCCTAGTGTTGAAATTTCAGATTAGTGACGTAGTGTATGAGTGATTTATCGTCTACAGAAATTTCTGGAGTCTTTTTCAAGGCTACCTAAGCAAAACAAGTGGTCCTTCGACCCTCTGTTTCCGTTTTCGCTCAGGTTATGAATCGTTTCTCCCTAATTTCAGTTAGTTTGTGTTTTAAAATTTTTTTATAGTAGGAGTGGACCATTTTAGCGTGCGGTTCAAATACCAAGCTTAGCCGAGGACGTTGTGCCTTCGTTACAGAAATAGTAACTCCCATATCGAGGAAGTGGTAAGAAATTCTCCCGTTGTTATAAATTTTTATCTCCTAAATTCTTGAGAAATATGTAAGTGTAGATGCCCTTGTAGGTCTTTGAGAAAACAAGCTTTCTAGTTACTTGGAGACCAAATTAGTATTTCAGATATTTCTTTTAGAGAAGTATGCCTACACGTCAGGTGTACGAACGCCACAACACCACAGTAAGAAATTCTTATTCTTTCTGGCTAGACATATCAGACAGCTCGTATTAAAATGTTCAATATAATTCAGTAAAACCGACATGAGCGTATAAAATTTTTTCACTATCAATAGAGATTGATAATGCAATTATTGTGTAGTTGATACATGTTGTATGTATTTTATTTTAACACATCCCCAAACAGTTAGACCATATGAACAATATTGTTACTTATATAGATTTTCGAACAGAGATCATTAAAGTTAAAAGTGTGGTTTCTAGTCATTTTAAACCAATTTGGTGAATCGCCTTAATCATACACATATGTTCACATGCAAAGTTGCATTAGATAGAAAATATTGTGTAGACACGGTAGAGATCTTCTCCCGTGTTTGATAGAGGCGCACTATCTTTCTCGTGGGTTGTAGTACACCCTGTGAGTCAAACTATTTGGGGGAAGTATCCCGATTTAAAAGATTAGTAGATTCGAGTCTATGTCCGTGAGACATTCGAACACTTGAGTTCGTTAGTAAGACTCGGATCATTAGACTAGTATTGCGCGGTAGGAGCTACACTGCCTAGAACTTTGTTGAAGAATAACAATAAGTGAAAATAGAACTCAAGTTTAGACCGAACCCTAGAAACTCCTAGTTAATCTTATTTTTTTCGGAACTTGAGTAAACTTTGTACGTTATGAGAAACTAGAACATTTATTTATTTTGCTAGTTTTATTTGAGAAAATTATGCTTAGTACACTAGCATACAGTTTTTCCATAGCACAATCTATTTTCAAAGCATTGCATATTTTTCTTCAAAACAAATTTTCGTGTCACTAGGAGCAATAATTTTTCTTACTCTCCTTTCGGGCTGACCCATGTTTGGGCATGTTTTTACAGGAGATTCAGGTTGGAAACTACGTCTAAGATGAATGTGTTATTGGAGTCGCTCCTATAGTTTGTTTTCCCTTCCGGTTGTTGTTTTACTTTTAGTACCTTACTGTTATGTTTTGCACTCCTGTAATATTAATATTTAAGAATTTGTATATGTACCAGATTTTATGTAATATTTCAGATATTCAGTGGTTTGGTTCTTTTCCTATCTAGTGGCTCTGTGAATTAAACTCGTTGTGCTACACTTTTACCCTTAGTCTCATATTCAACTTCCGCTGTAAGCTTACATTTTAGTTCTTTTCATTTATAACTGCTATGTACTAGTTTTAATACTGTTTCTTAGTGCACTTCTTATCGCTGGACCCGACCAGACGGCTGATTGGTTGTATAACTAGGTTTGGGTGTTACACTCTTCCTTTCCCGTGCTTCCTGCGGACTCCATTTTCTACCCGCCTCTCATACCCAACTGCTCCTGCGGACCAAGATTGTCAGGATCGAGATCCTAGATGAGATCGTTTCGAGGTAGGATCGGATCTGCTAGTATGGTCGGATCGATGATCGCTTTACAAAATCAGGATCGATTTACAAAGTCTGGATCGTAGGATCGTAAGATCCTATAATCTGGATCGCGATCCTGACAACCTTGCTGCGGACTGCCTCTTCCCTCTGACTGCCGTAGCCGCCCGGCTTCTGCGGACTGCCCCTGTCTAACCGCCTCCTCTCCCCTTCATGGTTCCACCTTCCTCCTCTCCGGGCTTCTTATAACCTCGCCTCTCTGTTCCGTAGGGTCCACCTGTTCCTCCCTTCTCGTTGCGGTCTGCTTCAGGCCGCCGCGGACTGTCTTCCCGCCGTGGACTGTCTTCCCGCCGTGGACTGTCTTCCCGCCGTGGACTGTTTTCCCCGGCTCATTGCTCTTCTCGCTGCGGAGTCTTGCCTTGCCCGCTGCGGTCTGTTTCAGTCCGCCGCGGATTGTCTTCCCGCCTAGCTCTTCTCGCTCGCGACCTACTGTTCAACCCGCTGCAAACTGCTCCAAGCACTCGTTTCTCTTCCCGCCTAGCTCTTCTCGCTCGCGGCCTACTGGTCAGCCCGCTGCGGACTTCTCCAAGCAGCTCGTCTCTCTTTTCTCTCGCGAGCTCCTGCTCCAGTCCGCTGCTTGTCGTTGCTTCAACCATCAGTTCTCAGACTCGCGAGCTTCTCCAGTCCGCTGCGACCCCTTGCTCTAGCCCGCGACCTATTGGTCAGCTCGCTGCGCACTGCTCCAAGCAGCTTGTCTCTCTTCTCCCTCGCGAGCTCCAACTCCAGTCTGCTGCACCTTGCTGCTCAAGTCCGCCCCTCTTACTTGCCGCGGTCTCCTCTGCTTATTTGCTAGCCGACCGGTTTCTGTTCGCTAGCCGCCATTACGAGTGAACCAGCGGTGGCTACTCCTTCTCTGCCCGCCCGTGCTGCCGCCCTGCCTCCCTGCCTCCCGAGGTTCGTGATTGTACAACCCGTATTCGACTATTCGTCGAGGATGAGTCCTACCACGGCCAGGTTAGCAGAAGTCAGGGTCAACAAGTCAAGACAGAAGTCAGCATCATCGCGCAAGACCTTAGAAGGCCTGGGCGAGTATGACGAGCTCCCCTCGCATACTCGCCAGGTAGGCGACTAGACGAGATACTCGCCCAGCCCGTGCGAGTTCCCCCTGAATTCGCCTAGTCGCCGGGGGTGGGGTGTGGGGTGTGGTATAAATATGACCTCCCCTCCTTGGATTTCCCTATAAATAGGACCCCAGGGTACGAGGCGAGGCACTGGAAATCCTCTGCAAGATACTCACGAGCTTCATTTTCGAGATACTAGCCGAGTCTTTGGATTCCATTTCCTTAGAGATCAAGTCCCGACCTTGCGGCTTCGTCGTCATCAGCTAGTCTCCCTCGTACCCAGTTCGACCATCTTTGGTTAAGAAGGGTCTGCTCCTTTTGAGCATCCGGGTACGTGGTGGGACCTTCCTGCCGCAACATCTGCGGTCCTGTTCGACTTGGTTCTTCATCCTAGTCATCCTAGCCGTCTGATCTAACCTCTGAGCCGGTAACCTTAGGCGGCTTTGGTCCAAATTCGAGGTTGAGAATTTTTCTGGCTTCAACACTTGGTGCGGTGAGCGCGGATCACAGCCAAGGAGGAAAGTTTAGTGGTTTAGTGAGATGAACAATGGTGGCGAGCATGAAGAGTTGGTCGGCAACTCGGCAGGAGGAGGAGAAGTCGCGCGAGGTGGCGAGTATGTGACGGTCGCCGCGTTTGAGGAGTTTGCGAAGAGGATCGAGCAGACCATTCTCGCAGGGTTTTCTCATCGCCCCGATGTCATGGCGACTTCTCCCCGTCACGTAACACCGCTGGAGGAGGAAGCGCCGCCGAGGCGAGCTGGAAAGGAGCCCGCTTGGGCAAGAGAAGAGTGACCGACGCAGTCGCGATATCATTCGGCGGGCAGCCAAGGGGTCCGCTTTAGGGATCCGATGTCGCCGGCGAGATATCGAGATACTCGACACTGCAGCGAGTATGATGTCTCCAGCGAGGATGAAACTCGCCACCGCCAGGGAGGGAGGAGACCCTTCTGTGACGAGATCCTCACTGCCCCTGTTCCCGAAGGGTTCATAGAGCCTGTCCTCACCTACTACTCTGGCAGGGATGACCCTGTCAGACATCTTCAGTGGTTTGAAGACGCCGTCTCCATCCGCAACATGTCCGACGCCTTCAAGTGCCGGTTCTTCTCCATCACCTTCAAGGGGAATGCCAGAGATTGGTTCCACCAACTACCACCAGGGTCAGTGTACTGCTTCTCCGACCTGCGTCGGGGCCTCATGACAAGGTTTGCGACATCGAAGAAGAGGAAGAAAGAGGCGACTACTCTCTTCAAAGTCACCCAAGGGCAACACGAGAGCTTGGGTCATTACGTTGATCGTTTCCAGGAGGAGATTTTGGAGGTAGAGGAGGTGGACAGCTTCACCCTGATGGTGGCCCTGAAGTTCGGGTTGAAGCAGGGACTGTTCAGTATGGAGATGGGGTCTAATCCCCCAAGATCTTTCGAAGAGATGATAGAGAGGGCGAACACTTTTGTTCGCGGAGAGGAGAAGAACAAGGACTTCTTGGCGAGGCTGGACGAAAGGCTCCGAGGGAGAGGGGGAGAGCAGGACCTTCAGGAGCAAAGGCAAGGAGGACGCCGGAGAGGCAGGATGAGAGGAGGAAGGAAGAGTCGAGAAGAGAGGAGAGGGGGATGAGAGAAGAGCCCAGGAGGATTGAGGAGAGGAGGCAGGAGAGGCCTCGAAGACAAGAAGAGAGGAGGCCCGCAGAGGCCCAGGCAGGAAGAGGGGGGATAGACGATTCCAATATCCCGAGAATCGCCCCCAGTGGAGACCACCAATGAGACAACACTTCCAGGAGGAGAGGAGGAACGGTAACCGGCAGGAGGAAGGCCGAGGAGGAGGAAGAAGGGAGACAATGACCATCGCCCGCCAAGACAACAAACGGCGCCGGAGGGAGCAGCGGGCGATGCGTCAGGAGGCGGAGATTCCCCTCTACTGCGACATCCATCGAGTAGAGGGGCACGAGACCTTGGCTTGCCCTGAGTTCTGGGAAGCAAGGAGGAGGTTGGAAGCAAGAACAACAGAGGTAGAGTAGCAGAGGCAGGAGGCCCCGGTGGGGCAAGTGACATTCCAAGCTCCAGTGAGGAGGAGGAATGAAGATCGCGTCGACCTGGGTGGTCATGAAGAGGTGATACATGGCCCGGGAGGTGGGCATGTAGGAGTGATCAACGGAGGGGCCGAGCTCGGAGCTTCCCGCAAGGGAAGTCTCCACCAGATCTATCGAAAGAACGTCGCCTGGACGTCGCAGAACCCGCCGCCGTTGGAAGAGATCACCTTCTCGGAGGAGGATATGCTGGGGAACGAGAACCCCTTCCACGACGCATCTCCACTTCAAAATTCCAGCGGAAGAGAGTAAAAGAAATGGTAGAAGTAAAAACCTTATGTAGATATGTGATTTGAGAACCTAAAGTTGTTTAAAAACTTCAGCAACAGATAACACATATTATGGTGGAATTACTCGGCTAGCTTTGTTCCGATTGATGATCCTTCAAGTCACGGAACACAAAGATGACGACCCTCGAAGCCACAAAACTTCAATCGAATTCTACCATTGATCTTAAAACCTTTCAAAGGACTTCCCCTTGCTCAAAAGTTTTAGCTGCAGAGAGCAGGAAGATTGTCAAAATTTGCTCGACTTAAGCACTCTTGCTCGATGCGACACTCGGTTTTAGGTTTTCGGGAAGAGCAAAGCTATTTGAGGTAAGGGTGGTACGAAGAGCTGCCTAATTTTTTTGCACAGTTATAAATACACTAAATGAGAAAATGGGATACTACAAATAATTTAATTCTCCATCCCCCTTTTTAGTAAATGTTAGTTTTGGTTTCTTTATGTAGAAGGGTTGTTGAAGCACATTGGTAAGTAATCTTGAAAGGGAAAGCACTTCTATTTGGTGCTTTCTATTGTTTTTTTTGGTAATAAATCGCATTCTAATCAACTTTGGCGTCACAACTTTGAAGTTTTGATAGAGTGAAAGGTATTGCTTGCTAACAATCATTTTTTGTCATTAATGTCTTATGTTTCCATCGAGGGGGGAATTAATGGGATATCACCAAAAACTTCATTTTGAAGAGCAATTTAATTTTTTGGGCGGTACAGGACTTATTGCAATTTAAGTCAAGAATTGAGTTGCTGAATTTTTCGTTGATTTTCTCTAGAAGAGTGACATACTGTTAGTGGGCACCATTACCAGCATCCCGCCATCCCATTGTTCAACGTTGGCCTTGTACATCTGGCTCATACTTGACAATCATGCAATAATGCAAAAAATCATTTTGGGAAAGTGCATTATGCCATTTGTCATTCAGGTTATTAATGTAATAAAGTAACTAATGAATTAATATAATAATTATAAGTGTTTAATGGTATTTGATTATAGTAGTCACATGACCCACATTAATCAGCATATTTAATTGGAAATATGTTTATGGTTCCTTCTTATGAAACATTATTTGTTGCATTTGTCATACTTAGTTAAAGGAAGATTCTTCCCTTGATTACTACGTCCGAGGATTCATGAGAGTATTGTATGTGTTAATGCTCTTTAAATTATTGAGTTAGTTGAGTTGCTTTTGTTGGAGAGAAAAGTGTCCTAGGGACAGGTGAGGGTTACTATTATGTTACCGGGGAAATGTGTTTGATTGCCCTAACGGTGCTGCCGGAATTTCGAGAAGGAAGGAGAAGGGAGTGGAAGAAGAGATGAGAGAAATAACCCATAGTGTTCTGACCTCATATTTCTTCTAAGATAATCAAAATAAGAGTCATATCTAGGCTTATATAGTGCCTAACATAGAAACACACACGTGGCTAATGACAAATAACCACATGACTCAAAATACATATGCGATAATAAAATATAAAGCGGGCGAGTGCGTGATGCCCATGCGTACTGCTGACCAATGTCAGCCATCATGTTGGGATTCATGTCCTTGTCTCCTCGATCCCGATGTCGATATATGTGCCATGCCCTCGTCTCCTCGTCTCTTGCCCTTGTCTCTATTCTTAACAATATCGCCATCTTGAAAATTCGCCTTGTCCTTAAGGCAGAAGTTTGAAAATTGGGTGTGGGATGTGTCACGGTTGGTGAGTGCAATTTGTATTGTGATTTTTGTATCTCTCGCTCCATGTAAATATTTATTTGGCACTACTTATACCAAAATCTTGTGATATTACATATATTTTTGTAATTCTAATACACAGGCTCTGTGAGAGCTAAATAGATTGAATTCCATGCAAATCAGAAACTTTTTGAGGAAAATTCAATATTCCGCATATGGTGCATGACTGTGCACTTCATCACACACGATTTTGCAACCCAGTGTATCCTTACAAATTCTCTTTTCATTGCTTGTTAAGTGTTTTGGTTTTGCTTTGCACGACCATGGGTTTTCATGAGCACGATCGTGTGCCTTCTTCATCTAGCTATATGGATCTGGCCGTGAATTTTCATGCCACGCATGACCGTGCACCTCACTGTGCACGATCATGCACAAACAAATCTTCCTTATGGACATTTTCATGAGTTATGAATCCTGGTTATGCGCATCCTTCGTGCACGATTGTGCGCTAAAGATTCTTCATTCATGATGATTTATTGAGTTATGGACTCTGCTTATGCGCCTCTTTCGAGGTCGACTGTGCGTGTTGCGCAAGAGCATTGTGCAAATAACAATTCCACGTGTTAAGTGATGTGCATATAACACATCAATTCTAATATATAAAACACATGAGTGTACCAAAAGAGATCATAAAATAACTTTTTATTCATTAAAGATAATGTACATGTCTATCTCAGGTACAAGAAAAATGACTAGACATATCCATATATACAAACTGCAACAATCTCAAAACAAATGACAACAAATCTAACCAGTGGGCGAACCACGTCTTCCCTTTGCTTTTGATCTGCCTCCGCAGGTATCCTCTTAACGGGGTCTGGTAGCTGACGGTCAGATCCTAAAAAGAGAAATCGACTAGTTAGTTTAGAAAATTAAAGTTCCTTACCTCTTCAATCACACTACATGCAAATACGAAGAGTCAACGTCAAAATGCAGTTATAAATTCTATATGAACATGTGTAGTAAAATAGTAAGTAAATGAAACACGTAAGGTACTGTACGTTGAACTAGTACAACAAAAATAAATAATTTCTGATATCAAATTCTTATTTCTTGCATTCTTATTCATTTCTATATCCAGTTCAAGATTCATATCGAAATGCTGAGGGTCAGTCTCAATTTTCTCAAACATCTAGGCCCATCATATCAATGTCCGCTCTAGAACTCTCAACAACGCAATAGGCTTCCACGCCTTCTAGATTAGACATTTCAATATCAAATTCGTTACTTACTAAGATAAAACTATAATAGAATCTATTATATAATCTATTATATATTATATAAAACATATTATTACATGAATATTGTTTTTATAAGAGACTATTATTATACTTACTATAGAGATAATCTCAAACTGCCTACTCTAAAAGAGTAGTATGATGAATACATTGCATAGTTTCGGGAAAGGTACGAAACGAATTGAAAAAAAAGTGGTACTGAAATCATTTGTCCTATATGCGCAAATGTAATTCAGGCAAATCTTCCCCCAGAGTAGCACATGAACCTTAAAGAATTGAAATTAACCACTCCTCTACTAAACCCCCCGAATCAGAAACCCTAATTGAATTCAAAATTAATTTATGTAAAGAAAAAGAAGATGGGAAGAGGAAGAAGGCTCACAGTGAGAAGTTGTAGCCCAAACTGTCGGCCAAGTACAACAGAACCACAGGGAAAGGCAACAACGACACAAGCAAAAGGAAACAACACCACAAAGAGCCACCTTACAGCTTATTCAAACTTTTTCCACACTACCGTCAAGTGGAAAATAGAGCTCCGAGCAGAGTAAAGGAGCAGCAAGCATGGCCTAAGCGTCCATGCCCGTCAAAACCTCTAGGAGGCGAGAAGAGATGGAAGTATCGGGAGGAAGCATAATAATATATCGAGGATAAGTATAAAGAGAGAACACTCCGCCTCACATAATCAAGTCCAATTAACATATCAACCATTAAATTAGGAAACTAATAATCGGCCCAGGCTAATGTTATTCATAAGAACTAGCCATGTGCCAACCCACTAGAAACGCAAGTCAGCCCTCAACCATCAAAATGTGACGACATAGCCAGTGTCCAACATAATGACCTCAATTCAACCATTAAACCATCTGCAATATTTCTTTTAATAACAAAATTTAAACGAAAACAAAACTAGCATCGCAAAATCATCGAAAATCACGAGCCTCAAAATAAATTGTGTGACGTCGGATCGACACTGAATTTTATTTTCTTCATTGAGGGATTTTCTTCTTTTCCTATTTTAAAAACATATAATTTTTTTTACCAAATAAACTTGGGTGCGAGTCTTACATTGAGGAAGCTAGGAGAAAGAAGAAAGCGTGGAGGCGAGAGCCCTCAGACCGAAGGAAAACCGGATTGACAACCCGCAACTCTTTCCTAAGCATTCGAGGAGAAGCCTATCTTCTCGATTGCTCAAAACCTTGGTTGTTTGAGGTTTTCCCCTTGCGTTCTTGTAGTTTTGATCAAATCTATTGTATTTGTATATTCATACATTTTCATGTCTCATAATGCTAATGATGATATATGTTTATATTCTACTTGAGGTGGTTTGGTTTGATGCAAACTTTTGTTAATTTAGATTTTCTTAATGTTTTTAGTTACCATGAAACCCACTCTAACGATCACCTAAATACTTGAGGTGGTTTGGTTTGGTTTTGATCAAATCTCTTGTTTTTCGTTTCAATATTATAATCTCGGGTATTTCTGTGTCGTGTTCCCTATGGAAACAATACACTCACACAATCACACTTACTCTTTATTACTTGCGACCAGTACAATGCCAACTTCCTTCGGGATTTGCAACGCTCGCTCGCCGTGCGTCAGCCGTCCACCCATGAGGCTTTAGACGGGGTTGACCACAACACCAAGACTAGATCGAGGGAAAGATACTCCCAGGGCAATGCACATATCCTGGATGAGCTAAGGGAAGTAGTCCATTGGGATGATGCCCGACTGGATCGAAGGTAATCCCGTCTCCATCGGCGTGATGGTGAAAGATGGTTGCCGTTGACAGACTCCTGGGAAAGTGGTGTAGAGGTGGTCGGGCAGGTCGACTTGATGTCATGCCTGTGTACGCGACAAAGTCTATTGCCATTGTTGGTTGAGGAGAATGGAAGGATACCGCCTGATGGGTGAGGGAGGCTTCCCATACCAAAAGTAAAGGAACTCCCACTTGATGAAACACATTTTCATGTCGTCCCAGTTGAAATACATGTCACCGTGAGTACGAAGCCATGCGACGCCCAGTATGATGTCAATGCCACTGAGCTTAAAAGAATAGAAATATGATCGGAGATGGCAGAGGCCCACAATCGTTTCTATGCCCGTACAAAGGTCCACAATGGCTCAACGACGATCATCACCTAAGAAAATGGAGGAATGAAGAGTAGGAGACGAGCGAATGTCGTGTTATATTACCAAACACCGAGAGATGATTGTGACTGGTCCCAATGCCAATCATCACAATCACGAAAGTGCCATACATGGTACCAGAGATCTTCATGGTTTTGTGGCCAGAGATGCTACCAACGACGAAGCACGAATGGTCTAAACAATGTAACCTCGCTCGAGGTCCATTGTCGTATGGTGTGTCATTGCCCTCTTGGGCTTCAGAATCCCCAAGGATGACTTCGGGGTCCTCCGGCCAATGGTGATGCGAAGCTCCTTCAGGGGGCAGTCATGAGTCGGGGGTTATATGGTCGTTTACAACAAAAATAGAGACACTTAGTGCTAACATCATGGTACTCTTGGTTGGTCATCTGTGGGCCGGCCGATGTCCGGGTAGGTGGTCCAAGACGTTGGGGAGTTGCGGTATGCTCCTGGAGTGATGATTAGAAGGGTGCTGAAGGGCATCCAAGCACGAAAAACTCCACGGCGTACGTCCAAGGTCGACGAATGTGACATTGATTGCTGCTTCCACCAAGCAGGCAAGATCCATAGCATCAGTAATCAACAGAGGGTTTTCGAAGGCGGGAGCGGATGTGGGGAATTAGCCCCTGCATGAAGAAACCCAAGTAATGATCTGACGGTAAGCCCAGAACGCGCGTGGCCAGTGCAATGAACTCATCAATGAAGTAGTCAAGGAAGCCGGATTCGCTAACACCGTGCAAATGTTCCACTACCATCCCGAAATAGGAAACATCGTAGGCTCGAGCTGAGGATGAGGTCCTGCCGGAGTTACGACCAAGAGAGGGAAGAATTGTTCTGCTAGAGCCAACGAGCCCAATGAAGAGCCGACCCTTCCATGTTGACGAGAGCAACAAGAATCTTTGGGGACTCTAGTGGGGGTGATGGATGCCAAAGAGTTGCTTCACGTGCTCAATCTAACCTAGGGGATTCATGTCCATGAAGGTTGGAACATCGAAGGAGCAGTGCAGTGAAGAGCCGTGGGAGGCGGCGGTGAAGGCTCACAGATAAATCTGGAAGGTATGCCTAAGACTGAAGGGGAGTCGACATGGGTAGTGGACGAGGTACCTGATTGGCCTACGATGAATTGATCAAGCTTCGCGCCCAAATATAGTAGGAGGGCCTAAAGAGAGGCGATGGACTTCTCATGAGCGTTGAGGTGGCGAGAGATTGTCAGATCGGTTGAGGGACTGAGCCGTGGGAGTGTCCGAAGGTCCTATTGAGCATAGACGAGGCATACAACTGTTGGCTATGGCAGGCAGATCACAGGAATCCTGCGGATAGGCGGAACTGGAAGGCCGTAGGAAGCATATGGTGGCGGAACTGGAAGGCCAAAGGAAGGAAATGATAGGCATAACTGTTGTTGCACAGGCCACACGCGAATAACGAGCAAATTCGCTGATCATGGGCGGACGAACAAGCCGAATGCGCTGAGGTGGAAGAGTGCGGGTACAACGTTTGACGTGTAGAAGCGTTTGTGGGGATTTTTCGGTGCGACTGGCAGAACCGAGTGTGGACAGGTGAGGCAAAAGGAGCGTCGCAGGATCGTGCTTTAGGCGACAGAGATCACGACCAGAAGAGGGCAGAACAAAGCCAAATTTTACGTGGGGGGGGGATGGGTTCGGTTGCCCTAGTGGGGCTGTCGGAATTTCGAGAAGGGGGATTAGGGAGGAAGAATATATGAGAGAAATAACACCTAGGATTCCAATTTCATTAAACTTCCAAGACAATCAAAATAAGCGCCATACATACACTTATACAGTGAGCAATTTAGAAGCACACAAGAGGCAAATAGTAAATAATCACACAACCCGAGACAGATGCGATAATAAAACATAGAGTTGACAGGTGCGCGATGCCCGTGCGCACTACTGGTTAACATTCACCGTAATGTTGAGATTCGTGTCCTCGTATCCTCTGTCCTGACCTCGATATACACACCCTGTCCTCATCTCCTCATCCCTCGCCATCGTCCGTATTCGTAACTGTTATCCTCAAGTTTGTATGCTTATTCTTTTTTAGTGTCATCATTGTTCATTTCTTCCTCCCGTCCATTTTCTCAAGATTGTGCTCCATAACAATGATCCAATCTGTTTGGATCCCCGACAAAAGGTCATTGACAATATCTACTCCACAATCCTCACTCATACATCTACATGAGGAAGTTAAACACACCTTTTGTAACACATGAATTACAACGAGTAGTGGTTGGAGAGCATGTTCGCAATATCATTACGTGATTACATCTTTAGCATAGATTTCTGCTAAGCTGGCAGATTGAACTCAGACGTGCTCTTGCAACCTCTTTGGTTCCACTTGCTTCCTCTTTGGTTCACTCTTACCGCCTCCTCCCCGTGACAACAACCTCCAGTGGTCACAATCAGCCTGATAGCCTCATCGACTTATGCAAACCCCACAACCCTTGTCCTTACCTTTGACCAACTGTTTGTTACTACCCTAGACCATACATTACAACTCCCGCAACTGACCAAATTGCTACTCCTCCAGCCTCCATTGATATTACTCAACATGCACCTCCAATGGATACCAAATTGGTGCCAGCCATCCTACCCGTACCAGCTTGACATCCACCACCACAATAACTACCCTGATCACTCTTCCCACCCCAACTACAATACTCCACCACGAGAACACCAACTAAAAACACCTTTCTAACCCTACATTCTACAAACATCCCTCCCCTAGTCGCCCCGCTCGACCCAACCCAATGAAATTTCTGCATCTAATCACCAACAATGACATCATAAACCAACACCCTGATCTTCATCGCATTTCCACAACCAACTGTGTACCTCACTCCGCTTCTCTTGCACAAGATCATTGCACCCACTGCCTCACCGCCATTCCAATATAATTGAATATCATAGGCTTCTTTATTAGGAAATATGTGTTAGGAACCAGGATTGAGATTTTGCCATAGGTTAGTGAAGAACCAGATCAAAGTCGAGGCTTCTTTCCTTGTTCTACCTCCTTTAGTAACCTTTGGAGTGCCTATGATCAAAATTCTATCTAAGTGGAGAAGAGTGATTAAAGGTATAAAAAGGGGGAGAGAAGATTACCGAATTATGTTAAAATTGCTTAGACATCCCCTTCATCACAGGCGTATCAATACCCGTTGACAAAATTACATAGATGTCCCTTCTTAAGAAAGAAATGCCATAAAATAAATTTGCGGAAATTGTAAAAGATAATGCAGATAAAAATATTGCAAAAAATCTTCAGTGCATCATCAAGTCATGACAGTTTTCTTTCTGCTTGTGAACGAACATCCCTAGAACACGTTTATAACATTTCTCTTCGCTTCCGAACGAAGCTTGTTTTAAAGCTCAAGGGACATATAGGCATCTCTAAAGGCTCCCCGGGTGGTTCGAATTCCAACGGATCGGCCCACTGAATCAAGACTTCTTCTACCCTGTAGTTAAGGCGAATGCGTAGGGCTCTCGCTGGTACATTTAAAATAAGACCCTATGCAATGAGAGTTAGAGTTGTCGTGTTGAGAGATGGTTCCGCCTTGTGTTGCTTTAATAAAGAGACATGAAAAATTGGATAATATTTGGTGTTAGGTGGAAGTTCTAGCTTGTAGGACACATCGCCCACCTTGCCAATGATCTTGAGGGCCATAAAATTTGAGAGCGGGTTGTGGGTAACACTATTGGGAGTGGGGAGGTGGGGGGAGCTAGCAATGTGGACGGAGTTTGAGCCATGCCCAATCACCTATCTCGAGGTTCAACTCCTGCTGGTACTCGTCATAATGCTTCGGTACATGCTCTCGAGCTTGGAGTAAGTGTGTATTGCTGCAACCAAGGATCTCTTCTTCTGTCTACAGGGCTCGATCTATGCCTTCTACCTTGGCAGACTTAGGGATATATGAAAGCAGTTGTGGAGGATCGTTCCCAAACATCAATTGGAAAGGCATTGTACGCAGTGACACATGATAAGAGGTATTGCAACAATACTTTATCCATGGAAGCCAATTGCCCCGGTCCTTGGGTTTTTATGAACTAATATACTGTAGATACATTTCTATAATTATGTTGACCACCTTTGTCTGACCATCAGATTGCGGGTGGTAGGATAACAACAGTGCTAGTTTGGCTCCAATCAACCTAAAAGGTTCCTGCCAAAATCGGCCTGTGAACTTGTCTCTATTCGAGAAAATTGTATCCGGAAGCTCGTGGTGGTGAAAATTTTGCTCAAAAATTTCTTGGGCATTGCCGAGAGATGTATATGAGCTATAGGAATAAAATGTGCTCCCTTAGAGAGAGATAAACAACCACAAATAAGACTATCTTGCCCTTAAATGAGGGAAGCTCGTCAATGAGTTCATGGATATATCAACCCAGACCTCAGTGAGAATCATCCGTGTTTGGAGCACTCTCGATGGTAGCATATGCTCCGCCTTGTTGCGTTGACATGTGGGATACTGAGAGACAAACCTTTGTACTTCTCATTTGAGGCCCTTCCAAAAGTAGTCTGCATGTGTACAATGCAGGATCTTTTTGAACGCCTTCATGTGCCCCATTGTGCACTGCAGCAATGATGGTGGGATCAACTTTGACAAAGGTAGAAGACAAATCTTTCCTCTACAGTGAATAAGACAATCTGTCAGTCCACTTCTCGTTGTATCACCCTCTTGAATACTGATGCAGAGCTTTAAGAGAGTGGCGGACCTTGTAATCTCCTCACGCAAGGTATCCAAAAGGTCCATTGATGATTGATGATAAGCCGAATGTCTCTTTGTTCGTCATCTTGGCATGACAATGCATCAACATCTTTATTAAAACATCAAGTGGTATTTTATCGTGATGTCATATCCCAAAAAGCTTGCTCACCCAATGTTTTTGTGGTGTATTTATCTGTTTTTTTCTGGAAACTACTTCAAATTATAATGACCTGCTTGAATGAGGAACAATCTCCCTCACAAATACGTTCGCTCGTGCTGCATGAACTTGGAGAGCCCAATATGCTCTTGTTCTTATGTTGGTAAATTCAGATGGAGGACAATGAGTTTGCGGCTGTAAAGTGCGTTTGAGTTTTTCTCTTGTTGGAGGACTTATCCAATGCAAGACCTGAAATTCCTGGTGGGCAGCTAGCCGCTGGAAGGACCCGTTGGAGCAGGCCCGTAAGTGGTGCCGTGATAATCCCGTAGTCTGAATAAACTTGCGGTAATATCCCGCATGTCCCAAAATCCCTGCACCCCTCTTATTGTTTGTGTAGGTCATTCTTTAATTGCTCTGCTTTTCTTGGGGCCCGCTGAAACCTCGTTTTAGTGGATAACATGCCCAAAATAGCTCAATGAGTTACTCTGGATGGTGCATTTATCCCTCCGTAGGAAGAGACCATGGGCTTTTCTGAACTGTAGAACTATCTGCAGGTGTTGTAGGTGCTTGAATGGTTTTGCTATAAACAAGAATGTTGCCAAAGGAGACCAAAATAAATTTTTGCATGTGGACGATGAATACATCATTCATCAAAAATTGAAACGTGAATGTGATGTTGGTGAGCCCAAAGGACATCACAAGGAACTTAACTCATGGTGGGTATGTAAGACCTCGATATCTTCTGAATGCCTCTGTACTTTATGGTAGACTGAAACTGAACGAATGTTCCATTTGGTAACACACCAACACCATAAAGCTCATCTGAAACTTCTTTACCACAGAGATTTGAAATTTATCATTCATTGTTTTCTCATTCAACTGACAGTAGTTCACACAAAATCTCAAGGAGTCCTCTTTCTTTTGAACCAAGAGTGCGTGGGAAGACAAACATGAGACTTGGTCGAATGATCCCCTTGTTGTAACATCTTGTGACATTGTTGTTCAATCTCATCTTTTTGACAATAAAGTTAGTGGTATGGTCATACCACCACTGGTGGAGTCTTCAGAAGTAAGCAAATACCGTGGTCCTGCCTGCGAGCCGACGGTAAACTGGATGACTCAATGAATACATCTAAGGAGTGAAGTTGCTCTTCCAACCTTTCGATGTTGGGCTTTTGCCCTTGTAGTGCCTGTACCATGATAAATATCATTGTTTTTTGTCCCTGGCAGATGACCTCCTGCCCAATTAATTTGAAGGTCATAGTGGATGGTGCAAAATCCTGTAAGATGGTTCTCACTGTGCTCAACCATTTGACATCCAACACCACATGAAACCAATCCTACGGAATGACATGTAGCCATGTATGTCGAGCGCAAAGCTGTCTTCACTTACTTGATCTCCACTCCTTCACAGAGCCCCAGGCTTGTCACCCTTTCCCTATTGGCCTCTGTGACTTGTATCCCTTGCTGAGCTTGGCTTTTGATTGGAAGATTTAATCGCTCAATGGCACTCCACTGATAAAATTGTGTGTGCTATCGCAGTCTACTGTTGTTAGTAGTGAATGACCCACCACAATTGTTCGGATCTGCATGGTGCAAGAGTTGCGACCTCCATAACGTGGAGGGAAATCTCTGGCTATTCCTGATCTACATTCCCCCCCTTGATCATCCAACTATAATCGAAAGAGCTTATTACAGTGATGAACACACATAAGGTTCATTGCAGTTGAAACTAAGCCCTCGGGCACATCTATCTGTTATATCTGCCCGAGATAGTTTATTCACATAAGTGGGGTCCAATTTACTTCAATTGAATGAGGTTACCCAATAGGTTGCTGCACAGAGGCGGTCTGAAGCGCAAATTGCAAAATGTTTGAAGTCTTCCCGGTTCATGTGTGGGTATTCCCATAAGAATTGTGCTTAGCATAGTTTGGTTGATTTCACTAAGCGATTAGCCACCAGATTGATCCATTTCTCCATTAGTGTCAATTGATTGATGAAAAAAATTATTCATAATGTGTGAACCTAGTGCAGTGGCATGTCGACTTGGGATGAACACACTAAATGCAACCTTAAACGCAATGTCTTACGATTTAAATGCAATGGATGTCCGTATTAAAATTACCCCAATAATTAAAATCTATAAGTCAAACAGAGGCGCAAACAATCACAAATTTTAATTAAAAAGAAACAAGCTTATGCGCGGGGCGACCGAGGCACAAGTATTTTAAGCGCGGACGGAATAGGCCCTGTAAGTCACGCGACGTCCAGTACTAACGACAAATAATAAAGACAACCACTGCAGATAAGGTGCCAGGTATTTAACAATAAAAAATAAACTCCAAATACAACTTACACGTGCAGGCGGTGAGAATGACAGTTGATTGCAGGTATCCAAAGTCACTGCAGAGTGGGGAAGGCGTCGGGAGAGGGTTCTGGACTGGTGGGAAGGCTCGGGTGGCGTGTGGCTGGATGAGGAAGCTGATGGCTGTAGGGGTTCACAGAGGCGAGGATTTGGTGGGCTGGCAGCAAGGGGAGGTCGGCCAACGATAGTGGAAGGCGGTATAAGGGCGGCTATAGGAAAACGGGGCTGAGAATGGATTTGGACAACATGGAAATTATTGTCCAAGGCTGCTAGGGAGTCGTTTGGATCTGAACTGCAAGAGGGGGAGGTTGTGGAAGGGGAATGAGAAACAGTGAGGGAATGACTATTATAAGGGAAATTTATGGTGGGGAAAGATTGCTAGTGATTGGAGGATGTTGGTAGAGGGTATGGAGGCGGCGGGACAACATGTGGATTGGATGGGGGTCAGCGATGGGATCTGAACGTCTGGATGCGGAAAGAACGACGTTGAGAGAGGGGCGCGCGGAAGAGGGATATCACCTTAGAGTCACACCAAGGGGGTTTCTTCTGGCTTTTCTGAGGGAAATTTAGGGTGGGGAAAGGTTACTGGTGACTGAAGGATGTTGGTAGAGGGTATGGAGGCGGCATGACAACATTGTGTAGATGGGAAGGGGATCGACGATGGGATCTGCGTGGTTGTATGTGGAAAGAATGATGGGGAGAGAGGGGCGTGGGGAAGTGGGGTATCTCCTTCGCACCAGGGGGGAGTTCTTCTGTTGTCGCACTAGAGGAACGAGGATCGACGGTTTGCAAACTGCAAACTAATATTCGATTCCCACGATAACTAACCTTGCGCTATTTAAAAAAAACATAGGGTACCCGAATCAGACGGCTTATAATATCAGGTCCGATCGGATGTCAAATATAACTCAAAACATAAAAAATAATATATCAAAACGACTCGGAACGACCATCCTGGCGCAGCCATGGACTTAGATCTCTGGAATAGGTAGCGGTTCTCCGCCTCCTGCTGGAATATACCCGTGCTGGGCATGGCATGCCATCAGAACCACAATGAGATCTTGTTTTCCGTCAAACAAAGGGAAATCCAACTTCACATACCGTGGAACACGTTGAGTATCACCTCTAGGTGGAGGTATATCTCTCGGGAGGTTCAATTGTTAAAATGCTACCCCTCCTAGTAAATTTCAGAGAGTCCCAATGAGTTCAAGTTGGTGGTTTATGTGTCAGAGGGTCCGAATGATCCCCCCTTCAAAACGCCTTATTAGAGGCTGAAAACCTCATAACAACATCTAGAAACCACCCATTGGAACTTCTTTGACTATATGGTGGTGGCTGTCGGGTGACTGGTGGTCTGACTTGACCAAGACGTTGCCGACTACTAGACGGCCTAGTGCGTTGCTTGCCCACAACTGAGCTGCAATCTTGCTCCAAATGGGATCACTGGGAGATTTATCTCCCGTTGTAAGCTCTTTTTGGAGACGATGACCCCACATACAGTGAATCCAAGTGTGTATGCACCTTGGCTAGGGCAATGACGTGCCTCACTTCGCTCGCGGCTGCATCAATGATAACCTTGGTGAGCATTACCTCGATTTCTTCGAGTTGATCCCATCCATGGCTAGTGGCTCTGATACCATGATGTTAGGTACCTAGATTGAGAACTTGTCACGGGATGGTGGAGAACCGGGTTGAAGTTATTTTGTTATTTTTGGAGTGGCCTATGATGGAAACCCTAGCTAGGAAGAGAAGAGAGATTAGAGGTAGAGAGTGGAAGAAAAGATGCGAGCATTAGATTAAAACTTGCTTGGGCATGCCCTCTTCATCGCATGATATAAATACTCGCAGCCAAAATTGCATAAATATCCCTTCTCAAGAAAAAATGCAATAAAATAATCCTATGGAAATTGTAAAAGATATTGTGGATAAAAATATTGCGAAAAGCCTCAAGTGCACCGTTAAGTCATGACGGTCTTCTTTCTGCTTGTGAATGGACACCCCAGAATGCGTCCATAACAATATGCTTATGGGTCATTCTTATTAAATAGTATTTGTTATATTTTATAGTAATTATATAGTTTTGGTAGCTTTGTTGTTCACGTGAAATCATACATTTAATCACAAATCATAATGTCCAAATTACATATATATATATATATATATAGAGAGAGAGAGAGAGAGAGTGTGAGAAATACAACAACAATAACAACGACAACAACGGTAAAGCCTTTATCTCACTATAATGGGATCGGCTATATGGATCCTTTATCACCATTGTGCCCTATCTAAAGGAGTGAGAAATAAAGTAAAGAATATTATATATATATATATATATATATAATAAATTACAAAAATATGATGGGGATGAAAAAAGTATAGTACAGGAGAACGGTGAGAGGTTGAAGGTACTGTCATCGCCGAGAATACTCGCACTGGAAATACATATGACAATTTGAGTAATACGGCCATTTGCAGATACTATGCAGGTGCGACATCATGCCTGTTTGTATGTTTGTTCTTATTTTAATGCCTTCTTCATTCATCTTCCCCTTCTCCATCCCTGGAGATTGGCTCCATAATGTATACGCTAAGCTCAAAAGCAATAAGAGAGAATAAGCTCGGACCGTAAGCAAATGTTTTATTGACGCAGGACGAATCTATAGACGGCCGAAAATCGGTGACCCAACCCTACATGCTATGCAAGTCCGACGGCAAGCCACAATAAGATAATAATTAAAACACCCACACAAATAAATTCACAGCAAGACATAATAATTAATTAGGGCGAAACAAGCTTCATGCCACTACGCGGACAGCAGTGGCGGTCTGCCAGGCCGGCGTATCCTCAACAAGCAGTTGGATCCCAGGAAGTAACCAGGCGGATAGCAATTATATCCGCGGAGTCTGGCATGAAGCGGACTGAAGAACTGGAGCTCTGCAGACCGGCTTGGCAGTTGCCTTAGTCTTGCTCTGGTGCAGCGGCAAGTGGTAGCCGCGGAGACCGCCAGTCAGTGCGGACTGATACTGGAGCTCGCCGGGACACCATATATGAAAAGTCGCCAATTGGCCCCAAACGGACCCAAAACTCGTCATCCACTGCAAGTCCTCCTCTATGCTCCGCATCACTTAGAGCAACTATAGCGCTTGACTTGGAGGAAATGGAGGATGTTTGGCTTAAATGCTCAGAGGCCACAACAGATTTGGGACTGAAATAATAGTTGAGGCTTGAGCTCCGAGGCCGCAATCAAAAGAAGGTTTTGAAAAGATGCCAAAAATTTGGCGATAGAGGCCTAAAACTCTAAGATGAACATCGGAAGATTGAAAGAAAGTGAAGCTGAGAAGAGACAGCATGTATTGGAGTTTTAAGGCTTATTCCTAATTTTTATCCTTATATGCAATTGCAAGATAGAAGATTCACAAAATTAAATTTTTTGTAAGCGTCCCTTTTGCTGCTCTTGTAAATATTTGTGGCTTTATTGGAAAGAAAAATGCGTAGGAATAAATAAAAGATTTTGTAAGTTTCAAAATATTTGAATGTGCCTTTTAAGTTTATCTGACTTCAGTAAAATAAAAATATGACTTAACTTTCGAATTCTCACCACTTTCTTTCAGGCAATTGCTTTTGGAAATTGATGCATGCCATAAAATCCATGGATCCTGGCCAACTGAATGGAACTAATGGAGATGCAATATCAACCAGCAAAAAGATCTTAGATCTTAAACCTGCTCGTGCTGGTGCATCAGGAGTTGGCTTGCCTTATGCTCCTGCGGGATGGCCACATCCTGGAGATAATTGGACATGGAGCGTAGGGCATAGAAAAACTCTTTCCGGACACTGGATAGATCGGTCACTTCATCCACCCAATTATTTCCCAAAAATTTCTGGTTGCAAGGCAAGGTTTCAAAGCAGAATTTCGCTACGACAATATATTCGGAAGGAATTTCCCAATGCAGACGTTGATGCCTTTTTTGCGTCTTTTGTATGGAAAGTTCCTGCATGCACTGGGAGCGCAGGTTTGCTTTTAGTCCAGTATATATTTTTGTCTATTCAGTTTGACATTTTTTATGTTTTGCTCTTGATGCGGAACGAAAACGCGGATCCGCAACGGAGGACGAATTTTGGGCCCGTCTGAGGCCGTCGATTGACTACTTACCATATATGGCGTATCCGGGTCGATGATCCGACTTCACAGATGCATCCGGCTCATCGTTTACCTACGATTTCATATATTACTTTGTTGTTTTAGCTTTTATTTTCATGTAATTGGGCCCTCCACATCCCCAACCATTCGTAGTCGTTGATGTCGGGGTGCCCTAATCTTCTTTATGTATAAATAAGAGTGTATGGGTGCTGGTATCAACTATTGCTGAATTTGGAGACAAAGAATCCCGGATTCCCACGATCACCCTACGGTGCCGACTCCGTGGAACCCTAGGTGACGAATCTTAGGTGCTCTTCTTCCTTCCTAAGGTAATACCTAACCCTAGCCTTCATTTTCCACCCCCTAATCCCTTTACCACCTCCCCCAACCCTCCCAAACAGCAGCCGCCCTTGCTGCGAGCCTACACCTGCCGCACTCCTTGCTGCGATCCTGCAGCCGCCGCTCTCCTCCCCGTCCAAACAGCACCACCGCCCCCATCCTCTCACTTCCTCCAGCCCACGAAGCACCCTGACAGTGACCACCGCCTTCCCCTCCCCCCCTTCAGTCTGACACCCAGATCTGTCCAGATCTGCCCCCGATCAAGTTTTTCCTGGCTGTTTTCCTGCGATTCCAGCAAACCCCAACCCCGATCTCACCCCGCCAAACCTGCTGCCACCTGTGAGCCTCCTGGAGGACCCACCAGCCTTCTACTTTCGTTGCTACATCCCAAATCCCATCCCAAACCTCCAGATCCAGCCGCTGTCCCGTCGTTTCAGCCACCGGTTCCTCTCCCGATCGTCCCAATTGTGCCGCACATCTCCGAATCCGCTCTCCTACGACAGCCCCTTGCTCAGTGAGTATTTACTTTGTTGTATGGATTAATTTCTCAATATTAATATATGATGATGAAACTTCGTATTTGTTTGGATCACTAGTATCGTGGTTGTTTGTTTTCGATTATTTTGTGATTTGCAAGATTTATTCGCTGTGCACTTTTGTTTTGGCGCTCAACACGGAGAAAAGCCTAAACCCGCTTGCCTAAAGAAGTTATTTTGTTTTGCTAATATTATTTGCGTGCAATTTGATTATTTATTGCTTAATTTGAATTCGCCGTCGGATTTGCAATGCATGTAGGGTTAGAGCATCATTCATCTGT
The DNA here is from genome assembly GCA_039583875.1 of Platanthera guangdongensis. Lineage (NCBI taxonomy): Eukaryota > Viridiplantae > Streptophyta > Magnoliopsida > Asparagales > Orchidaceae > Platanthera > Platanthera guangdongensis. Next base: position 134,533,081 of record CM077154.1, on the reverse strand, counting down.
CACCTATAAATTTGTCTTGCGTCAGCTCTTTTTGGGATGCAAGGAAAGGTTTCATTGTTAGTTTGATAGCCGTATCATTTTGTATTTGATTTCTCTAGACAATAGGCTAAGATGCAAAGTGTTTTGAGCAAAACTAGGAATAACTTGGTATTGACAATGCATCTATAGTTAAGAAAATAGAGTTTTTAGTTTTTCACTTACTAAATTTGAGATGTCCAAATGGCAAGTTCACCGGTCCCTTTTCATCACCATTATATACAATTTTTTTTATTTAGCACAAGCAGTCCTATAGAAAGGCCATATTTGGATTTTTATGTTAAACCCAACTTATCCAATTTTGTTCATTAAATATAAAATTTATTTATTTTAAGGGTTTTTGTTAGTTCTATCTTAATGAAGATCATAGGAGCAGATTTTTACTTCTTGGTGGTTGGCAAATTGTCTTCAATGCTAGATGCCATGATCGGATCCTTCAAAATTCTGTCAAAATGATTATGTAATGTTAGAAAAACCCATGTAAATAGCCCAGTATTGGGCCCTTTTATTTTCTTCTTTCTTCTCCTCCTATTAGTCCTACATCATTGTATAGGATTTCTTCTCCTCTTCTCTCTCCTATATATTTGTATTCTCTCCTTGTATTTGAATACTGAAGATATACACACAAGCTTTGAGCTCTTTCAACATGGTATCAGAGCCAGGTTATCCGACCTCGCGGTTTCACTTTCTCTAACCGCACGGCTTGTCTTCTTCGCCTGTCCGCTCTTTCTCTGCGACCTGGTCCTCTAACTCGCACCGAGTAGCGGCTTTTCTACCCGTCTGTCCTTTCCGCGGCTTCTCCCTTGCTAAGCCGCTGCCCTCTCCTCTTCTTCTCTCCCTCCCGCGGATCCACCCTCTGTCACTTTTATAACCTCTCTTCTCACCCCGTGGGCCCCACTTCTCCTCCTGCGGCTTCTCTTGCCGCTTGCGGTTTGCCTGCTTCAAGCCGCTCGAGTTCTTACTCGCGGTCTCTCTCCTCTAGCCGCTCGAGTTCCTTCTCGCGGTCTCCTCTCTAGCCGCCCGAGTTCTTACTCGCGGTCTCTCTCCTCTAGTCGCTCGAGTTTCTTCTCGCGGTCTCCTCTCTAGCCGCTCGAGTTCCTACTCGCGGTCTCTCTCCTCTAGCCGCTCGAGATCTTACTCGCGGTCTCTTTCTTCTAGCCGCTCGAGTTCCTACTCGCGGTCTCTCTCTTCTTGCCGCTCGAGTTCCTACTCGCGGTCTCTCCCTTCTTGCCGCTCGAGTTCCTACTCGCGGTTTCCTTTTTTTTAACCGCTCGAGTTCATCCTCGCGGGCTCTCTCTCTAGCCGCTCGGTTTCCTCTCGCGGTCTCTGCTTCTGCTGGTCGCGCGGTCTGTTTTCCTTCTAACCGCTGCGACTTCTCCTTCTCTCTTTCAGGCTGTCTTTTCTCCCTCCTTTGCTTCGCCGCTGGTGGTTTCTCTGTAACCGTGCGGGTTGTCCGTCTATCTCCCGCACCTGGTTGCGGCCTCGTTTCTTGCCGCGCGTTCTCCAATTCGCGGCGGTCTTCCCCGGCTCCATGGGCTCCTCCATTGACTCTACCGGACAGGCGGCTAATCCTCCTGCTGACCGCCCGACTTCTCTTCCTGATCTTCGAGATGAGTTGCGGATCACCACTATCTCCTTATCTGGAAAGAAAAACTTTGTTCCGTGGGTCCACTCTGTTCGGCGTGTTCTTCAGGCCAAGGGCCTTGCGCTTCACCTTACTAACGCTCCTCCTGTCCCTAATACGGAGGATTGGTTACGCAATGACGGCCGAGTTCAAACATGGCTCCTTAATTCGCTGGAGGGTGAGCCATACCAAATGGTCATGTACCATGAGACTGCCAAAGCCATGTGGGAGGAGCTTCACTCCTTATACTCTGGCAAGGATAGTCTTCAGCACCTCTACGACATTATTACCGACCTTCAGTCTCTTGATGCTGGCGGGACGGCTGACATGACTTCCTTTGTTGCTCGGGCCAAGACTCTGGCAGAAGCCTGGATCCAGCATCAGCCTTCTACCACCGACCTTGCTGCTCAGCGCGCGCAAAAGGAGGCCGTTTGCATTGCCATGATGATGGCTCGTGTCCCACCTCACCTTCAGAGCATTCAGGCTCAAGTGTTGGCCTCGGCTTCTACTCCCTCCCTCTCTGATGTCTGCTCTATGCTCCTTCGAGTATCACCACCCCTGGATCCTCCGGCACCCTCCTCTCCGGCTCTCCTTCAGCAGGCCCTTCCCCCCTTACTTCCCCCACCGCCTTCTGCTCGCGGTGGACGTTCCGGCTCTCGCGGAAGGGGACGTGGGGGTCGGGCCCGCTCCAAGTGTTCCTACTGCGGCCGGGATGGCCACACGGATGCTGTTTGCTACAAGAAACATGGCTATCCTCCTCGCCCCACTGCCACTGCTGTTGATGGCTCCTCCTCCACTGGTACCGACCTTGCGGCTGTTCGCCTCCAGCTACAGCAACTCCAGGGACTTCTTAGCCCTCCTCCTGCTTCTGTTGCCTCCACCTCTACTACAGGTATTACTTGTCTTTCCTCCGGTCCGCGTTGGATCTTGGACTCAGGGGCTACTCATCACATCACCTCGCTGCGGCCTCTCCAGTACTCGGATGCCCCTCATCCGAAATCTATCACCGTCGCTAATGGTGCGATTGCTCCGGTCTCCGGCTTGCGCCGACATCTCTCTTGCCCCCTCCATCTCTCTTCGCTCGGCTCTTTATGTTCCGAGCTCTCCTTTTAATTTGCTTTCTGTTGACCGCCTCACTCATGATATGGATTGCTCTGTCACATTTACTCCCTCTTCTTTTTTGATACAGGATCGGCGGACGCGGACTACCATTGGTAGGGGACGACTGCAGAACGGGCTCTACCTTCTGGATGCCTCTCCCACTATTCTCTCATCTGTCTCCGCTGCTGACTGGCATCATCGTCTTGGGCATGCCCCTCTTCCTATTCTCCAAAAGGCGCTGCCTGATGTATCTTTACATGCTTTCAAATGTGATTCTTGTGTTTACGGCAAACAGCCGCGTACTTCTTTTCCTGCTCATTGTACTCGGAGCGCTGCTCCATTTGATTTACTACATTCTGATATCTGGGGTCCTTTTAAAGTTACCAGTATCTCTGGATACCGTTATTTTATCACCTTCATTGATGATTACTCTCGCAACACATAGCTTTACCTCCTCCGTGACCGCTCCGAGCTCCCTCGCATATTTCGCGACTTTATCCACGAAACTCGCACACAATTCTCTAAAACTATTAAAACCGTGCGCACCGATAACGCTCGCGAATACACCGGCCATGAATTTGCCAATCTATGTGCAGAATTTGGTATTCTTCATCAAACCTCCTGTCCCTACACCCCCCAACAAAATGGTGTTGCCGAACGAAAGAACCGCCACCTCCTCGATGTTGCCCGCTCACTCATGATTCACATGAATGTTCCAAAACTTTACTGGAACTTTGCGGTCTCCACTGCCTGTTTCCTCATCAACCGACTCCCTTCCTCGGTTCTCAACTCTGCCACTCCATTCAGTCTCCTCTTCCCCTCCACTCCGGCCTTCCCTATTACACCAAGGGTCTTTGGCTGCTCTTGTTTCGTTCACCTCCTGGGTCCCTCCTCGGATAAGTTGGATCCCCGAGCTGCCAAATCCATTTTTGTCGGCTATTCTCGCACCCAAAAGGGCTACCTGTGCTACTCTCCGGTCACTCGGAAAGTCATCGTCTCCGCCGATGTTACTTTTTGGGAAGATCAACCTTTCTTCTCCCCGCCTCCTGCTCCTTCCTCCACGACGACATCTCCACCAATCCCTATACCCCGCCCCGTCATCCCTACTACTGCGCCTGTTCCCCTACATCCTTCTACCCCTACGCCTGCTCCCTCCAAGCCACCAGTTATCCAGGTTTACTCTCGCCGCCTTCCTCCTCGTTCCGCTACTCCTCTGCAGTCGACCTCTTCCACAGCTACCCCGCGCCCTGCTGATCAGGTATCTCCCTCTACCGCTCATCCTCTGGCAAATTATGTCTCCCTGCATCGCCTCTCCCCCCAACTACACACATTTGCCACTTCTCTTTCCTCCATTTCGGTTCCTAACACTGTGCAGGAGGCGCTACAACATCCCGGCTGGAGGGCTGCCATGGAGGAGGAAATGGCTGCTCTCTGGGCCAACCAGACCTGGACTCTCGCACCGCTTCCCCAGGGTCAAAAACCGGTTGGGTGTAAGTGGGTCTTCGTCGTCAAACATGCCGTTGATGGAACGATTGACCGTCTGAAAGCTCGGCTGGTCGCCCGGGGCTTCACCCAACAACACGGGATGGACTATGAGGAAACCTTCTCTCCGGTGGCCAAACTCAACACCGTTCGTGTTCTTATCTCGGTGGTTGTCCATCGCCGGTGGCCCTTACTGCAACTGGATATTAAGAATGTCTTTCTGAATGACGACTTGCAAGAAACTGTCTATATGCAACAACCTCTCGGGTTTGAGACCACGGGGGAGTCTCAGGTTTGCCGTCTTAAGAAAGCTTTGTATGGCCTCAAACAATCACCACGGGCATGGTTCGACAGGTTCAGCAAAGCTCTTCGGGAGGTTGGTTTTTCTCGAAGCACGACAGACTTCTCTATGTTCACTCGCCACCGTACAACGGAGGACGGTTCTTTTGTTAGTATATGTTGATGATATCATAATTACGGGAGATGACTCACAGGGAATACATGAGGTCAAACGACATCTCGGTATAGTTTTTCAAACAAAGGATCTGGTACCCCTCCGGTATTTTTTGGGCCTTGAGGTTGCTAGACGACCAGATGGTCTCGTCCTTTCCCAGCGAAAGTATTGTCTCGACCTTCTCCATGATGCAGGTTACTCGGGTTGTAAACCGATCAATACCCCAATGGATGTGAATCGCAAGTTATGTGCTCAGGCCTATGACTCAGAATCTTTTACTTGAGAATCCTGAATACTATCGCCGTCTAGTTAGCAAATTGATCTACCTCACGGTAACTAGACCAGATATATCTTTTGCAGTTGGTATTGTCACCCGATATATGCATTCCCCGCGAAAATCTCATTTTCAAGCAGTTGAACGTATTCTCAGATACCTCAAAACAGCCCCTGGTCAAGGATTGGTCTACAGGACCTCATCTTCAGCTCCTACATTGATAGCCTACTCTGATACTGACTACGCTGGTTCTCTTGATGATCGACGGTCAACCAGTGGCTTTTGCACCTATTTTGGAGGACTTGATTACGTGGCGGAGCAAGAAACAAGCTGTTGTGGCTCGATTATCTGCTGAGGCTGAATACCGGGCAATGTCATCTGTAGTTTCTGAACTAACATGGCTGGAGAGTCTTCTTACCGATCTGGGTATAAAACTTCCTTCCCCAGCTCTTCTCCTTTGTGATAGCCAAGCGGCGATACACATTGCCAGGAACCCGGTATTCCACGAGAGAACTAAATATATTGAAGTTGATTGTCCACTTCATCCGAGAAAAAGTTCAAATGAACAAGATCGATCTGAAGCATGTTCCCGGGACAGAACAAGTGGCAGATGTACTCACTAAAGCTCTTCCTTGTACACTCTTCTATCAGTGCTTGTCCAAGCTTGGTGCATACGATTTGTACGCTCCAGCTTGCGGGGGAGTGTTAGAAAAGCCCATGTAAATAGCCCAGTATTGGGCCCTTTTATTTTCTTCTTTCTTCTCCTCCTATTAGTCCCACATCATTGTATAGGATTTCTTCTCCTCTTCTCTCTCCTATATATTTGTATTCTCTCCTTGTATTTGAATACTGAAGATATACACACAAGCTTTGAGCTCTTTCAACATGTAATATTTCTGTTGTCACGGCCTGATCTCTGGTTGATGAATTAAAAGTAAAAGTAATATAATATAGGTTGATTCAAAATCAACTAGTTGTAGCTATTTTTTGTTGTTTAGGAGGGTATAAATAGATTATGACTCTCAAAAACATGTTACCAACGTTTTTTTCCTAATAAGATGCATAATCTGAAGATTTCCTTTTCATATGATTAATGCATCGATCAACAACCCAATACTTTTTTCCTGATTAGATGCATAAGTTGAATAGGACGATTCCCCTTTGCATAAGAGTAGTGCATCAATCAAGTTCAACAGCCCTATTCACAACTCGATACCCATAACCAATGCCACTCTCTAGCAGGCCTGAGACGCACTCTCTGATATCTCTAACATGCTCATCATGAGCATCGTTGCAGGCCAATGAACCTTGGATCCGATGAATGACTATCGACGAATCGCCCTGTATCTCCAACCACGCCATACCCGATGTGAAGGTGATTTGGTGCATCTCTTCCCACCCTGCACGTGACTCCTTGGTGGTGACAAACACGCAGCAGAATTGAATGCATTTGCCAAAAAGGACAACTCTATGGTGGTTCCGAGCCACCTAGCCTGCACCAGCCCAACCGGAGTTGTGCTTCACAACGCCGCTAAAATGAGTATTACCGCAACCATCCTGTGGGGGGGTCCCAAATGGTATGTAATCGTGGGACGGGGAATGAACCACTCTTGAGAACCCTAGAGAGGATAGATGCCAAGCATACCCTAAAATTCATCACCATCAACTTCAAAAAGTCCCTTCGCAGCCACCCAACTACGTGGGTTCGACACCGAGTGAGGATGCTTGACGGTCTTGAAAATGAGCAGATTCCCGACCGTCCAAATCTTCCATAGTCAGTACCCAAACACTATTTATCTATATGAAGCTGCCAAACTAGGCATGTTACTCCCACATGACCTAAGCATGTGAAGCAGATGCATGTGAGACTCCTAAGCATGGGCACAGTGAATAAGTGGGAGAGTGAAACGATGGATCTTCTTAGCCCACAGACAAGCAACAAATATGTGGGATGAATTTTTCTACATATAGCCACAAAGTGAACAAGAAGAGGCGATATGCATACCCCGAGAGGCGAGAAGGTCTTGATAAGGTATGTGATTCAGACAAATTTCCGAATGAAACATCAAATCCTAGGAGGAAAAGCCCTTTCCTAACCCAAGTAAGCTGGATCTGGTACTGGCAAAGCTGATGACTGATCTGATCATAAACCTCCTTTGAGGGCACCATACTCGAGCCGACCGCCCCACAAACAAGCCCATACTCAAAATAGTGATGAGAGAGCATGATATCGATGATGCAAAATCATATCTCCTGCCCAAACCAGCTTTGAATCTTGGCCATATCATACTCCCTAAGAGGGGTGATGAGCTCAACCACAACAAGATCAGTCTCCGGGATGGCACCGTTGACAATGTATTTATTATCCCTTAGAGAAGAGGTCGACGCCCATGACTGTTGAAGAGCACGATTGCACGAATATATCTTCCATCCCCCATAACCCAACACAAGGGCAAGCCACCTAGAGATCTCACACCATATATTGTAGTAGCGACAAGGTGTAGAATAGCCCACAAGATCCTCACCCAGCCGATATTTTCATCGAATGAGTTTGCTCCACAAGGAATTCGTCCTCAGAGCAATAATGCTGACAACTTTAACTAACAATAAATCTTGTTGTTGTACGAGTCGTCGCACCCACAAGCTTCCCGACCTAGTCAGAATACACACATGTTCCCATCCCACCATATGGAATCCCCGGTGATCTAAATATCCACTCGGAAGAAAGGACCAAATCAAATGCTCAGTCTTTTGGATGGTACCGATGGGAGGGCCCATTGTGGAACTGCAAAAGACAAGAATTAAGCAAATGCCACTATTCACAAGCATCAGACAACCTGCGAAGGATCGGGTTTCCGATTTCCACCTAGTAGTGGAATGCCCAGATATCATCACCAATTCACCCCCGAGCGGGTCACCCCCAAGTTTGTGATTTTTCGATAAACATCCTTAGGAACACACTATCTAAAGTTTCAGTACGATTTCACGAAGTTTACAACATTCCCCGAGGTCACACAGTAATCGTCAATCACCTCCCTCACTCTGGTCGTGATCCCTCAAGAAGAGAGGGATATAATTATGTCATCAACAAAGAAGAGATGAGATATAAAAGTGTATTGGTGTGAGAAGCTAAACCTCTTAATGCGACTGAGTCCACCATCTCCTTCGTATGGGGGGACAACATCTCCGAGCAAAGAATGAACATATAGGGTGAGAGCGTGCATCCCTGGCAAATACTTATTGAGGAGCTGAAAAAGGCATCTGTGTATCATTAACAAAGATATTGTACTGGGGATTTGAAAGACAACCCATAATCTGTGAGAACCAGTTGTGTGTTTGAAACATCAAACAAGTGAAAACACACGGGACTATGTCCCCAATGAAGCGGATCATAAGCCCTATCTAACTCGAGCTTCAACATCATGAAACTTTTGGAACTAGGTGCAATGCCCATGTAGTGGCGAATCTCCTGTGCTGGAATCACCCTAAACCCTAGCCAGTTGTCTTCAACTTCTTTGGATATATACTATTTTACTGAGCTTTTATGTTTGATGTTGGAAGGTATCATAAATTTTAATATTAAATTAATTTTGCATTCAAATTAAGTTATGTGGAGCGCACGTACTCAATGGGCAAATAAACGAAGAGTTAACCTAGGGTTATAACATGCATTGCGAGCATAACAATCAATGCAGTCTTCTTGAGACATGCAAATACAATAATGATTTTAATAATCTACAAGCAAGTGCATGGAAAAATTAAGGTAAGCTCTTTGTTTTGATAAAGATCAAATAAACATGCATAAAGTCACATTAACAAGATATGGTGGCTAGTGCTCTATGGTTTGGAAATAAGGTTTAGGTTGGAACTTATACGGTGTGAGGATTCACGGGGGATGATAGGGCTGGGGTAGACGCATTGAAGGAGGCATTGGGCGAGGATAGAGATGGTGGTGTCTGTGGATGCTTTTTTGGAAATGGGATTGAAGATCAAGTAAATACTCAAGAGAGGTTTCATTCAGGGTCTTACTAATCGGTCAAGCTAACAAGTTGTAGTTGCGAGCGCAAGTGCTCTATATGAACAAAAACACACAAGCGCGAATAACATGCACGAATAAAAAAACGTGCGCAAAGAACATGCATGATGCATATGCGATAAACTAAAAATGAAAAAAAATGACGAAGCGCCGCTTGCGTGTAGTGATGGGGATCATAGCCGATCATCGTCCACCAAAACCCGTATGATTCTACTCATGTAGGATATAGAGTTAGAATCCTCATCTTGATGGTAGAAGCTTGCAGTCACGTCCTGATTGACAACACAATATTTTTATATATTTTTTATTTCATTTTAGTAGTTTTCATGACCATTATGATTAGACGATGATGACTACTCATAATTGTTGCTCTAAGTCATAACATTTATAAATGTATGCATACAAGTTTGCTAGGAGGTATCAAAGGTTTTGGAGAGATTTCCCGAAGCCCCTTTGACATTCCACTGTTTTGAACCTGAATGTGAAGCCTAAGGCATGCCCCACCTACACTTCTTCATCTTTCACATGTTTATCCCTTGTTCCGGTCGCCTACACTGCTACACACCACTCTTCAGTTATATCCGACAACTCCTTGCTGAGGACACACCCCCAGCCTGTGTACTCTCCCATCAGCAAGTCTCAACAAGAACCACAACCCATTTCTGCAGCCACACGTCTCCAGCAGTTCACCTAATGCTTGACCGTCTCTCCCCTCCCATTAGATAACCCAAATACAACACCTTTTATAGCTGATACTCTCCCCGAGCTTCCTATTAGCCGCAGCCTCCCCCGCCCCACCCTTCCACAAAAAAATTCCATGTCATAAACTTCATCGCTGACACCTCCACTAAACCATAACAGCCTCTTTCCACCTCCCAATCGCTCAACTCTTATCACTCCCCCACCACTCCCCATTCCCAACATGACCACTCTTCACTCCCCTCTTGTTTTTACCTCACTAGGTTACCTCTTACTACCTTATTCCACCATCTTCGTCGTCTTCCATTGCTGACTACCAACGAATCTCCACCAATACCTTCTCTGGGTTCCCTTATGTCTATGCGAGTCTCATTCTATTGGAGTTTTCTAGTTATTTTCATTGCACAGATTGATCCTATATTTTGGCGATACTTGTTCACATCTATTTATCTTTCTTGATTTTTTATTTCTTTTGGAGCCTAAATGATGACACATTTAACTAAAGTGTCTACTGTGAACAAACCCCAATTTGCAAATGAGTAGAGGAGACTGTTGAAATTTTAATCCCCGACTGAGTAATTGTGAGGATCAAACACGAGCACCTGCAGCAAGAATGCACATACATCTGATTGAAGCGATCAATTAACATTTTCTTTGAAGTTTCCAGCCGACATCCCAATATTCAAACTACTCTGTTGATCGTCTGTGTGATTTGGTTTCGTCGTGAATCTCTCCTATATCTTACCACTACAGAGCATAAATGTACCCCCTAACTTGGAGTTATAATACCAAATTTGAAGCAACATAAATTAGGGGGTTGAGTGGAGACCTACCAGAAACCTAAAAGTGCAAGGACATGTGAGACATGACTAATGACTATTAATCGTGCAACGCACACAATGGAAGACTTCAACGATAGTTTGCAAGTAATTAACACCTTTCAACCTATCACAATAGAACCACAATCAAGATTAATAACTTAAGAGTTTAAGAAACTAGATATGATCTTTAACCGCTAGGATTGACGGCTTAGAAACCCAAGTAATAATAATTTAGGAGTCTAAGATCGCCCACTTGACCTTGTTTAGACCATCAATGCGAGGTTCATGATTTTAAAGGGCCTTTTGAGTGTTGGTTCAAGATACCTCCAGATCGGGGATCTCTTCTTCTCTTGGTGAGTGAACCTGAGTTTGATTATGATTGTGCAATTCCTCGTGCACATACCTGTGCCCTAAGAAGGAACACCATCAGGCTCAACATCCCTTTCAAAGGGCTTGTATAATTCCTCGACACTATCTGACTATAGTAGACATGAGTGCTATGATAATTATCAGGAACTTCGCCGAGGTCATCCTATGGAGGATGACATTACTCGTCGCTTTCACATTAATCCCTTCCTTCGACAGTCTGTTGTACTTGAATGATTTTAACAATTACATCTTAGACATGAATTACTACTTAGATTGGTTAAGATGTTTGACAGGGCCCAGTTTGCCAAGATGAATCTTTACCAATTAGATCTTAGACATGAATTACTACTTAGATTGGTTAAGATGTTTGATAGGGCCTAGTTTGCCAAGATGAATTTATACAGGCAAGCTAGGATATACTCGACAAGTCTAGAGAGAATAATGGGTAAGGTCTATTATCCCATCCTCCGATCAACAGACATGAAGATAAAGCTCAAAGAAAATATCTCCTCGCTTTATATAAGAGTCTTCTCCTAGACCGACAGTTATGGTCCTACTCGGAGGTTGTCAGAGTGTCCGGAGATGGAGATGATGGTGACGGAGATACTACGGAGCCTTGACTGCGGCTGCCTAAGCGGGATGTGCTCAAGAGAGAGAGAGAGGGCTTCCATGATCTCTTTTAGTGTTGAGGAAATAAACTTAGTTTTTCATTCATAAAATTATAAGACCCTAAGGTGCCCTTATATAGGGCCTGATAATGGCATAAGCGTAAATTACTAAGACAAGAAAAATATTAAAATATATAAAATACTCATATAAAAGGCCACGCAACCCATAACATCTTTCCCGGTATTCAAATCAAGCTTGTCCTCAAGCTCGAATGAGTCTTGCGTTGCTTGATTGTCTGGTTCCTTGATTTCCAGCTAGAACAACTCCCGGTGAGCACATATAAGTGCATTGTTACTGTGGATAAAAACTCAAACTTGAAAATACTTTCTCTATATTCAAATACAAGTATGAATACATATTTATAGGAGGGAAAAGAGAGAAGAGAGTCCTATACATGATGTGTGACTAAAAGAAGAGAAAAAATAAACAAAATACATGGGCTATATGAGCCCCTTTACATGGGCTTCTCTAACACTTCCCCGCAAGCTGGAGCGTACAAGTCGTATGCACCAAGCTTGGACAAAAACTGATAGAATATGGTATTTGACAGAGCCTTTATGAGGATATCAACAACTTGTTCAGTGCCCGGAACATGCTTTAATTCTATCTTCTTCGTTTGAACCTTTTCCCGTATGAAATGACAGTTTACTTCAATATGCTTTGTTCTCTCACGGAAGACTGGATTTTTTGTGATGTGTATAACTGCTTGGCTGTCACATAGCAGGAGGGCCGGTGAAGGAAGTTTTACCCCGAGGTCGACAAGAAGATTTTCAAGCCACGTTAGTTCAGAGACAACCGACGCCATTGATCGGTATTCTGCTTCTGCTGAGGATCGAGCCACAACTGCTTGCTTCTTACTTCGCCAAGTAATGGGATGACCTCCAAAGTAGGTACAAAACTCACTGGTTGATTGACGATCATCCAAGAAACCAACATAATCAGCATCAGAGTATGTAACTAATCTTGGAGTAGAAGATGAGGTCTTGTAGACCAATCCTTGACCCGGAGCTGTTTTAAGATATCTGAGGATGCACTCAACGGCTTGAAGGTGAGAAGTTCGCGGGACATGAATAAACCTGCTGACCACTCCAACAACGAAGGATATATTTGATCTTGTAATTGTTAGGTAGATCAATTTCCCAACAAATCGTCGATAGTATTCCGGATTTTGAAGAGTAAGATCTATGTCGGAAGCGTGAGCACACAGTTTATGATTGACATCTGTTGGAGTAGTAGTAGGCTTGCATCCAGAGGAACCAACATATTTAAGGAGATCCAGACAGTACTTTCTGTGGGACAGGACAAGACCATCTGGTCGCCTTGCGATCTCAAGGCCAAGGAAGTACCGAAGGTGACCCAGATCTTTCGTTTGGAAGACCGAGCTAAGGTGTTGTTTAACCGCATGGATGCCCTTTGAATCGTCTCCAGTGATCAGGATGTCATCAACATATACCGGCAGAAGAACCGTTCCCGTTGCACGGTGCCGTGTAAAAAGGGAGAAATCTGCTGAACTTCGAGTAAAACCGACTTTCCGAACAGCCTTACAGAACTTGTCAAACCATGCCCGAGTAGATTGTTTGAGACCGTAGATGGACTTCTTCAGATGACAAACTCGGGACTCCCCCGTAGTCTCAAACCCGGGAGGTTGTTGCATGTATACTGTCTCCTGGAGGTCGTCATTTAGAAAAGCATTCTTGATGTCCAGTTGGTGTAACGGTCATTGTCGATGAACCGCCACAGAGAGGACACGAACGATGTTAAGCTTTGCGACTGGAGAGAAGTTTTCTTCGTAATCAAGACCGTGTTGCCGGGTGAAGCCACGAGCCACCAGGCGGGCCTTTAGACGGTCAATAGTCCCATCCTGAGCATGTTTGATCACAAAGACCCACTTACACCCAACGGGTCGCTGACCGGGGGGAAGAGGTACCAGGTGCCAGGTCTGGTTCGCCCAGAGAGCCGTCATTTCTTCTTCCATGGCCGTTCGCCAGCCCGGGTGTTGGAGAGCCTCCTGCACAGTGTTAGAGACAGATATAGAGGATAATGAAGTGACAAAAGTGTGTAGTGATGGAGATAGGCGATGTAAGGATACATAGTTCGCCAGGGGATGAGTGGTAGAGTCTGGTGCCGGATCAGCAGAACGCAGAGCTTCAGAGGTCGAAGCCGACTGCAATGGGGCAACGAAGGCAGGGTGACGACGATTGTAAACACGTATAACAGGTGGCTTGGAGACAGGTGGAGCCTTGTCAGGAATTTGTGTAGGTGAAGGAGTGGTAACAGGGAATGGCAGGACGTACCGCCGTCGGTGGTAGAGGTGCAGTATCTGAGGCAGAGAAGAAAGGGAGATCCTCCCGAAAAGTCACATTAGCAGATATAGTCACCTTTCGGGTAGCCGGAGAGTAGCATACGTAGCCTTTTTGGGTCCGAGAATCACCAACAAAGATATGTTTGGCCGCCCGAGGGTCCAACTTGTCCATGGATGAACAAGAGTGTGGACATAACAGACGCATCCAAAGATGCGGGGGGTGACGAAGAATGGTGGTGTAGAAGGGAAGATGAGGCTGAATGGAGTGGCATTGTGGAGGACGGGAGAAGGAAGACGGTTGATCAGGTAACAGGCTGTGGAGAGGGCAAAGTTCCAATAAGATTTGTGAACTTGCATCTGAAGCATGATAGAGCGAGTCATATCGAGTAGATGTCGATTCTTACGTTTAGCGGTTCCATTTTGTTGCGGGGTATAAGCACATGTGGTTTGGTGAATAACTCTGAATTCAGAGCAGAGGTTTGCAAATTCGTGACCAGTGTATTCGCGGGCATTGTCCGTGCGAATAGTTTTGATAGTTGTGGAGAATTACGTGTGGGTCTCAAGGAGGAAAGCCCGAAAGACCCGTGGAAGTTCAGAGCGATCACAAAGTAAGTAGAGGCATGTCATGCGGGAGTAATCATCAATGAAGGTTAGAAAATAACGATAAGCAGAAATCCTAGTAACTTTGTACGGGCCCCAAATATCAGAGTGTACTAAAATAAAAGGTGCAGCGCTCCGGGTACAATGAGACGGAAAAGATGAACGCGGCTGCTTGCCGTAAATACATGCTTCATACTAAAAAGAGGGTAAAGATACATCTGGAAGAGCCTTCTGGAGGACAGGCAAAGGGGCATGCCCAAGACGGCGATGCCGATCGACAGAGGAGACAAAAGACAGGATAGCTGGAGGGTCATCAAGGAGGTAGAGCCCGTTCTGCAGCCGCCCTCTACCAATGATAGTCTGTGTCTGTTGATCCTGTATCAGAAATGAAGAAGAAATAAATGTTATTGAGCAGTGTAAATCAGTAGTAAGGCGACCAACAGAAAGCAAATTAAATGGGGAGCCTGGAACGTGAAGAGCCGAGCGAAGAAAGAGAGAGGAAGTGAGAGGATATCCGCCGAGCCGAAGACATGAACAGTGTCCCCATTAGCGACTGTAATACACTTGGGATGAGAAGTCAGGTATTGTTGTGATCGCAGAGAGGTGATATAATGAGTAGCACCGAAATCCACTATCCAACGTGGACTAGTGGAGAGATAAGCGATACCTTCATGGGAGATGGAGGAAGCAGAAGCAACCGAGGCAGGTGGGCAAGTGAGCAGACCATGAAGTTGTTGCAGCTGAAGGCGGACTTCTTCAAGGTCAGTACGAGCGGAGGAGTCCGTGGCAGCAACAGTAGCCTGTGGGCGAGGGGGAAACCCATGCTTCCGAAAGCAAACAGCCTCAAGGTGCCGTCCTTCCCGCAGAAGGAACACTTTGGTCGAGGCCGAGCTCCCCGACCGCGGCCCCGGTAGCCAGAACGTCCCCCACGAGCAGGAGGGGGAAGAGGTAGTAAGGGCGCCGAAGACTGTTGTAGGATAGCCGGTGATGGGGGAGCAGAATAGTCAGGAGGAGGCGAAACCTTGAGCAACATGGCACACACATCAGATAGGGATGGTGGAGCCGCAGAGGAGAGAATCTGTGCCTGAATGCTCTGGAGATGATGTGGTACACGAGCCATCATCATGGCCACCCCAACAACCTCTTTTTGAGCACGCTGTGCAGCGAGATCCAGCGTGGGAGGTTGATGCTGAATCCATGCTTCGACCAAAGTCTTGGCATGAGCAACAAAGGACGTGGGGTCGGAGGCCCCACCAACATCGAGATTTTGTAGATCAGTGATGATGTCGTAGAGGTGTTGGAGACTATCTTGGCCAGAATAGAGGGCCTGGAGCTCATCCCACATGGCTTTGGCGGTTTCATGATACATGACCATGCGGTATGGTTCACTATCCAGAGAGTTGAGGAGCAATGTCTGGACCCGACCGTCATTGCGTAGCCACTCATCCGTAGGAGGAACATGAGCGGTCTTGGTCAGATGGTGAAGAAAGCCTTTTGATTGAAGCACACGGCGAACCGAGTGAACCCACTCCGTAAAGTTCTTCTTCCCGGTCAAAGAGATAGTCATAATCCGCAATTCATCACGGATTTCGGGGGCAATAACTTGGCGGTCAGCAGATGAACCGCCGGTTCGGCAGAGTTAATAGAGGACCCCATGACTGGGCGGGCAGAGGACTAGGCCGCCGAGAGAGCAGGCAGCAGATGGACAGGGAGACCGCACGGGAAGACCAGAATCAGACAGAAGGCAGGCCGCACGGTCTGGATGAGAAGCCACCATCGGCAAGAAGCCGCGACCACGATGCTAAGCCCGGAGCGGGAAGGGAGACCGCAACGACTAACCGACCACAATGTGAAGCCGGACACAAGAAGTATGCACGGTCAAAATGAGTACACCAGCGGCAGGGGAAGATGCCACGACCAAGTGCGGAAATAGTCGCGGATAGAGAAGCCGCGGGAAGAGAGGAAGCCGCGCGGTTAGAAAGAAGTCTCCATGAGGGAAAGGAATCGGGAGCAGAAGAGGTCACCGCGAGCAAATGAACCACGCGAGTAGAAGAGGAAACCGCGCGAGCAGAAGAGGTCGCAAGTTGAGAGAAAGCCGCGCGAATAGAAGAAGTCGCAGCAACTAACCGCGAGTAGAAGGAGGTCGCCGCGAGTAGAAAGAAGTTGCCGCGGGTAGAGGAAGCCACGCGAGAGTGGGTAGGCCGCACCCAAGCCGCGGCAAACAGAAAAGCCGTGCGGCTAAGGAAAGTGTCGGGTAAGAGAAAGAGGTCGGCAAGGAGTGTGCCCTCGTAAGAGAATGGAGAAGGTTATAAGAGGGAGAAGAGAGGAGAAGTTGGAGCCACAGAGTAGAAAGAAACGAGACCGCAAGGAGGAGAGCGGGTAGAAAAAGGAGACCGCGAGGAGGTCGCGGGATGAGAGAAATGCAGACCGCAAGGAGGCCGCGGATACCACGAGATGACTGCGGATAGACCGCGAGAAGGCCGCGGAGACTGCGGATAGAGGCGGCTAAAAAGATTAGCCGGACAGGGAGACCGCTCCCTCTGATACCATGTGGATAAAAACTCAAACTTGTAAATACTTTCTCTATATTCAAATACAAAGTATGAATACATATTTATAGGAGGGAAAAAGAGAGAAGAGAGTCCTATACATGATGTGGGACTAAAAGAAGAGAGAATAAACAAAATACATGGGCTATATGGACCCCTTTACATTGGCTTCTCTAACAGTTACCTTTCTGTTCAATAGGGTAATGGATGAATCATTTGCGATTGAATGCGTGACATACTTGATTCAACAATCTAGTAGATATTTTATTATTTTTACAGTCCCTTGTCGAAATTCGAATAAAGTATATTTGTGAAAAGTTGGGTTCATCTGACATTATAACATCAATTTGAGAGAGAGAGTTAGAAATAAATGAGCGTGGAAACTAATCATAAGATCCAATTCAAGTAAAGACAATAAAGTGGGTCCATGATAATTTGGTTGTCATCCAAGATCAATTCACACTCATCCAAGAAAATAGCTGCAACCAATCTGGAGATCAAGAAGAAATGTATTACACTATTCTTTCACAACCCATTGAACTTACCATTGGAAGCTCTATTGACTATTGAAAGCTTGAAGCACCTCGTGATTTTTCTGATTGATATTGCTCTCCGGTACCAACTGATATAGAACTGATAGTGAAATGGAGGGTAAAATGAAATTTTGAAAAGCGGGTGATGAGGGAAGGAAAAAAGAGAGGCTAGAAAGACACATAACAAGTTCTCAAGCAATTTTGAAAGCATTTCAACTGTTGAATCTTCTTTGCTGCATTGAATCCTAAATATAATTTATACTTGCAGACTAGTTTCAGCATCAAAAAAGCTATCTTTACACAAGGAAATACTACTTGTCCTAAATATGATAAATGGCGCAATAACGCTAACAATTGTCGCGTTGCTCATGTCTTGCTCATATTTCTGTCCGGCCCAATTTGGATAAATTGTAATTATTTAAAATTGAGTATGCTTTAATATCTCTCTATTCTCTCCTTCTTTGATGAGAGAAGGGGAACCTTTGCGCACCGGTTGGGGTGTTGCTGCGACCTTGAGGCCACGGGTTCGAGTCTTGGAAGCAGCCTCTTGCAAAAATGCAGGGTAAGTTTTGCCTACGTTTCACCCTTGTGGTGGGACCCTTCCTCGGAACCGCGCTGCGCTGGGATGCCTTTTGCACGGGGCTGCCCTTTATATATATAAATAAATAAATAAATATCTTTACTATATATAACAATATAGATATGTTCAAGCACACCAATCTTTCGATCTCAACTGTTAGTTCTACTATCAGATTTAATCTCATCATTTAGATGGAGAGAGAGAGAAAGATTGAGGAGAGAGGGATAGAAAGATAGAGGGAATATTAATAGGCCTCCTATACCTACATGAGAGAGAGAGCGTCGGGGGGGGGGGGGGGGAGGGGGAGCGGGGAGAGAGAGAGGGAGCGAGAGAGAGAGCGAGAGAGAAATGAGAGAGCAGAGAGAGAAGCGAGAGTGAAAAGTAGTGAGGGGGAGAGAGACGCCGTGCGGTCAAATCATTGCATTTATGTGAGGGGGGTGGGAGGGAAGAGAGAGTGGGGGGAGAGCGGGAGGGAGATCGGCGGTGGCAGGAGAAAGAAAGAAAGTGAGAGAAGGCGATGGGGCTCACAGTATTTAATGAACATTTAAGTGCATTTAATGAATAAAGAGGGGAAAAAAGAGAGAGAGGGGGGGGGGGGGAGGGGGAGGGAGGGCGGGAGAGAGGGCGGGAGAGAGAGAGATAATAAATGATATATATTAAAAGGATCACCGATCAATTTTGTCACTTTGTGTAAGAAAAGAATGGAGCGAGGAGATAAATAATTCTTGACAAATAGAGGTGTGCTCTTATAAGGAATAAAATTTTATAAATAGCTCGAATGTGGCGCATCCAGCTCGAATGCGGGCGCAACCCGCTCGAATGATGGCGAAGTCCGCTAAGAGTCAACGAGCAACAAACGAACCTGTGTGGAGCTGCTCGCACGCACACACACACACACGAGTGCCCGACATGGGGCTCGCCACTACGAGCAGCGCGACAGCCTGGACGGCCAGAGGCTTTGCCCGCCCCCGACGGGCTCGTGTCGTGTGTTAAAACAATATAATTTAAATTTAGTATAAAACCATATAATTAAAGAAACAACGAAATGTAATAAATAAATGTGGCGGAATATTAAAACAATAAAATTAAAGAAACAACGCAATGTAAAAAGAATTATGCCGCGAAAGTCTGACGAAAGCTTTCGTGCGGAAGTGAAGACGGTGCCCTCAAACAAGGTCGGCGTTCGATTCTCAACCGACGCGTCCCGACATGGCGGGATAGAGGGGGGAGAGAGAGAGATAATAATGATAATATTAAAAGATCACGATCAATTTGTCACTTTGTGTAAGAAAAGAATGGAGCGAGGAGATAAATAATTCTGACAAATAGAGGTGCTCTTATAAGAAATAAAATTTTATAAATAGCTCGAATGTGGGCGCATCCAGCTCGAATGCGGGCGCAACCCGCTCGAATGATGGCGAAGTCGCTAAGAGTCAACGAGCACAAACGAAGCCCGTGGAGTGCTCGCACGACACACACACAACGGAGTGCCCGAAAGCTCCGCCACTACGAGCAAGCGCGACAGTACCTGGACGCCCCGCGGCTTTGCCCGCCCCGACGGGTTCGTGTCGTGTGTTAAAACAATATAATTTTAAAATCAGTATTAAAACCATATAATAAAGAAACAACGAAATGTAATAAATAAATTGTGGCGGAATATTAAAACAATAAAATTAAAGAAACAACGCATGTAATAAAGAAATTATGCCGCGAAAGTCTGACGCAAAGCTTTCGTGGCGGAAGGGTGAAGACGCGTGCCTCAAACAGGAGTCGGCGGTTCGATCTCAACCGACGCTGCCCGACATGCGAGGGCGGGAGAGAGAGAGATAATAAATGATATATATAAAGGATCACCGATCAATTTGTCTTTGTGTAAGAAAAGAATGGAGCGAGAGATAAATAATTCTTGACAATAGAGTGGCTCTTATAAGGAATAAAATTGTATAAATAGCTCGAATGTGGGAATCCAGCTTCGAATGCGGGCGCAACCCGCTCGAATGATGGCGGAAGTCCGCTAAGAGTCAACGAGCACAACGAAGCAGTGTGGAGCTGCTCGCACGCACACACACACACGAGGTGCCCGACATGGGGTCCGCACTACGAGCAAAGCGCTACAGTCCTGGACGGCCCCGACGGCTTTCGACGGGCTCGTGTCGTGTGTTAAAAACAATATAATTTTAAATTCAGTATAAAACCATTAATTAAAGAAACAACGAAATGTAATAAATAAATTGTGGCGGAATATTAAAACATAAAATTAAGAAACAACGCAATGTAATAAAGAAATTATGCCGCGAAAGTCTGACGCAAAAGCTTTCGTGGCGGAAGGGTGAAGACGCGTGCCCTCAAACAGGAGGTCGGCGGTTCGATTCTCAACCGACGCGTGCCTTTTATATTGTTATTTTATTAATTCTTGCGCCAATTTAGTCTCACATCGTGGGTTGAAGATTAATTTTCGGGTATAAATTAAAGGGAGGTGATACTTGTTTGAACACTACGTATCGCGGGGGTGCGGGCGCTTACACAGTGTGGGCCGGTCTCCACCGGACTGTCACGCTATATCGCCGGGCTGTATATTTTTTGCCTTACCCTTTTTGAAAAAGGACGCCCCAAGTAGGTTTAGGAGATATAGGAAAAAGTGGAGAGAGAGAGGGTGCAGTTTTATCATACGGCTGATGTAATATTATGCTAGAATCGACGGCCACAATCACTTCAATGAGTTTAAAAATCATGAATTTGATATTTCCTTTATAGTGGTATTTATACATACATACATATGTATGTATATATATATAATAGGGTTTTTTACCAGGACCTCCCCTTGAAGTTTGCGTAATTACAGCTTGCACCCCCTAACTTTTGAAATTATAAAACCTCCCCAATTACATTTCATAACATTCATGCACAATAGTACCCCTTGTAGTAAATCTTCAGGGGGGGGGGGTGGCTTTTGTGCATGGATGTTATGAAATATAACATGAAGGACTAAGGAAGGTAATGTTCAAGCTGTAATTATACAAACTTCGAGGGGAGGTCCCGGTAAATAACCCTATATATATAAGGTATGTTTAAAATCTAGTCCGATTTAAGGCTAGGTGTGCTGGTTGATCATCAATTGATCAGATCTACTTCATTGCAAATTTTGCCATTCTAGCTAATGAGTCTCCTCCCTGAAAATTATCCCGAGTAATTTATACTTTTTAAAATTTGTGCTTTATCAGTTTATCTTATTTTTCTGTTAATTATTAAATTTTCACCCCTGAAACTTAAATCCATTTTCAAGAAAATTTCAATGCATTTCTTCTCAGAGTTGGCTAAGTTGCATGATTGTAAAATGTTTCATTTAATTTTGTTGTTGAGAATATTAGATAGCGGTAATAAACCTATTCACCAATTATCTCTCTACTATGTCTATTTACTGTTCCTTAATAATTTTCTTGATTTTGGACTTTTGCAAATGGTAAAGTAGATTACATATTTAGATCTTAACTTTTTTTTAACTAATTTAAAATTCAATTGAGTTGAATCAATAGTAAAATATTCAGGTATAGAGAATCATCATCATAAAGAGTATCACAATGGAATTCTAGAGGAAAATATATGTCCTGGATCAGAATCCGCAGTTATTCCTGGAGACTGTAAAGTTGGAAATGGAATGTGCAAAAGTGTGAAAGATAATGATTGCCATTTGAAAGTCAAGGCTTGTGATATTTGCTGCAATGAATCTAGTTTTTGCCGTGATTGTTGCTGTATCCTGTGCAGTGGGATTGTTGATTCTGCTCATGGAGGTTTTAGCTTCATCAGATGTCGGGCAATAGTGGAAGAAGATCTCACCTGTGGTCATTGTGCACATATTGAATGTGCCCTTCGCTCTCATATGGCTGGAACCGTAGGAGGGAGCATTGGTTTGGATGCGGAATATTATTGCAGGCGCTGCGATAATAAAACAGACCTGGTACAGCATGTGGTGCAGTTCATTGAAACTTGTGAGTCTCTTGATTCCAGTGATGATATTGAGAAAATTCTGAATCTGGGCTCGTGCATTCTTATTGGTTCGGGAAAGATTCGAGCAAAGAATTTACGCAATTGCATTGCAGCAATTACATCAAAGGTACTAGTTTGAAAGTTATTGTTCTTTACTTTATAAGAAATTTAACTCGAACATCTACCCATGTGCGTTGTTATCTCATAATACAGTCTCAACCAGCCGTTGACTGTTTGATGTTTGATCCAGCTTAACCGTGGTATAAATCTTGGTGAAATCTGGAAAGCGAAGAATGCCATCTCAAATTTGACAGGTTAGTTTAAATTATAGCTCAGGAGCATTATTTTACCATTTTGTTATAGCACTTAAATCATATAAAATTGATTGGTGTTCACATTTTATTTAAGGATGTTACATCTACAGATTTCCCTGGATTCCAGTGGAGGGATAATAGGAAAAGGAGGAAAGGGGATGTAACATCTAGTGGTTCTTAAAAGCATAATTAGGATTCAGGAGTGCATCAAAATAACTAAACTAAGTGTGCAATGGAAATATTGTGCAACACTATACTTTCATGAACATAGAGAGCCAACTAAACATCATTACCATTTACTTATCATCATCATTCAGGACTATAACTACGCTGATATAAACTAAAGTCTATATAATAAAAATTCTTGTACATGCAGTGCATTGGCGCGCAAACCACAAAATGTCTGTGGTAAAACTTTACTCAAAAATAACAAGAAAAGAAATGAATTGAGATGAACTAGAATCATTTTGGCTTCCCAAGAGTATTACCGAACTCCGCTCGTAATCTTTTAGCCATCTACATTTCCAAGTAACTTTCTTTCAAAACTTCAAGAAAATATGAAATTATCTAAATCACTTCAAAAATTAGAGCAAGAATAAAAACTCACATTGTAGTTGATTGTAACCTTACCTTTCCTAGCATAACTCTTGGGAGCCGTGAAATGGACCTTGATGGCAAGAGGAAGCACCAAAACTTTGGAATGGAAGCTTCAAGCTAGGATTTTGATATATCTCGCAGTTTGGGCAAAGAAAATCCATAGAGAATGTTGATGAGATATTAAATAAGTAGGAAGAACCCAGGGGGTGGCCACTGCCCATGGGAGTCTCCACGCGTCTACGGGCGACAAAGCACGAAAAAGTCATTTCCAAGCAGGTGTCGGACATCAAGGGAAAGAGGCAACTTCGATTGCTACTTCATACCTTAATAAAAGGCTTGGGGGCCTTGTTTTGGGATTACACGTGAACCAAATGCTCTTTAAAAGTTGGAAAGGTTTTCTATGTCCCATTTCATCCTAGTCATTGATTTAGAGGGGTGTTGATGGCTTAGATCTCTTCTTTAAAGCATGGGGCCCACCTTTAATAATGAAATGAAAAAGAAAGAATAATATATTAATTGGCCATCATGGCTAATTACATTACTAAAAATTTGGAACAAATTCCAAACAAATAGAAAGATATTTTTTATTTAAGAAAAATATTTCATATTAAAATACTTCTCTTTATCCTATTTTAATTCAATAAAATAAGATTACTCATGAAATGAATATCATAAATTAGCTAAAAACTCTTCATATTTTAAAATGAAATTGGTCATAAATTAAATCAATTTTATAATGGCAAAGCATTATTATCACACAAACTGGTATTTAAGAGGCTGGTTTTTGGTGAAGAAAATATAATCCACCAAATGAAACAATTGAAGATATCGTTGGGAAATGAAAGAAATCCAAGGTGAATACCCTTAGCCAGGCCTAGGCTCAAAATATTTATGATTCTATGATGGTGTTCTCACAAAATTCACTTGAATAGCCCTCAGGGAGAAAACTAGTAATTAATACAAAGTAAAACACGACAATTAAAGGACATCATTAAAAAAATGCTATCACCTTAAGATCCATCTCCCGATGGTTCCATCTTTGTCGCTGATGTCGCCCACTTTGTTTAGGCATGCTATGTGTCGTGTCAACTTCATTGTGGTCGTGTTCAATATCATCACAATCCTTCGTAACAATATACCCATGTGGGAAATTTGGGCCGTTCTCGTGGAAAAGCTCCAAAGATAAGAAGCACAATAATAGGTGAACTATGGACAGGGGAGAGACGGGATTGAAATAGTGCGTGAAAGAGGATCGGCCCTCTCACAGCAGTTACCGAAACCGCAAGCTGAAAACGAACTGACGTAAACACTATAGAAAAATAATTAAGATTTCAGCTGAATTACGAAATTGCCATTCCGCCAAAACTTTGAAAGTTCAAAGCGTTACGCCATCGTGCTAAGAATTAGAATACGCCGATCATAACACAACGGCTAAAGAGTTAAATCCACTAATTGATGCCCGAGATTTAATCTTACTGAATCCATACCTCGACCCGACTCTGCCTCGATCAATTACGCTCGAAATTAGACCTGTAAATTAATTATATTTTCGGATTAAATTACGGATGTTACAGGATACTTAAAAATAATAATTTTAAACATAAAAATGAATGCAATTCTTGAAGTGAGGGTGAGCGTTCACAAACTTCGGTTTATAATAATCGCGTTCACTACCACTACCACCGTGCCAGACGGACCCCTTGTCACTCCATGACATTTCAACATATGAAATATTTCTAAATGAACTCTGCCTCTATACTGTTTTTCGCTAAATATCTGGAGTTTGCTCTTTGTGCTGTGTTACTTTCTCAATATGAAATCTAATCTTTGGATCAGATGCTCCACCTTTCTCCGGGAAGGAAATTATAATATTGGATTCGCCGGAAAACTCCACAAATAACGCCCCTGCTGAGCCATTACTGAATAGGAAAAATGTGATGGAGCTACAGGGACACATAGCGGAGGATCACGCCACCGTGTCGGCTAAGCTTGAAGATCAGATCGATGATGTCCTTCGGAGGTTGAAAGATTCACAGGAGTTCGAGTACAGGACCGCGGAAGAGAAGCTCTACGCGCAGAAAGACTTTCTCCTTGGTCTGTATCGGCAGCTGGAGGCTGAGCGCGGCGAGCTTGCCATGCCGACACCGCTGCGGAATGGGGGGAATAGCGATGATGCCTTGCTGACCAGCGTTTTGAGCCGGGTCGATCAGATAAAGCGGGAGGAAGCGAAACTTGAGCAGATGATGAGAGTTGCTGGAGGATTTGGAAGAATTCCAGATTCGATTGTGAGGCAGTATTTTTATGTATCGGAAGATTACTGAGACGAAGTTGATGGAGCTTGTGTGTTAGCTGGTGTGATGCAGTTTTCAGACTTGAGATTGAGTGTATCCTAAGATGCTAGGAATTGACTTTCAAGAACTGGTTTTCAAGAAAATATCAATACATGAAGAAATGAACACTGTTAGATGGAATTAGGCTCTGTTGTTTGGGGCAGCTTTTGCGGATGCAAATGCTGCATTTTAAGTTGTTTGTTTGGACAGTTTTTTTTTTGGAATGGAGCATTTTTAAAAAAACTGCGTTTTCGCCTCTTTTGGAATAGCTGAGCAACCGCTCCACATTCAGTGGACCAGACATTGCTTTTATGCTTTCCCCATTTTCAGATGATTTCTCTGAGGAGTTCGTCATCAAAGATTTCTCTGAAGAGTTTGGATCTGATCTGCTCAACTCATAATACGAAGGTCACACGCTATTGCCCTCCATGTTTGCTCCCGGCCGGCCACAGTGATGACGACAACGCTGCTTCCTTCTGTTATGATCAACTTTGGCTTAGCACCTACCCTCTCTATCGCAACCTCGTCTTAATGTACTTTGGGTTTTCCCCATTCTACGATTGGACCTGCAATAGCGAGCAGTTGTGCTTTCGATCCATCCACCCCTTTAAGACTCCTCTTACCTCTCGTGCGCCCTCAAATTCGATCGTCTTAAATCCTTATTTTGGTCATGTTCATTTTATCCAGGTAATAACGAATATGAAGATAATGGGCACATTCTGAGCTAGCTGATAGAACAAGCAGTGACATTGTGCTTGTTGCTAAATATTAGGGATGAGAATGCAAATGGCCCTCTATTCTACAGAGTAATATTTTGGTAAGAGCGACACACCGTGATTAATCGTTTGGAATTCAAAAACCGCCCATATTTTTGCGCATAATCTGCATCCTCGGATCGTGAATCTTACGACTGAACTTAATTCAGCGCGGTATATCACGGTGCTCTACCAGTACCAACAATTTTCTCCTATTCTACACCACCAAACATTACTTGTCTTACCGTAACGTGCTAAGTTTAAATTTGTAACTATGTACTAATTTAATTTTGTATTATCAAAATTAGTAATTCTTTATTGGTTTATTAGTATTATTTAAACATCTAGTGAGCAGTGGATGCAAAATTGTCTATATATGTGGCCATGTGGGTGCAGTACTAAATTACTCAACAACATAACAGATAAATATAACAAATATATTTATATCGTACTAGTATTTAGTGGTGCACAAAAAATCGGTCCTAATTGGTCCGGTTGGGACCGGACCGGTTAGGACCGGCTAGGGACCGATCCCGGTGAGGACCGGTCCGGTCCCGGACCGGTCCCAGGAGTCCCAAGGAGTCCCCTTTTTTCATCAAAGACCGGTTCCGGACTGAGACCGGTCCCGAATCGGGACTGGTAAAAGACCTGTCCCGAACTGGGACCGATCAAAAGACTGGTAAAAGACCGGTCATTTTAGTAATTTTAGTAAAAGATCGATAATTTTTAGACATTTTAGTAAAAGACCAGACAAAAGACTTGTAAAAAAGACCGGTCCGGGACTGATCCGGGACCGGTTAGGACCGGTCCTGCGGTCCCCGCCGGTCCTCCTCCAGAGGAGGAAAACCGGTCCCGGACCGGGACTGGTTTGAGCGGGATCGGTTTGAGCGGGACCGGTTAGCAAAAAGACCAGTTTTTTAAAAGACCGGTCCCGTACCGGCCCAACAGTCTTTTTGTGCAGGACTGCTAATATTGCATGTTTTTTTTTTCCAAAAGTGATCCAAAAGGGAATAAATGACATTATTTATAATTTTTCATCATCCGAAAATATTTCAGGATAATTTTATTATTGATGATAAAAATATATCATTTTTTTAATATATAAGCAATAGTGCATGGGATTCTCCGGTGCCCTTACATCGTTCGTTCAACATCTGTGTAAAGTTTTGTATTGTAAGATACAAGACGTGATAAAAATTGAGTGATATAAATAACTTTTTTTTAATACAATAAAAAAACACACAAAAACTGGTAAAAACTGTAATAAAGGAGGGGTGAAATAGAAAAGATAAATAAAATAGAAAAGTGTAATATATGATAACATAAAGAGATAGAAAAGGAGGGGTAAAATAGAAAAGTGTTTTTTTCATTATATATGTTAACATGCAACTGGTAATAAGCGGTAAGGAGACCGCGACATAAAGAAACTGGTAATAACTGGTAATAAGCGGTAAGGAGACCGCGACATAAAGAAACTGGTAATAACTGATAATAAGTGGTAAGGAGACCGCGACATAAAGAAATAGCAAAGGAGGTGTAAAATAGAAAAGTGTTTTTTCATTATATATGTTAACCTAAAGAAACTGGTAATAACTGGTACAAGCTGTAATAAAGGAGGGGTAAAATAGAAAAGCTAAATATTTTATGAAAAAGTGTTTTTTCATTACATATGTTAACATAAAGAAACTTGTACAAGCCCTAATAAAGAATAAATAAAATTGAAAAGATAAAAGCTCCATCAAAATTTGTTTTTCCCTTATAGCATACATGGGTGGATCAGAGGGGGTCCTGAGGAACAATTACCCTCCAATTATTTTTCAAAATAGTTACTGTATTTGAATTTGCTCGTCGAGGCAATGAATTTTGACTAACTATATGTCAAAAACGGTGACCAGATGAGGGAGAAACAACTTCGATAAAATGAAAATATTTTTAAAAAATTTTTTGAAGCAAGTTGATGTCTGACCCCATGTTAAAATTTGTAGAACTCAATGACACATTAAAAAAAGGACACCCATATTATCAATTTGTGCATCTTCATTATTAATTTTTTGGATCTGTCACTGATAGCATAGATATAAATATCATCAAACAATGTGTTAATAAAAATGGATTTTCTGTCGTGCCAAATTGTTGTTGCGAAAACTGCAATGTTTTAAAAACCGGACCGGACCGGCCGGTTCGACCGGTCGGACCGCCGACCGGTTCCCCGGACGGTCCGGTCTGATCCCTAAAACCGCTCCTGCTTAAAACCGGGCCTGAAACGGTTAACCGGACGGTTGAACCGGTTAACCGGAAACCGATCCAACCGGTTCAATCCGGTTCAAACCCGGTTCAACCGATCCAACCGGTTGAACCATGAATCTCTCCTAAGACCGGTTCCATCTCCGATCCGTTTTTAAAAACCTTGGCGAAAAGTCGAAATTCATGGCAAAATACCCACTGCTATGAGTTTGCCACAATCTTGAAGATGTGACTAAAGTGAGGGTGGCTAAAAGAGCATGATTCACTTTGCCTCATTTTTTCTATCACTAATACTACTTTTTTCTGTTTAAAAATAGTTCATTTGATTTGGGGGCTAGACAACACCTGTAATCTGACGTTCACAGATCTAGCGCATATATGCAAATACACAGGTCCCTTATAGTATATATAGGATTAGTAGTATATGATGTTTTTTCTAGGAAAAGTTTGGGCTAAGTTTCATTACAATTAATTAGGATCTTAATTATACACACATTTTGTCGATTTATATAACTTATCCAACTGTTCAAAATCAAATTCTATTTCTTTCCATGTTTCATAAGCAACAACTAGCTCATGTCTTCATTTGCCAGCTTAACGAATAATATTATTTTTTCGCAAGCAAGATCATGTCCCTCATCGCGAGTTTGTACACATGCTTCTAAAGACGCTCGATGGCTACTGCACTAGGTCCATTTCCCCAAGGGGGACCCCAAAGTTCCTCCACCGAGCTTTTGTACGGAATCGTCATACTGAGCGACATGCCAAACTATCGTTTTAACAAACAAGTAGCTATTGTGATCGCCACAATGTGTTTACATAATTTCATTCAACGACACCCTTCGCGTGTGGACATTGATTTTAGTGAATCCGAGCAAAGAGATCAAGACCATGGGATGACCTCACAAGGGCGCTAAGAAACATGCACTGACACAGCAGATGGTGTAGAGAAGATTATCGCGCTACGTAATATTATTGCGGATCAACTATATGAAGATAGAGCGTAGAACATAAAAAGAATGTATGAATGAACCTTTATTTGATGTTATTTCAATTAAAAAGTTTAATTTCTCATAAATTAAATGGTTGGTATTTAATTTTTTTTTTAAAAAAATTACTAAAAACTCCGTTTTGTATCCAAATAACTTTTCGAAAACTCTGTTTCATCCAAACAGTTTTTTAACAAAACTATGTTTTCCAGAATCAACATTTTTTCAATAAGCAACAGTTCATGAGCAGCTTACCATCAGCAACAGCCCAACCAAATAGAGTCTAATTCTTTTAATAAAATAATTTAATCATATTTTATATAATCGAACTTATTTTTTATTTAAGACCTGATTCTCTGATAATATAACGTATAAACTATAAAGGGAGGGTTGCTTCAGTAATTCTTTTATACAAGGTGGATTTTTACGTAATTAATCCCAGCACTCGTTTTCAGTCCTAAGTCTTCTCTGTTTTTCTCGAGCTCTACGCGCGACTGATAAAGTGAGGGGAAGAAGCGAGATAGAGAGAGAGGAGAGAGGAGAGAGAGAGAGAGAGCAGGAAAAAAAATCCAAACCGAAAGCGAAGTTCGATGAAGAATATTTTACGGAAGTTTCTCATCGGAGGCGGCCACGATCCTAACCGATCCGGGGAGATTCCTACGACGCTGTCTTCTTCTCCGGCGGCTCCCGGCGCCGCAGTGTCCACGTCGTGCGCTTCTGATCACCGGTTAGCAGAGGCGCTACCTTCTCCGTGGCGGTCACCAGCGGAGGGTGAGAGGGAGACGGTGGCGGCGGTGCCGGTAGATTACTTTTCATCTGAGGAGGAGTTTCAGGTGCAGCTAGCGCTAGCGATTAGTGCGTCCAAGTTGGAGTTGAAGGACGATCCCGACGGAGATCAGATCCGCGCCGCTACTCTTTTGAGCTTGGGAACGCGTGGTCAGGGGGGATTGGAGGAGGGGACGGCCGAGTCCCTTTCCAGGCGATATTGGGTGAGTGTTCGCTTTCATGAGTTGTGATGTCACATTTAGGGTTTTTTCATTCAATTTTTCCGGGAGTTGATTAGCCAAAGACGCGTGACTTGTGGAGTTTGAGTTTTGTTTTAGTGCTTGGATATTAATTAACACGGTGGGAAAAAGCTATCGATTGTTATTTGTTCAGTACATTGTCTAAATCTAAGGTTCCTTGGGAATGGCTGTGTAGAACTGCATTGCATGTGCTCTTATTTTTCTCATGTCTATTTTATAATCTCTCACAGCTGTTATTCTAAATTTAGAGGAGAGGAGCTTATTCAAGTTATTGCAAACTAAATTTGAGATCTGTTTGCTGTTTTATATCATATAATCTTTTTCAACTAATCTTGTTTACTTGTAGAGTTTTGTTCTTATATTAGATACCAGCTATTTCTCTGCGTATGCAAAATATATTTTGCCTTTTCCAAAATACTTGTTTTTGAACTTGATTTATATTGATACTGTCAGTTTATTTTCACCAAATTTTAGTTTACCAAACAGTAAGCTGAGTATATGCCCCTCTTGTGAATGGCTAGGACTACAATGTAATTGATTATGATGAGAAAGTTGTGGATGGTTTCTATGACATATTTGGGCTTCCCAGCAATCTGACAGAACATGGAAACATGCCATCTCTTAATGATCTGCAATCGAGTATAGGCGATCTTGGGTTCGAAGTTATAATTATCAATCATGCCGTTGATAATGCGTTGGTTGAGTTGGAGCAGGTTGCTCATTGCTTTTCTTTGGATTTCCCTGCTGCGGAGGTTATGTTTTTGGTGCAAAGAATTTCTGTGCTTGTTTCCCAACATATGGGCGGCCCTGTGAAGGATGCAACCGATATACTATCTCGTTGGACTGAGAAAAGCACAAAATTGAGGACCTCCTTACAAACAAGCTTACTACCCATTGGCTGCATAAATATAGGTCTCTCTCGCCATCGTGCACTTCTCTTCAAGGTTTCTATTTCTATCCTTGTTGTTATCTACTATGAGATTTTCTTACTGTATATGACATTTATTATAAACAAGTTGTCGTATGTTGTAAAGTTGACAGACATAGCGTTGCCAATACTCTTATCCATCTAGTTTTTCGGGTTGCTATGCACTCAAAAGCATCTAGAAGGACCAAAAGATTATTTACTTAGTATGATTATTTTTAGTTCAATCTTTATGTCCTTTAGTTACAGTTTTTAGTTCAAATGACTATCATATTCTTATAAACTTGTGACCATTAAGTTGGCATTTCTCTTGCATAACGTTTCTCTTTTACATTCTTTTATATTTACAGATTGTAAGTTCAAATTTGATACTAACACTCTTCAAACATATTAAATTTTCAGATATAATTTTTTTGGAGGTCGCTTTTAAGTTAAGTGTCACAAAAATCAGAATGTTAAGGTGGATGCCAGGAAAAATTAGGAATTATAAATTGAAAAGTGATTTTATTAGAAAAATAATGGGAGTTACATTGTTCGATGCCATAATAAAAAACAGACTTAGTGGTTTGAACATGTATAACCAAGGGTAAAAAAATATACTAATTAGACGAGCAGATAGAGTTTATTAGAGGATTATGAAGGAGGAGTTCACTTAAAATACATTTGATGAAATTTTTTCAAAATATTTTCCCTAGTTTAGGTGCGATAATTTATATAAATAAATGAAAAATGCGAATTCATCAAGTCGAGTCCAAATAGTTGGAATAGGGCCATTAATGTAGATGGTGATGATGTGGCTTAAAATAGTTTTAAACCTTTCAAAAATATTTTTTTACATAAATGTTTAGGTTACATAAGACATATTATAACTTATAAAGTAGTTTTTTTACTATTATAATTGTCCGGTCACGTCTTTTGAAGGTGTGAAAACTTTGCAATATGATTAGCATGATGGCATGACATTTAATGACTTCTCCAAATGGCAAGCATGTTACATGCAGTTATTCAGTTCCCTTTCCAATGCAGGTCCTTGCCGATAATGTTGGCGTTCCTTGCAAGCTTGTCAAAGGAAGTCATTACACAGGTGTTGACGGCGATGCTGTCAACATAATAAAGTATGGTGATCATAGGTATGTGTTTATACCAATAGTATTGTATTTAATTTTTGTATGGTAACTTTCCTAGTGGTTCTTTTACGCCATTGCAGTATTTAATGGAAGTTTTTAGTTGTATCTGAACTTCATTATAAATACAAAAGAGTCTTTCCATAATAGAATTTTTTCGACTAAGATGGTTTGGACATGTACAGTGGAGACCATTAGGGGCACATGTTAGGTGTTGTGAGAGTTTAGTCACTAGGCATGCTAAATGGGGGAGGGTTATATCAATAAAGACTTGGAATGAAACTATAAGGTAAGACATGATATTTAGGCATTAGTGAGATTATGACTAAAGATAGGGCACAATGGCGATGAAAGATCCATATAGCTGACTCCACTATAGTGGGTTAAAGTCTTGAGTGTTGTTGTTGTTTATAGTTGTTTTCACTCTTGTGGTGGGACCCTTCTATGGAGCCTCGTTGCGCGCGATGCTTGTGCACCGGGCTGCTCTTTTTATAGTTTTTATTTCCCTTTCTAAAGGAACAAATTAATAGAAATGATAGGAGGGAATTTACCCGTGATATAAATTGTAGGATCGAAGTCATATTAGTGTTTTGAAATGCTACATACATGTTAACTTTTATTTTATATTCTATGCATGCTTTGCTATAATGTTGGAACACCCTATTACTATTTTGGGTCAGGATCACTATGCCTAGGAACCTTTGTTTGCCCTTCTGTATAATGGTCAATTAGAATTGAGTATAAGGGTAGGAAATCTAGGATTGGAAGCGAATTTTCTGTCTGGAGATAAGTCATTCCTCAGCACGACGATCGCATATCGACGATCGTCTAGCTCAACTTCACAATATCGTCGAACTCCATTCGTCGTAGCTCAACTTCACAATATCGTCGAATCCATCGACGATCGGTGACTTCGACGATGGCACTATCTTTATCTCTGACCTCGACAACCACATGTTTTTTCAAATTCAAATCAGCTTCCAGAGATTTGCTAGCATTTATTTCTGGTTAAGGGATCTTTCAGATAATTCTGTGGATTTCTAAAGAGTTTTTGAAATAAGGATGCAATCAAGGACCAACGCATCTTTGACAGAGAATATTTATTCTGAGGTGGATCTTCAGTCACAACACAGATCAAAAAAATCTTCTGAAAAAGAATCTGAAGAACCTCATCAAAGAGATCCTTTCAAAAATTTCAACTCTTCATCTCAAAGTGTTCAAGGCCAACTTCAAGACTCCAGACACTCAACATTTCAGCCATTGCTGAAACTTTAGTTCTTTTGAAGGCGCAAAGCTGAACAAGATGCCTCGACCTCACTCTCTCACCCCCAGGAAAGGATTTGAGATATCGTAAAATTCAAAAAATCTGCTTTGTTTTTGGCACCTATCAAAAGAGGCATCCAAGTGGATTCCTACCTAGAGAAGAGTCTACCCAAGTGGAACCACTATATTTCCTTGTGTCCTCTGGCTCTGCTTGTTTACTTTTTGTTTCTGGCCTTGATTTCTGTGCTTATTTTTGTATTGTTCTGTGATTAGATTTATATTTGCTGATAACCAATGTTGTAAAAGTTTTTAAAAGTACTAAAACAATATACTCTATTCACCCCCCTCTAGGTATATCATATGACTTTCATATAAGATATCTGTATCTCATGTGGCTCTGTATGAGATAAGTAGACCAGATATTTCTAACCAAGGAGCAATGATGTCTTCAATCAAAAGATCGAAAACATTGTGAAAACCTGATTTTTTACTTGATGAACAAGATTGTAAATTTGAAATAAATTTGGTGGGAGTCCAAGTCGAGATCTTGGAGAATTAGATATATAACCCCAACTGTGAGATATCTGTGTGGGTAAGAGAGATAAGTTTTCAAATTCGATTTTGTTTGTAAAAAATTTTAAGCGAGAGGTTACGAGTAATTTTAAGCAACCTCAATTTCGTAAAAATGCGTATGAACCAAACAAGTTAACATATAATGAACTTGAGTAACATTTCATAATCATACAGTTAGAGAAATAAAAATCCGCAAAGATGAAAAATGGATGACAAACAGGTTATATGTTAATTAGGGCAAGCGAGATCTAATTTTTAGTGAAATAAAATAAAGCATCAAATTAATTAGCATATCACGAGAAAGTGAACGATAGAGATCTGCCTCAGTGCATGATTGCAACATCAGATCGGTCCGACAAGGATGGCTGGTGGCGGGCAGGAGAAAGGAAAGGTTAAACCGGTGATTGAGAAAGTATCGGGTTCTGAACAATGCCTTTTTTGCTTGAGGCTCGGGTCAGCCTGAGGGTGGTCGGATTGGACGAAGGAGATGGGAGAGGATAAATCGCCGGAGCCCATGGTGGTTGGAGACGGTAATGGAGAAGCTTTGGAAGACGGTGGTGAGGACCGACGAGCTCCTGTGGTGGAACACTTGTACCGTTGTTGGAATCATCGAGAATGGCGGAGACCAAAGAAGAAGTGGCGCCCCAACCTGGAGACGCTAGCGTCACTGTGGTAGAGGTCGACAACCGTTCGGGAGAGGGAAGAAGGCACCACACGAGAGGTTGGGAAGTGGGTTGGGCTGCATTTTTCCGAAACAGAGAGAAAATCTCTGTTTCAAAATATGACTCAAGAGAGGTTGTGTGATGTGGTTGTGCCAATGCTAGCGTACACCTATGTGCATGGTGCACACTGGACTCAAATAGACTCAATCTATATGATGCGTATGGTTTTAAAATTTTTAATCCGGAAATAATTTTAGTAGTAAATTTATATTAGGCTAGCAAATCAATACAATGTTCTCAATAATTTTATAAGTAAGAATGAGGCTCCTGACTTATCTGCTTAATACCATATTTAAATGTTGCCAAAGAATCAATTGCCTTTTAATATTTTGTCCAAAACATTTTTTCCTAAAATAAAAATCTTATAATTTGAATCATTTCCACTTACGCGTCTTTAATTAATTATTATTGTCTGTTCCGTCCTAGCTACTCATAATCATTTATTCAAGACCTCACTAGTTGGTCAACCGATGAACCGAAAAACTCAAACATGACTGGTGTGTGGGAAAAATAAAAACATACATAATATACAATAAAATAATAACAAAACATAAAGATAGCTGACACATGATGGTAAAAATAAAATAATAACTAAAAAAAGGTAATGACGCATGATGGTATCACACATCCTTAGCAGCGACGGAGGATACATCATAAAACTCTTAAAATATTCATGTAATTTAATTTTCTTTATATGTTTCCTTTTGTAATTATAAATCATTAATCGTGGACGACGACATTGTTTGTGGGCAGTAACATTGTTCATGGGCGGCGACGATGGTCGGGGGTGGCGACAATGTTCGTGCGCGGCGACATTGTGCAAGGGCGGCGACATTTTTCGGGGGGAGGCGACATTGTTCGCGGGGGGACGTCCTTTTCTATACGCAACACTTCAACAGTTCAACTTCACCATCATAGATCTTTGATAGAGAACATTAATTTAAAGAACTAACAACAAAGAAATATAATTGTAACACATACATCTGCAAGTAAGCACACATACATGCAAAGTTCATACTTGCACTTGCAATGAAAAAAGCTCAGAACAAAGTCCATACTTGCAATGCAAAAAAATCAAAGACCTCCAAAAAACCCCCAAAAAACCCGTCAGAATCTCGCATTTGAACCCATATCAAAATATTAACATCTCTTTCTTATGCAGCAATAGATTTCATTTAGTGGCCTCGAGAGACTATGTTTCAATCAAGATGTAAAGATAAAAAATCATTAGTTAACAGTTTTGTAATGTGTTAAAACAACAATATTTCAACCATAACATATATTCTTTGTTAGGCGTTACCTCCTTATCATATCAAAAACAAAATTCCACTCTTCTCTAGCATCCAAGCCTCTTGGCATTGCGGGGATAATTAGGCTAAAACCTTCAACCTCAGCACGCGGACCATCAGACCATCTGTCTGTACCCTTTTTGCAAACTTCATCATAGTATTCATAATCATTGTCGGCCGTAGCAGTGATATTGTAGTTTTTATCTATTGAGGTTGACAAAGCTGAAAAACAAACGACAGTATTTAACATGTAATACATATTTTGGTTATGTAAAATGCACGAAATTCGTCTTCCTAAAGTATGAAGCTCTTACGTTGGACCAGGCCACCCCTATTTGGCAATGATGCCGCTGCCTCAGGTTGATTTTGGGTTTCCATCTACATGCGTTTGAAATATAGTAGAGATCCAAATTAGAGCATTAGATCAAAATTAGGGCTGAATTAGATCAAAATTAGTTTTTGGTGTAAAATAAAAAAAATATTTATCAAAATTGATTAAACATTTCAATGACCTGAAAAAACAGACAATCTATTTCTAAACAGTTAATCTTTAGTTCTTGCCGAAAACCTCACAATACGATGAGAATTTTACAAACCATTAAAAAGACAATAATACAATGATAATAAGATAGTTTGACATTCAATTTGTATTACAGCTGTATTGGGAGTCATTTCACAATCAACACCGATCATGACCGTCTATTCTGCATAAAAAAAGATTTAATTTAGCAGTTGATTGAAGTAGTTGTAGTGTTGTGACAATAATGAGCAAACGTTCTACCTTTGAGATACGTTGTATGTTGTTGTCTAAGTTGTGCAAATATTTCTTTGTAAACAACGTTCATTGTGTAAATGTCTTTATGACCAGCTATCCTGCCATTTTTTATTAGAATTTTTGTTTTTTCACTGGACACACCCCACGATAAAGGTACGTACAACTGGCCATGACTGAACACATTATTTGGCAGATATATTCCAACATTTTCGATTGTTTGGCCTTGAGATTTATTAATCGGCAATACGAAGCTTAGCCTCAATGAAAATTGTTTGCGCGTTAATTGAAATGACAGTCTAATATCTTCAGTTGTCTTCAATGGTATTCGTGGCAAGAAGACCAAGTTTCCTTGAAAGTGGTCTGTTAAAATCTCTGCTTCTATTACATTTTTCGCAAACCGGCGACAAATAAGTCTTATTCCATTACATAGACCTTTCTTTGAGTCAATATTTCTGATTAACATGATATGAGCTCCGATTTTTAACTTTAGCTTATGAGACGATAAATTACCCGGTGTCATTGAATTTAGAAATTCAGGTTGATACAAACCTCTCCTATCATCAACAACAAAATCATAAGAGTAGTATATTACTTCTTCGCCTGGGAATTGCAGAAGAGTGGTGTTGTTCAACATATTCACATGCTCATTTAGCGGTGTTAATAAATCTCTGTCTCGAATATAGTTTTTATCGCCAACGTGCAACCCTAAATTTGAGAATGTAACATCTATTAATTCATTAATAGATTTCTCGCATTCCCATGACATTCCCATTGGATCGGGGATCCTAATCATATCATCTTGTATGGTCATCTCCAATCCATTTCCAACTCGGAGGAGATATTCAGAGAAGTTGTCATCATTTTTGGCTCACATATTTTCTGTCAAAGTTAGTATCTTGACATGACTCCATAAATGTGATCGAACGATGCTTGCATTAAATATCTGTGCTCTTGTTCCATTGACAACAACTGGTAGTAACTGACGAAAATCTCCTCCCATAATTATAATTTTCCCTCCGAATGATGTCTACATCAGTAACATCACAAAATGAACGATCAACTGTCTCGAATGCCTTTCTATCAGCCATGGGTGCTTCATCCTAAATTATGGCCTTTGATTGTCTGATTACTTCTGCGAAATCTGACTGTTTTTCAAAAGAGCAAAACGATTTGTAATCCAATTTAATGGGTATTGTAACTTTGAATGTGCAGTCTGACCTCTCGGTAAAAGGGTAGCAGCAATACCAGAAGTAGATGTAGCTATAATGATGCATCCTATTTTTCTAAAAGTGGCAAGAATTGCACGATAAAGATATGTTTTTCCAGTTCCACCAGGTCCATCAACAAAAAAACACCCATGTGCTTTGTTCTTTATTGCCTTCATTGAGCAACGTAACTGCGTTAAGATCATCCTGTGTAATAGGTATTGATAATTCATCTTCTATAAGACCAGATAGGTTATTGAAATCATTGAATGATTCATTGATGAGTGACAAATCGAACTCTTTAATAGAGCGTTTATGTTGCTTCAGGATATCATTGATGCTGTGAAGTAGTTTATTCATAATGTAGAACTCGTTGGTCGTGCTAGAACTTGGATAATCTTCGATCATGCTTGCATAATTTTCATCCCAAATACTTCTGACATTGGCTGGTTCACAGAAGATCAATATAATAGCGAACAGTCTTCTCAACGCGGATGACATTCTGAATACTCGAGCCTCAAGTAGACATTCTCGAAT
This sequence comes from Platanthera guangdongensis, assembly GCA_039583875.1. Classification (NCBI taxonomy): domain Eukaryota; kingdom Viridiplantae; phylum Streptophyta; class Magnoliopsida; order Asparagales; family Orchidaceae; genus Platanthera; species Platanthera guangdongensis. The sequence continues at coordinate 134,494,301 of CM077154.1, read as the reverse complement.
ACTGTTATCGTTCTCAAGCAAAACATAATTCTGTGCCGCATTCTTAAAGTGACGCAATGCGTGCCGTTGACAGTTAATAGTGCATCGAATGACTTTGGACCCGGTACGTGATTTAGAAGCATGCGTAGATAGTATCTTTCACTATCAGCAAGCGGTACTGAATAAATCCTACCGATCACCCGACGATTTCTGATCCTTTTTCTCCAAATTTTTTGTTGTTTGAACCTTCGATAATATTTCGGAAAATCTCTATACAAATGAAAGTTTTTCTCTCTCTGTTGGCAATAAACACTAAAAAACTCGGTCAACATTATTTTGGAATTGCTGTCATCCATTAATATCGACGAAATTTACTGTTCACTATAAAATTGTATCAGATGTTTATTAGGTAGATGTATTTGTAATCGCTCTACCGATGGATATATTCGACTCATTTGGAACTTGAACGTTTTCCATAAAGATTCAGGCCGACACAACCATCTGTCGTCAACATAATTGTTTATTTCATCTTGATTAGCACCAGAACAAACTTTAAAAGAGACATGACCGGGTCCTTTATATACGTATTTGTATAAATATTTGATACTATTGATACTGCTGCATATCTCAACATTTAGATGATAATCATATTTTAAAAGCAACCATGGATTATATGAAACAACCCATCTATTATCCACATTGAAAGCCACATTTCTGCCTAAAGTAATGTTTCTGTTATCATTCCTCCTTCGATACACCGGGTAAGCATCATTCCCTTGTATTGTCGCATCTGCATTCTGCTTAGAAAAACTTTTATTACAGATATGATTCTTCATACATTGTGCATTTGGTTTGTACGGTCCACATGGCCCGTGAATCATGCGTTTTATCACGGACTCGTATAATGCCGGTTCCTGGTCTCTATAAGGTATCTCGGCTCGTACAACTGAATCATATTTGTCAGGGGAGGTTAATTTGTCTGCCGGTTCCAATAACACCAACATATGAACATGTGGTAATCCCCTTTTTTGAAATTCAATGACATGAACATGTCCGACTACCTTTCCTAACACACCTCTATGGAATATATCTTTCTTGAGCTCCTCGTATTTAGAATGGAATATCCTAGTTAGGAGATCTGGACGGTCATACGGAGCTTGCCCTTCCATGAGCTCATCCTTAATCTCCTTCCATCCTGGATTGCATGTCATTGTTATAAACAAATCTGGCTTGCCGTTGTGCTGAACAATTACCATAGCATCTTGATATCGCTGATACATATCTCTTGGGCTGCCATTAAATGAAGACGGTAGGATGATTCTTTTTTCGACGTTACCTAAATTGAAATAACACGGTAAAATTAATATATAACAATGAGAATATATATTATATTTTTAATAAAAAGTGAGTTTATCAAACCAGCTTTATTTTCGCCTGCATTAAAACAATCTTACAACCCCGAATATAGTTCTGCGCGCAAGTCACTTTGATGTGATCTAATAAACCACAAATTTTGGGTTTCTATTTTTACATAGTTATCGACCACATATTGTTGTAGTAATCTTCCGCTGCGCAGTAATATCGAATTGGAAGCATCTCGAATCTTGAGAAAAATCAATAAATAGTTAGAACATAATTAACAAAAACTTAAAACGTGACATCTCTAAAATGTGTAAAATAAGTCGTCATTACCTGAAACATGTATGAATTGTAATCACAACAGGTGATTTTTGAGTTTGTCAGTGAATGTAAATTGCTAGACCAGCCAAATGTCCCCAACGGTAACAACAAAGGTTATTGAAGTGAGTCGTAGTAGCCAGAGTATTCTTGGACATTCTGAAGATGCCCTCCAATCGTTTGAACAATGATATCTCTTTCTCACAATTGCTGTCCTTCTTCCTGTCCAACTAATATAGCTGCAACTTGAGAGGCCGACAGCATAGTGTATTGATGTAGATTGGAAGAGCGTTCTTTTATAACCAACTTGCATTCATGTATGTTTGGTTGACGCGATAGTTGTCGGAACCTCTGAACGAAGGGATTGAATATATCCAATATGCACATTATTTTTTGTAGGAGCCCAACCCGAAGCTCATTATTTTCTTGTAAACGATTTGTTATCTCATGCTCCTTGTCGTAGATAAATAGTTGAAGGAAGCGCGGTCTTAGACCATCATTTGGGGTTAGGTTTCCGATGCGATGATATATGGATCCGTGTGCCCGGAAGCTATAAATTTCTTGTTGAAATGGGGCTATCGTGTTGTCAAGTGTTACACCCAATGACGTAAAGGAGAAAACATGATTGTATGCAAGCAGATGTTGCCTGAAATGCTGACCTTCCTCAGATTGATCGGTGTAGAGATTGAGCAATTCTGTAGGTACTGAGATTTCTGGTATTGATATTCTTCCTTTATTACAACACAATGAGCTTGTCTCTCGCTGAAATAGTCTAGCACAACAGTGGGGGCAGGTTGTCGGTGAGTGTAGTTCAAAGCGTGTTTCAGTGTGTGCTGCATAGAAATTTCTAGCGCAATTACGTTGAATATACGTCCTTGTGGTCGCATTATCATTTTCCTCATTGTCTTCTTCAACACTATCATTTTCTGCGTGAGAACCATCATTGTAGATTGGTGCAGTAGCTGGAGTGAAGTATTCCAACATATTAGTGATTATTTAGAAGTACAAATACGTGAATGATGAATGTTCATAGAGATAGTTAGTTTACCGTACCGTGAGCGATTGTTGTAGCCCGCGTGGATGTTGAAATTTCGCCTATATCTAAAGTTGAATGTGTGTTCATAACATTAGACATTGTTTTTTGTTGATCTTCACGAACATGGTGTTGTTCTTGTCTTCGGGTATTTTCGGCAGCACGTTGTTGAACAGTCACATTGCTTCTCCGTATGCGTGTAGAATTGCAGTGCAATAAGCGAGTACGACTTTCTGTTAGTTGTGTGATAACGAAGCAGTTACATTCACATGCATGAGATATTGTGTCAAGGAATATCTCTAAATTTGGTAGGTAATACCTGGAGTAAGTAAATTTTGAAGCAGTTTTTGGCTTGTAATTGTTGGAGTTACTGCTGTCGTTGTCGTTGAACACTCACCTATTTGAAAAATTGAATGCATGGTCACATCGTTGGTCGCTGTCCTTATTTGCGCTTCTTGACAATGTTGATTTGCTCGACTTTTGCCATTTTCTTCAACACGTTGTTGATCAGTCCTATCATTTCTTCGTGCGCGGGTAGAATCGCGGTGCAGTAAGCGTGTACGGCTATTTGGTAGTTGTACATATGTTTAATGTGTCGCATTCACACAATACTATTACGTTCAGGATGTTTATAAAATTAGGCAGGTAGTACCTGGAGTCAGGAGATTTTGAAGTAATTCTTGACTTCCCGTGTCCTCCATTTTGAAATATGCGCAAATGTGTTCTGATTGTTGAAGAGTAATGTTTGAGCGATCAATTACCGAACTCTATATACAAACACATTTATTGTTTCAACACAACAGTGGAAACACGCATTCTAGCAAGCTAGTTGCAGCAGGAATGCTTAATAACATTCAGGTAGCTAGTTGCAGCAGGAATGTTTAATAACAATATCTTTATTATATAAGGAAATCCCTAATGACTCCATGGTGTAACATTTAAATCATAAAATGCCCTCATAAAATTGGTTTTGGTGGATTAATTTTGATGTATTTTTTACCTTTTTGACCGGATTAGAGCTTAATTAATATACAACCGCGCTGTTCTCCCGCCTCAAATTCCCGATACCCGTCTTCTTCTTCTTCGGCGCAGCTAGGGCAGCTCCTACGGCAACAGTTGAGCAAGAAGCTTTGGAAGCAATGGAGGAGCAGCTGAGGTGCAGCCAGGAAACCGCGTGGAAGAAATCGCGGAAAGGATTTGGCAAAATATATTTTGCCGCTAGGTTTCAACCCGAGCATTCTACGTCGCAGACCCGCTCCCTTGCTCAGTCCATTTCGCCATTTCGAACTCCCCCCGCAGACCTTCCCTCCGCCAGAAAACCTACTCCACGACAGAGAATTCATTCCACTGGAGCTGCTCTTCGACCGCTCTTCGAACTCTACCCCTGGCAGATCTAGGAAATTTCTCTATTTTATTCCCATTTTCTACTTCTGATATCTGAATCTCGATCACCAATTCAGCACCGGAAGTCCTCTGGCAGATCTAGGTAATCTCTCTATTTATTTTCAATTTTTACTTCTTGATTTCCAAATCAAACTCCATTAAATGAGGATGAATTTCTGGGAGAAAGAATTTTGGGGAGTGAATTTCTGGGAGAAAGAATTTTGGGGAGAATGAATTTCTGGGAGAATGAAGATCAGAGATATCTGAACTCCGGTTTTGTTTGGATGAATTTCTGGCAGATCTAAATAATTTCATATTTAGCCATTGAAACACTTCCATTCTATCGTTCTGTTATTGTTCTGGCAGACTCACTGTTCTTGATTTTTCGATGCAAATATGAAATTGGTTCTTTGATAAATGCAGTCAACATTTATATATATATATATATATTAGAAATGCAGTCAACATTTATATATATTAGATGTTATGGATGTTAGCACAAATATCTTCCTCCGGTTAGCGGCATCATACCATTTTAGATAATTCCATTCTTGATTTCTTATAGGTATTTGTCTCTAAAGGAGGTCATGATAGCTATGAGCACAACCTATAACAATGATTACATTTTTTGTTGCATACCCAAATCAACAACTTGCTCTTATTAAACGGAAACTTGATCATAAGGATCAACACTAATTCATCGTAAGGATCAACAACCATCATCCTCGGTGAAGCCATATGGATCATATTGACCTCAACGAAACTGGAAAAGTACTCCATCAGATGCATCTCACCATATTTGATCTAAAAATATAGCAAAAAAAACATTTGAGGATATGTAATAAGAGATTTAGGGGACTGAAGGCCCTGTTTGGGATTCCAATATACCTGGAGTTTCAAATGTTTATTTTGCTCATTAATTTTCACTAGATCTTATGTGCAAGCGCCACCAAGCAGGAAATTGGTATTCATATTCGTTAAATGCATATATAGAGTTTGTGCTCCTGTAAAATTTTTTACTCAAATCTAATGCAATTGCTTCATTCTTTTAGGATTGGATTTTGTTCCGTACGTTGCATGATTATTTACATGTCTATATCCCCAATGTTTGATTTTGTTTCCATGGTTCTCTACATGTCTATATCCCCAATGTTTGATTTTGTTTCCATGGTTCTCTGAAAGCTAAATTTATACGTGTTGTTCTCTTTTCAACATCACTGCTAATGGAACATACAAATACACAACTGAAACCTATTGTAATGACCTGAATTTACATGCAATTAGTTTTGGATTATGTGCTGAATGCCAAAAAATTGTCACCAATTTCATATTTTGTTTCTTAGGCTTATTTGTTTTCCTGTTATATGATAAAGATTACATTCTGGTGGCATTTCTTATTTTTCATGTTCATAAGGTATTCTTACTCATCTTCCTCCATCAATTTCTAATTTAAGTACAACAACTATGCACACATTTAATTCTATATATCCACGGACATGATAAATACTTATGGTTAATATCAGCTTTTTTAGAATGCCATTGTATAGAGAAAATGACAATAAATTGAGGTATCAATATGATCCTACTTCTCTTCATTGATACTATCACTGTGTGATGATTTTTTTCTTCTACAACCTTATGCCATTTCCTATGAATTTTTACTCCATTAACAATCTGCAATATCTTCAATTGGAAAAGTGCGTTTTCAAGATTTTATTCGATACCTTTTCAGAGTATATATTTTAGGAAGGATATAACTAATCCAAATGTTGTTGAATTTCCTTCAAATCCTTTATCATGTGGGGTTTCAATATGCTGTTCTTGCCTTTTTTTTGTATTTCATATCAACCTCATTACATAATCTTTATTTCCCCATAATTTAAATTTTGAATTGTCTTTGGTTCACTATTACAATTTTTATTATAATAATTATTAGTCATTGTAAAACAGCTCCCTTTAAGAATGTGTCAACAATGTTAACCTGTTTCAATTTCAAAAAACCTTCAAAATATTATCTAATTCCTTTATAATTAGTAACATGTTGGGCCCCCACAACAAATGTCATCCTACGATAAATATCGCACCATACAACAAATGTCGCCCCCGATAAATGTCGCTTCCTACGACAAATGTTGCCGCCCAAAAAAAGGTCGTCCCCACGACAAATGTCGGCACCCACGACAAATGTTGCGCTTACGACATTTGTCGCCTCCTACAACAAATAACGCCCCTACGACAAATGTCCCCCCCACACGACAAATGTCCAAGAAACGACAAATGACGCCCCCCACGACAAATGTCTCCCCCATGACAAATGTCGCCCCCCACGACAAATGTCGCCTCCCATGACAAATATCGCCACCACGACAAATGACGCCCCCACAACAAATGTCGCCCCCATGACAAATGTCGCCCCCACGATAAATGTCGCCCCCACGACGAATGTCGCCCCCACGACGAATGTTGTCCACACGGGGTCCCCCGTGCACGACTGCTTGTGTATATATGTACACACAGACATGCAAATGAGACAATCGTACAGTTTCATAAATTCATGATAAAAAAGACTTCACTAAAAATACATTTTCGGGGATATTTTTCCATTTGGAAGTTATGACCTGAACGGAATTTGAACCCTTGAATCACCGAATACTTATAAGATTAACGTAAACACATCCTATTAAAATGAACGGAAATTGAAAACATGGATGTATGTCCAAATGGATTTTGTTTGTTAGATAATTCCTAACGAATGACGCTATAACTCGACGCTATAACTTGTGCGTTTACGACCGCCAACACCGTATCAAACGGAGCCAACATTTCAAAACATGGATGTTGTATGTCCAAATGGATTTTGTTTGTTAGATGATTCCTAACGAATGACGCTACAACTCGTGCGTTTACGACCGCCAACACCGTACCAAACGGAGCCAACATTTCATAACATTAAACTACCAAAAAATACAGGGTCAGGGGGTATTTATCACAAATTTTAGTGGTGAAATGTAAACTCGGAGATACCTGGATCATGAAATATACACAAATATGCTCTGCCCGTTCTCGATGCGTCGCTGCGGGCTTCGCCCGCAACCAAGCAGGCTTCACCCGCTTGGCAAGGACATGGGTTGTGGGCTGCAACATGCATCGTGGACTGCGACATTGGTTGTGAGTGCGACATTTGTCGTGGGTGTCGACATTGTTCGAGGGCGGCGATATTGTTTGTGGGCGGCGATATTGTTCGTGAGCGGCGATATTGTTCGTGGGCGACAACATTGTTTGTGGGCGGCGACATTGTTCCTGAGCGGCGACAATGTTCGCGGGCGGCGACAATGTTCGGGGGCGGCGACATTGTGCAGGGCGGCGACATTTTTCGGGGGGGGGGGGGGGGCGACGACATTGTTCAGGGGCGGTGACGTTGTACTTTCCTATACGTAACACTTCAACCTCACAATCATAGACACTTGATAGAGAACATTACTTTGAATCATATTTACATTTTTCACATGGAAGCTTTAGAATGAGATAAAGAGCTTCGAATGTGTAAAAATAGCTACTCGGCAGTACAAATGTCTATTCGTATAGAAATGAAAATGAATAAAAAATGAGAAAACAATTCGCAGATTTGCTGTGTTAAAAAAATTACAGGGTACTAAATAAAAATTTTGAATGAGCCAACCATCTCATTCATAATCTGCTCCATGGTTGGCTCTCAACCATCTCATTCATAATCAAATTGAATATCTTATCTAAGCATTTCATTATCTATACTAACTGGTGAATCACATTTAACTATTCAGGAAAAGTCAAACAATAGGGAAGCAATCCCACGCTGAGAAAACATTGAACAATGAACTCCAGTCAGTGGACCAAATAAAAATTTGCAGGCTTTATTATATTACTTGCATTTTCTTATAAATTATAGTATGTTTATTTTTTTGTACAACCAAATAAGGGAAACAAGTTTATGATGATTGACATGGTAGCGTTAGATCCAATCAAGGCAGACAGGTTTATAAATTAAGCATTGACATTGTTCCTATTTTACCGGCTTCTCTTGATTCTTCTACCTCTATATATACTGTATTTATCATTTTCAAATGACATATATAACTTCAAAATGTCATAGACGTAGCAGCAACAACAAGAACAATGAACAACAGGGTAAAACAATATCCTAAAGCAGGAAAATATCCAAAGAACATGCAGAAAAATACCAAGCGGAAAAATACATTTTTTAAGAAAATTTCAAGGCCATTTGGAGAAGCAGGGTGGTGTCGAAGTAGTAAAGCTGAAGCAGGAAGGAGAAATACCAAGCGGAGAGAGCTTCAACTGCGGCCTTTGGGGAGAAGTGTCCATTTGCGGAGGTGCAGCTGCCAGCTGTCGGCTTCGACGACGTGAGCGGGAGTGGATGGCAGGGAGCAGAGATCTAAAAAAATAGTAAAACAGAGTTTTTAAAGTTTGTAAACATCGTATAAGGAAGAAGAATGAGAAACAAAAAAGGCAGAGGGTGGAAGAAGATGCTGTTGAGAAGAAATCGAGAAGATGAATTAGTACTAAACGGAGAACTCAAGAAGGCCAAAACTGGAGGAGGTTTGCAAGATGAAGCAGAAATGGAAGATGACATACCTGGTGAGGAAGGGCAGAGCGACTGTGAGTCTGAGATGGCGTCAGAACTGGTGATGGCAGGGAGCTAAGATCTAAAAAAAACCAAAAAGGAGCTGAGAAAGAAGGTAGATGTTGGAAGAGGTTTGCAAGATGAAGCAGAAATGGAAGATGACATACCTGATGAGGAAGAGCAGAGCGACTGTGAGGAAGAGCAGAGCGACTGTGAGGAAGAGCAGAGCGACTGTGAGGAAGAGCAGAGCGACTGGAAAATTAATCAGAGATGGAAGAAGCAGAAAATGAAATGCCAATGCTTTAGCTCTCGGCGGAATAGATGGAGCAAAGATGCCGTGCGGGAGGAGGTTTCCTCCATCTTTCGGCGCGGAGAGCAGGAGTAGACGTGTGGAAGAGTTCTGAACTTTTGATGCATTGCCCTGCTGCCGACGCTTTACCTTTCGGCGGAATAGACATGGAAGCTTTATCTATATTGGCACCAAACAACGACGTAGACATGAGCGAGAGTTAAAGCAAAAAAAACAAAAAGAGATATATTCCCAGCGGCTTCCCAAAGATATATATCTATATTGGAATTGAAGATCGAACGGTGATTTTTCTTGTGTCATCTTGATCGGACGGCTGAGAATCTAAGCCCGGTGTGCCTTTGACATATGTATATTCCCTTATATAATAAAGATATATAAAGTTCAGTGTCAGAGACTGCAGACGCCAGATGGTCAGACACTCAGACCTCGGGACCGGGCATGTATATTATAATATATTTATTATTATTAATATAATATATTAATTAAAAAATATATATAGAAAAAGCTCGTGAGCCGGCTCGCGAGCCCATGAACAAGGTTTTCTGGGCTCAAGTTCGGCTTGAAAGCAAGCTCGAGCTCGAGTCGAGTTTTTTTTGAGTCAGCTTGTTGAGCTCTCGAGCTGGCTCAACTCAACTTGCACCCATAATTATAATAGGTTTATATTTACATTTAGAAATGCTAGCATGTGCACAGGTTTTCCGCGCTCACAGGACTCCTCCTGTGTGCTGTGTTATCAATTGTTTTGGCCAAATTATTATTCATCGCACGTTGCACAAAGGAATACCATGGGACACCAACGATACTCACACCACCGCATATTATGCACATGGGACCGTGCATATTCCGTTTGTTTATTTAATTAATTAATGTTTTCATTTTTAATTGTAATATTTAAGATGAAAAAGTTATATTATGTAATTATTTTGATTCATAGTAAATTGCATACCAAGAATTATATTATATAATAATTTGCATTCACAATGAAAAAAGTATTATATTTGAAGAATGTGTAATTACGTTGAAGTGGTAGAGACAATGTTGGGAAGAAAAAATGAATCAAATCTAATACTTTCTTTATATATATATATATATATATATATATATATATATTTCGAATTCAAGTCATCCGGTTGATAATTATTAGTTATTACTTTTATTTTTTTTTGTTTCATTAATTTAACAAATGCTTTTTTCAAATATTTTTGCAAAATTTTACCAGTCATTTTTTTGGAAACATTAATTTGCTTATTAAAATTGGATTAAGCAGTATATAAATGTTATTTTACTATGCCATTATTCAATTTTAGATGAGGTGAATGGCGATAATGATTTCTTTCTTACCAGAGGTTCCAAGTTATCACATGGGAATAATTATAATTTCTTTAGTATCTATAAATGTATAATACACCTCATACGGTATTTTCATTTTTTGTAGCTTAATTAATTCCTACTGGCTAACTAAGATCCATTTGAGACTTTTTTGATGCAGGACAAATATATAGGGTTTTCTAAATGCAGATGTAAATAATTCAACCTATCTCTGATACCAAATTTGACACATGGTAGAGTTTTAAGAGGAGACACCAGGACACTAGCTAGTGGGATCAAACCCTAATGTTTACTTGGAGGGCCAATGTGAAATACTAGTAATTAAACAATTAGGTTATTAATTATATGACTCATTACAACTCATGGTGGATTTCTTTGTAAGCTATTGGGATTTTTGATGCGTATTCATGAAAGTGTAATCACAAAATGAGTTGTGAATACGTTGTCACAATATTAATTCATAGTCTTCACCAAAACAAACAAGCAAACAATCAATTGATAATAAAGGTTATTCAAACATAAGGAATGTGAGTACAAAACAAATACCAGAGCGCACCTAACTAGCAATGAACGTTGACACTCTGATTGTTGAAGGACCGGTCAACTATAGTAGTAAACTAGTAACACAGTGAGATCCAGTGTTAGCAGCAGCGGGGAAGGAGATGTAGTCTCCGGGAGAGGTTTCATGGAGGTGTCAAGGCTATATGGATGGTCGGTCGGTTGGGGAGAAAGCAAGGGGAGGGTTGTTTGGAGGTTGTATCTGCAAGGGAAGGGATTTGGAGGGTCAGTGGGGCTGCTAGGGGCATTGGACCGTGGTTAGGGCAGGGGAGGGCTATGTGGAGGTTGAGGTGGTTGGAGAATGGACTGGAAGGAAGGCGAGGGCTTGTCGCTTGTGGGCATCCTATAATAATGCGATTGGGATTTCAAGGGTTCGGACAAAGTGGCTAGGGGCTCTAGGCCGCTATGATAGGGGTTCCGGCGGGTGTGTAAGAGGATGAAAACTAAGCCGGCGGGTTTGTTGTAGTAAGAAAATGGGAGGGCTATGAGTGTCACACCTGATGGTGAATGTGGTTGTCTGGGGCAGAGTAAGGAGGAAAAGGGGTGGCTCTCCTTTCGTGTGAAAGGGATTTCGGAGTCGACACTAGAAGGAGGCGAGACATATTTACACCTTGAGGATCGTAAAAAGGGGTTGCCCATTCTTCAATGCCAAACTTTTAGGTTTAGGAGACTTAGATACTAAAATCTAGGGCAGCTATCATCGTCAACAATTTAGATTGACCCGTTCTGAGTGATTAAAGCGGACCGCCCATCAGTTTCAAAAAAATATAAAAAAATATAGAAATATGAAACATCACTTTGAACGGAACTGCAAACTCAGATTGTCCATACAATGACCATTCGTGCGACTACAACGTGCATCAACCCTCACGGGCCCTGGATGATGGATCGCCTTTGATATGCGGTGGCTGGCCACATTACTTTTGATGCATAATAGTATGCAGTAATTTGTAGGAAGATCATTTTCAGTTACAATATATTTAGACATTGCTTAATACCCAGACATATTATAATCACCTTATTTACAATTATTAAATTGGGCTTGCAATTGATTACCATATTAAATAGTTTAAGCTCATGCTTCACATAGGTCCATGTTTTTAGTAGATATATTTCTTGAATAAGATTGAGCATGCCTAGTAATTTGGTATATTGTTTTTTTAATAGTTAGAATACGTTATATGAAAGGGAGCCTTGGCGCACTAGTTAAGGTGTTGTCGTGTGACCTTGAGGTCACGAGTTAGAGTCCTGGAAGCAGCCTCTTGCAAAAATGCAGGGTAAGATTTGCCTACATTTCACCCTTGTGGTGGGAACCTTCCCCGGACCCTCGTTGCACAGGGATGCTTTGTGCACCGGGCTACCTTTTTTTTTTTTTTTTAATTTAGATATATTATCTATCTATTTCTTAATTTTTTTTAGTATTGTCATATCTATCAGAAAATGCCGGAAGATAATTTTGAACCTCATAATTTTAAATTTTTTTCTGTTAAACTATATATTTTTTGTATTTAAATTAACAATCTTATCTCACGCATGAAAACACAATACAAACTTAAAATTGATTTTACTTCCTATACAAATCATAAAATATGAGAATTTATTGCAAGAGATGAGTGTATAATCATGCAACTCAAATTAGGGAATCAAAATTAAGAATCATGCAAAATTATCTCACCTTCAAAAGTATAAATACACAATACAAACTTAAGCATGCCAGGTATGTTTCTTGTATTCTTATGGTATACAAGGTTTTCTAACGTGAAACTATGATGAGAGCGTAAAAGATACACAAGTATTTGTAATTTACAAATCATTAATTAAGATTTTTATTGTATGTCAAATGCATACAATGAAATATGAGAAAATCTGTTGCAAAAGAGAATTGTAATGTCAATGTGTCATCTTTCTCAAATTATTGCGTAGAAGTTTAGAATAATGCAAAGTTGTATTCTAATTAAAAGTCATGTCCTAAAAGAAAATCATGATTTCATCAAACTCGGCATTATTTTAATCACACAAGCGATCCAAGAACTAAAATTTAGAGGAAAATGCACAGTTTGCTTACCAAGGTTCTAACCTTGGTCTACCACCTATATAATGAAAGAACTTGCACCAATCTCAGAAGAGTGGGCCAAGCAACCAGAGAAAATTAAAAATTTCACATTAAAAAAGAGTAATTTAATCCATCTAAGTGGTTCCTTTATACACGTGCTCCTTAAATATAAGCCAAAAAAGGAGGTGGGCCATTTATTATAAACTAACTTGCAAAATTCGAGATGGCATAAAATCTCTAAAGATTTTGTAATGTGTAGCTGGAGTTTGTTACCCTAATTATATTACATGGTACTTGTTAAGTCTCAAGTAAATGTTAATTTGGTATTATAGCAAATATGTGAAAAATAACTCCCATGACATTTGATGTGGTTTAGTGCACTCTTGGTGCATGATATTGAATAATGTTAAAACATAAGTTCGAAGGGTGAATGATGTTGATTTGAGAGCTCTCACTTAAGGGGGAGAATATCAAGGCACACTAAAGTATAGTTTTGTTTCATATCAAATATGTGAAAAGTATATTGGTTTGGAAATACCATGTGCTTGGCCCAATTTTGGTCTTCTTTGGTTCTCTCCCTAACACTATTTGTTTGAGGACCGACATATGGTGTGGAAATGGCTCACTGGTCTGACAGTTTGGTGCTGAAGTGGGCTGATACATAGAAAACAAAACCGGCATTATATTCCCCTGCATAGACTGGCTTGCAATTTCTTGTACTGTTATATATCTGCTGAAGGATTCTTTATGATCCTTCTGAATAGGAATTCTGATGGAGATCGACGACGACGATGGCCCACGCACGTGTATTCCCGCAGGAAACGGGCGTGATTTTCTGATCACGTACTTTGAGGGCCCTTCCGGACGATCCGAGCCCGCGGATGCGTCCGGAAGGTCGACGCGAGTATTTTCGTATTTCGTTTTATTTTATTCGGACAAGTATTGACGTTATTTTGGCACCCGGAAGATCGGACAATCCGAGCCATTGATTCCGGATGCCCTAGCCTTTTATTTTCTATTTAAAGGAGCCATGAGGAGGGTTTTAGCACCAATTGTTTGAGTGAGTCTTCAGCCGGTCTTGTTGGTGCGACGCCTAGGGCTTTTCCGATCCTTGCTGCCGTTCGCCCCCCCGCGCCTCCGCCAGTCTTCTTTCACCGCCGACGGGCCATCTCCAGCCAACCCCCAACTCCGGCGAGGCCTTCCCGGTCCTCTCTCAACCCCGTCGACCTACCTCCTGCCCTCCCACAACCCCGACGGCTACCTCCAGCCTCCCTCAGCCCGATAGCCCCACTCCAGCCCACCACCACTCCCTTCGACCCCCATCCAGCCCACCTGCAGCCTTGAGGATCACCTACTCCCTCCACACAGCCACAATACTCCACCGCCGTTGGCCACCAAAGACCCGGATCCATTCCTCTCCGCATTTGGCGCCCCCGCCCGATTGGCTCTTCATATGGTTGTAAGTTGTAATTTGGATTTGAGTTTAAACATGGTTCGTCCTGCTTAGATTTCTATTTGCTTTGTTTATCAATTAAGCGGTATTTGGATTACTTGATTTTGTGCTAACCTGCAGGGCAAACCCGCTTATCATTTAAATCTTTGCGCTCCCGATTCGTAATCACGCCCGTGTGTTTATCTCTTTGCTCTAAATCGTTTTGTGGAGTTCTGCATAGGCTTAAAACTACCCATTTAATTCACTCTAATAATTGCTTGGACTTCGTGAAGCTCGTGCCGTGTTGGGTTTGCCACATCACAAAACCTGTAGTGCGTCTAGTTTCCAACACCCTAGCCTGCCCCTGCGTCAAATTCTTAACTAATTGTAAATTTGAATTGACATCATGATTATCAAAACATCCTCTTTACTCCTCTCAACAGTCATAAACCTACCCTATAACCCAGTTCTTAGTCCGTTCTCTGCCAAATTCCAACCACCGCATCTCTCCAAAATTGGCGCTAAAATCAATTCAAGTTCTGTGCTTTTGTGCCGTCCATGCATTACATGTGTGGATGTTAGGGGCTTTAGTCCATTGGCATTCATCACGGCCTCTTTCGCAATCATGAATGCATGTCTGCTTGCATTCTTAAATATGTGCACTGTATTTGTGTTGAAGAGCATGATCTGAAGTCAGGCTTGTATCAAAATGTTTAACTTATAACTTTTAAGGAAGCATTAGCTCTGCCACTCTACCAGTTACTATCCATAGAAGATGTTTCATATTTGTACTTCTGACCACAGAAGAAATAGTTGCAATTCATAACCTTATGCCCATGCCAGCTATTTTACTGAGATATTGAACTTAACATCTTCACGTTTTAATTATTACTGTTGTGCAGAATCTTTTTTTTACTTTTGTCATTCTCTTTGTCGTTAGGGAATTTTTGGTTGATCTTATGGCTACTCCAGGCACCCTTATTCCAGCAGATGTACCAAGCATAAAGGATGCTTCATCTACTTCCTATATTCCAATGGCGAGTCAAAACCTAATTCCTTGGTATATAGGTAATCCAGGCAACAAATATCTGGGGGGTGAAATTGGAAATCACAACTTGGATGGTGATCAAATGTTTAGTGGAGGGTCAAGTCATGAAAAGTTTGTGTTTCTACCATCTGTGCTAGGAGAATCATCAGCGAATACTGCAAGCAGTTCAAGTAGAAATACAAAGAGTGTTTATCCACAGGAACTATCAGGCCAATTGCTATCTTCTGCTAATGGTGCTCCAAGTTCAGGAGATTCTTTGGACTCTAGAAGCCTTTTTTCTGAACTCAATCCATTTCAGGAACTTGTATCTGGAAAACCCTCGGTGCCTAAAGCTGCTGAGCTTAAAAATATTGAATACCAGAGGTCCAGAGAACCAGATACCCTAGGGCCTGGAAAACCTTATAGCCAGTCACCACTAGTGCGTAAAAGTCATTATCCATGCAATAATGTTTCAACTACAAAGAATTATAATTTTGCAGAAGTAGTTTTTCCAAGGAAAAACCTTGGTGATAAAGATCTTAATACATCACCTTATACATCCAGCTCAACTGGTAGTACTGCAGTCATTCCTATTACTAATTCTGGTACTTCATGCACAGCCAGTACTGATTTTTCTTTTTCTAGAACTTTTGATTGTTCTTCTGGTGCTATTAACTCTTCCATTACCTCAGGATCTGCCCAAAATGGTAAAACAGGGGTTGGCATTGTTGATTCTCCAGTAAATAAAGTGCAGTTGCCAATTCAATCTGAGAAACATGGTCTGGCATCGCAAAATGATGTTTCTCAGGAGCGAAAGGAGCACCAGGAAAGCACCATTGCTAAGGATGACATGAGAAGGAGGAACACACACGATAAATTTATGGGTGGGACTATGGTATCAGAAGATACTGAACCATCAGCTGCTCCTTGGACACATGATAGATTCATGGGGAGGGATATGATGACGGAGAATACATATCAACCAGCTCCTATTCCACCATCCAGACCAAGTAGGATTGATCCAATGCTTGACGATGTTGCTGAATGGGAAATTCCATGGGAAGATCTTGTAATCGGTGAAAGAATTGGAATAGGTAATGTTAGTAGTCTTTGCTATACTTTAATTATTGGGTTACTTATAATTAGTGGCATCTAGGTGTGCAATTTCTTTCTTAACCTTTATTTGTAGGTCTAGATTTGCGAGCACACAGGATGAATACAAAACATAGCTGTTAGAAACCTGATTTTCAACCCACTAATCATCCATAGACCTGGAAAACAAACTCTAACCATAACAATACTACTCAGCCTCCTAATAATTTTTATGTATTTTATGAAATCTTATTTGCTGACCTAACAATAGTGGAATAAAGGCGTGAGTGTTGTTGTTTATGTAATCTTATAAATATCCGTTTCCTTATTAACAGGTTCATATGGGGAAGTACACCGTGCTGATTGGAAAGGCACAGTAAGTATCATTCATCATGCTATTTGTAAATTGAACATCCGTTAAATGTTATTTTATAGTTTCATGGTAGTTTGTCATGTTGTTGAAGAAGATGGTCTTAGTCAAGCAATGAACAGATCATAAATCAATTTATTTAGTCAATAGCCATTGTTTATTTTCTTTTTTTTAGTCATTTGCTATGTAGCATGCCTATATTAACTAAACCAAGTTTCCAAGGGTACTCTGTGGATGGTTGACCATTCAATGAAATGAAATTCAGCCTACAATATAATATGTATTGGTTGATTATTAGAACTGGGGTTTGGGCACATGAACTAAGTTCTTCCTTTAATCAAATTTGTTTTCCTGTTGAGGAATGCTATACAATTTGGCCCCTCATGCAAGATGCTTCCACCTACACAGCTACACCTAGAGAAATTTACATCACAAAAGTTGCCCCTAAATGTTGGCATTACCTTTTGGGCCACAAAATTACAATCCATCACCAGAGCCTCTATAATCTCCTACAATAATCCATCCAAATTCCAAACCCCGAAACAACACTTTTGACCCCACGAACTTCTATGATACACTTACCACAACGCCTACACACCCAATCATGATAATCAATCTGCCTATGTGCTTTCCTACTCTCCTGATTTGGACTTCCTTCACATCCCTAGGATTTCATTTCCCCGCCTTAAATTCTTCAATTAACTTCACACCACAATCCACATTAACCCAGCCTACTGCCAACTCTGTGTCAACATATTTAGTCACCTAACCAAGTTTTCTTAATGCTACACACTGTTGTGGATATCCTCCGACATGATCGATATATCGGCCGACATAAGGGTTTCATGGACAAAACGACACGTTTCCGATTAGTTTTTGCAAAATATCTTTTGCAATATGTCATCTGATATGTCTGCTATTAACCAATATATTCGCCAATATATCGGCCGATATATCACGACATTTTATTGACTGATTTTTTCAATTTATTTTAATCAGTGTTTATTGTATAATAGACAATAGACCAAAATCATTTCATTGTTTAGGTTGTTTTTCTCTTCCTCTGGCTTTCTTACTTGCTCAAGTCCGTCATGACTTTGATTATGCATGATGTTTGAATTATGGAGTAAATGTTACTTATCTTTAATTATCATCGACAACTTCCCAATATTTCGTTTCCTCTTATTTTATTTCACGGTTATACCGTTATTACTAGTGGAACACAAAATATTTATATTAGTTTCATAAATTTAGTAGTTCAATAAATATCAAATAATCAATATATTAATATATATATAAATTAAAAAAATGAATTTAATTTATAAATGATTACTCATATAATTAATTAAATATTAAAATCCGATATATGAAATATCCCCGATATATCCCCCGACATATTAAAACCGACATGAAAAACCTAAACCGACATGTCCCCGACATCCGACATCTACAACCTTGATGCTACATCAGCCACAACCTCATATACCGCCGCAAATGCGTCTTATTATTCACACACTTCACCCTCAAAGACATATCTAAACTCCACGCCAAACCACTCATAGGCCAATTTCTTGTTTCCCAATAAATTGAGGTGGTTAACTACCTCCTACAACCCCTTCCAATCCTACAACAAGTATGCGAATATTTTCACGAACTTCAACATCAACCTTCTCTCTTAGCTAAGCCAACATTCTTGTTGTCGATCGACTAGCCAAATTCATACATATCCACTTATGACCCCTGTAGGCCTATTTCTTCACTTAAATCGTCAGATAATGTGTTACGAATGGTCAACTGCGAGAAAATTGTGCGAAGAACAAGAACACAATATTGCATTAATCTGATAATAAAAACAACACTCGAGCCTTTTTCCCACTATAATGGGGTCGGCTATATGGATCCTTTGTCGCCATTGTGCCCTATCTTTTGTCATAATCTCACTAATGCCCAAGTACATCATGTCTTTCCTTATAGTTTCATTCCAAGTCTTTATTGGTGTACCCTTCCCTCGTTTAACATGCCAGTGACTAGACCCTCACAACGCCTAACAGCTGCCTCTAATGGTCTCCTTTGTACGTGTCCAAACTGTAAAGGCCCGTAGTCTGCCACAATTTAATTCTAGTTCTGAGCGGGTTTTAACAATTAAGTTAACGCAACAGTTATAAGGAATAAAGCACGAGAATGACACCAGAAGAAACATAACATTTTATTTATTCCAGGTAACGTACAACAAGTTTACCACTACACAGGGAAACAAAAATAACATACTAAACATCTATATACATAAAAGACGAACTATAATAGATCTAACCCATGGACGAACCACATCTTCTCTCTGACTTTGATCTGTCTCCACTGGTATCCTCCTAGCGGCCCCTGGTATGCTGGCGGCATGATCCTAAAAAGAAAAATCGAAAACCAATTAGTTTTTTAAAAAACTAAGTGAGTTTCTTACCTTTTCAACTGCACTGAAATCAGACAAGAGAGTCTGCAATAATAAGTAGTTCAATTCTATATCATAACAAAACTATATCTAATCAAGAAAAGTAAGGTAAAACAGAACTCTTTTCTTTTCATTCTTAACCATTATGTACTCACTGCAGTTTGGAGTTCATCTTAATCGTTGATTCGAAATGCTGAGGGTCTATTTCATTTTCATCAATATCTGGACCCGTCGGCCCATCACATCCATGTCTGCTTTAAGGCGCTCACACGCGCAATAGGCTTCCATGCCTCCTAAATTGGAAAAGTCTCAGATTCTGTAGGAGTTTGACCCCTCCTTCGAGGTGTGAGAGTTCTATCCCCCTCACGAGCTGTAGGAGTCTGTGGCTCCACCCCCCTACAAGGCTGAACTTTAGCATTTCGATACGTCAACGCGTGATCGATTCAGTGTTCTTTTCATATTCAATTCGTATGCATTTTCAAAAAAAAATAGGAATGAATTATATTACTTTCCCCTCAGAGTTTCTATTGCTCGCTAATAGCTTTTAGCGAGTTCATCTTTTTCATATTCATTTCATATCTGGGGCAATATCATTCAAATAAATAGCTCGGAGTAAAAAAAGCAAATATTCGTAATCAACGTAGTAAGGACTCGCCCCAAGTTCTTCTTTGCCCTTGTCCCTCGTAGGATTCTCGTCGCATCTATCGTCGGACGCCATCCTCTGCAGTATCAAGAAATCATTTACTTTAGAGTTGCGCCAAAAATACACACGAACGGACTCCTAAGACGGTCATAGCTACGACCTCTAGGAGTTGCCTAGGGAAGGACCAACTTCGGTGACGCCATCCAACATGAATTCAACAGTTCGGGAAACCGGTCGCATCAAAAGAGCTGCTGTTAGCCGCACCTTAGGCTGCCCACAACAGCACCAAAGGCTTCTTACAGCAACATCAAAAGCTGCTAACATTTCCCCTCTAGCAACAACCGACCAGCACAAGGCAAGAAGGTATCCAAAAAAATAAGACAGATGGCCAACAATAACGAGCTTGCTCAGCCCAAAACAGTGAGAAACTCATCAATATGAAACTCATAGAAATACCCCAAAATCTGAAAGCCCTAAGCTTATCCCGTCTAAATTTCAACATAAAAGCTCCTAAATCCACAACCATGTGAACTAGAAGGGAGAAAGAAGCTCACTGTGAGAAAAGATGCCGGCTGCAACAGTCCAAAAGCACCGGCCAGAATACGCAACACTACAAGGGAGATAGCAAGAGACAACAAGAAGTTCCCTCTCCCAGCCTTGTCGACCAAAAAGGAGTAATTACGAAGCAAGAAGAAGGAGAATCGACATGACCTAGCATCCCCATCGCAAGCTCCTGAAGGAAAGAATGAAACAGAGAGGGTAAATATACAGGAGACGGGTTCCACCACCGCCTTATATATAATATAATATATTCCAGCCCAGCAGCATAAATCCCAACAGCATAAATGCCCAACAGCATAAACCAAAAGTCCAACCAGGAACAAAACCAGCCGGCCCACTAAGGCTCCAAAACATGTCCATGCAAGGTAAATCCATAAGGCATAGACCCGACCAACACAAATGGAATCAGTCACCATACAAACTTCGCACGCAAAATTAATTGCAATGACGAAATTGAAAATAAAACGAAACGAGCGCCGCAAAAATCAATCGGAAAGCTCGAACATCGAAAATAAACGTGCGGACTCGAATCGGTGCTGAAATTATTTTCATCATCGGGGAATTCTTTTCTTTATCAAAATCTAATTATTTATTTATTATACAAATCGAGTTCGAGTCTTACACAAACCATCTTAGTCGTGCTTCTCGCATCTTCTCTGCAATTGGTGCTACTCGTGTCTTATCCCTGATACATTCATTCCTAATTTTATCCAGTGTCGTGTGTCCACACATCCACCTAAGCATTCTCATCTCCGCAACTTCCATTATTTGCTCATGTACACAATTCACTGCCCAACACTCAGAACCATAGAGCATCACGAGTCTAATTGCAGTATGGTAAAACTTGTCCTTATTTTTTAGTGGTACTTTACGATCACATAAGATCCCTGACGTGCCTCTCCACTTCAACCAACCCGCTTGGATTCTATGTGTCACATCTTTATCAATTTTTGATTTATCGATTCAAGATATTTAAAACATTCACTACGAGAAATATTTTGATCACCCAACTTAATAACGAAGTCATCTGTCCTTCTTGTACTGCTAAATTTAAGCTCCATGTACACCCTCACGCGTCTCATCAACCAAAACGATATCATCTGCAAACAATAAACACGAAGGTATTGCTTGTTGGATATGTCTGGTGAGCTCATCTAAGATAAGGGTAAAGAGATATCGTTACCGGAGCATTAATATGATAATAAGCATACAAAATATAATCCGGAGCAAGCTCTGACTAACTCTAGGAGGCTGGGTCCTCCAAAGAGCTTCTCCTCATGGAACCTAAAACAAGAGATCCCAAAAGATAAAAACCACTAACCCCTACACACCTCTTCCTTATATAGATGTGAGAGGATACATAAGAGAAGAAAAGACAACTAGCCCTAATAATATTGATTAATAATTAATAATAATAAATTCCACGATGAGTGTCTCAAGGCGGCTTCCATATGTGATTGTGCAACATACTATCGCCCTTGAAAATCGACCTTGTCCTCAAGGTCGAGCCTCAATAGATAGCGAGAGCTTTAATAAAACGACAAAATATGGAGCAGAGATGAGTGACGTGGAGAAGTAATGAAAAGCAGAGTATGATAAGTTTGGCAATTGGAATGTTTTGGGATAGTAAAATAGTGCTCACGATACTTAAATGTTTATGGGTGAATATGAGATAAGTGGTTAATGGGGGGTGACAACTAGGGAAAAAAATAAAATGAATGAGGGGGCAATAGGTGACTTGGGGAAAATGAGGTATGGTGGGGCAAATTAAAAGCTTGGCAGACAATTGAAGGCTTGGCAGAGACAAATATGAAGAGATAAAAGCATTTATGGAGGGTAGAAAATTGGTTGAAATGGGGAAGCCAATTAAAAGCTTGGCAGGCAACCCGACAAGAACGCCAGACAGCTATGAAGCACCGACACTTTAAAATGCCCAGCTTGTCGGTGTCGGACTCTCCGATACTCGTCCGACTCTCTGACACTCTCTCCGGCTCAGCTCCAGGCTCCGACGCTCTGTGATTTATTTATTTGTTGTATTTCTGATTACTCTTATTGTTGTTTTGGTGGTGGTTCTATTATTAGAACTTTGTGACTGTAATTTTTTTATTTTGTAGAATATCTTCAAGTAAAGGTAGTAATAGTGGTTCACAAGAGCCTATATCTATTATTGATTATTCAAATAAACAATTTGCCTTGGAAGTACAATTTTTGTGAGAGTTGTTTTTTAAGTTCATATACAAGAGTGAGAGCACATTTGTTAATGATTGACGGAAAAGAAATAGGAAAGTGTGTAAAAGTCTCAAGAAGTGATCTATTTGAGATGAAAAAATTAAAAGAATAGGTGAATGCTAGAATAACAAATCTTGCTCTTAAAGAATGTCTTTACCCCTTCTAGCATTTTAAGTAGTGAAGGTGGATGTACTAGTGATGTGAATATTTTCTCTAGAAAAAGAAAGATTGAAAGCGGGGGAAAAAGTTTGCTTGAAAATGTATTCAAAATATGGTATGTTTTGAGAATTGACGAATCGCGTGTCGTGTCGCGTGTCGTGTCGCGTGTCGTGTTGCGTGTCGCATGTTGGTGTCGGTGGAACATAGCCAGAAAGGCGGGGGGCTTGAGAAGGACATGTAATAGTGGCGTGTGAAGGAGGCGTGGGCTTCGAAGGTGATAGGCGGAGGTGTCTTATTCGATTGTTGCTGCAGGGACGCCAGCGCTCTGTGGAAGGGCAGGACTGATAAGTACCGCTGCTGCGGAAGGGCTGGAGGCATCGACGGTGAGTGGCTGGTTCCATCGAAGGTAGCAACGGGTGGACACGAGGCTCTGGACGCTTCAACATTCATGGTCCGTTAGTTTTGGTGAAGGCGTCGTCGGGTGGCCCAAGCTCGTTCAAATGGTCCAGATGCATGCGGGTGGCTGGAATCTTGCCGTGGTTGCTGTTGGACAAGGAAACGCGAACCACTGTAGGTGTTGGTGGTAGAAACTCCAGCAGGCCAGTAGGTGTTGGCTGGAATCTGGAGGGAGCTGTGGATGCGGTGGTTTATAATCTGAGAGGAGGCTCCTGCATGTTGTACGAGGTAGCCGATGTCAGAACGACTGAGGAAAGAGGACCAAGAGGTTGGGTTGAACTCGAGGAACCTGTCGATTTTGGCTTCGAGACCGCGGAGCACGCCGTGGAGGTGAGCGAGCACATTGGTTTGCCGATCAAGGCGCGCATAGACAGAGATGGTAATGGGGTCGAGGCGGGTGTCCATCGGGACACGATCTCTGGCGGCGTCAAACGAGCGGACGGGGGAGGCAAGTCGGACCATTGTTACGGTTGCGAGAAAATTGCACGAAGTAGAACACAATATTGCATTAATCTGAAAATAAGCATAAAAAATATAATTCAGAGCAAGCTTCGGCTAACTTTAGGAGACTGGGTCTTCCAAAGAGCTTCTCCTAAGGAGCCTAAAACAAGAGATCCCAAAAGATAAAAATCACTAACCCACACACACCTCCCCCCTTATATAGTTGATGGAGGATACATAAGAGAAGAAATGACAACTAGCCCTAAATAATATTGATTAATAATTAATAATAATAAATTCCGTGATGAGTGCCTCAAGGCAGCTTCCATATGCGATTGTGTAACATAATGCATCACAGATCTATCATCAAATTGACTGATTTGTTCTACAATGGCGTAAGCAACCACACTTCATCTTCTTGAGCTCCTTTTGGCAGAACCTATTCAAACTCTGTCACCAGAAAATAAGCTCCAACTACCACCACCAAACTGAGGACTTGAATACAGTCATCAGTCGCTATCTTGAACATTACCTTCATAGTCTTTGCATGTATAAAATTTATCACCTTCTTGAAGAGTAATGTGAGTGATATTTATCATAGGCAAGATAATACTCAATAGATTGAGATGATTTATGCAAATTAATAGAGTTAATATTGAAGGATTATGTAGAAGAATGAATATACCAAGATATTATGAATGAAAATTATTCAACATAATTTTGTACTTCCCGTATAATTCCTTGGGCAACAGTCGACTTGAACCAAGGAAAACAAGGATTTATAAAGCCGATCCCAAATAGTGGTTATTATCTATATACCTTCAAATTGAACTATAATGCTATTAATTCAATCTGAGATAGTTTAATAAACCAAATTGTGTCCATGAACTATTATTTCTATTAACCAATCTAAGATGTTTAGCAAATTTAAGGACTTAACTGTTATCTAGTTAATGCTATCTAGATAAGATGGCTATTAAAATATCATATGTACAATAGATTTTGTTGCAGTGTTGATTTCTATATCATTTTGTGTTATTCATGTGCACTTTTTTCTGAACAACAGGAAGTTGCCGTCAAAAAATTTCTAGACCAAGATTCTTATGGGGATGCTTTGGATGAATTTAGGAGCGAAGTAGGTGAAATATTATCTTTGATATTTATGATTATTACCTTACAACATTTTAGTATTACTTATGGCACCCTTCTCCCTAATTTTGTTTTGCACCAACTTTTAATGATTGCTTATTTTGATATTTTAGGTGAGGATAATGCGTCGGTTGCGTCATCCTAATATTGTTCTTTTCTTGGGTGCTGTGGCCCGACCTCCTAATCTTTCAATTGTGTCAGAGTTTCTTCCAAGGTAATATCATTTGTCTTTTTAAATTTTGGATGGTTATTGTTTGGAGGAATCGGTTCATCGTGTACTCGAAGTATTAACATTGTTAAGTGCAATTCTTTTGTATAAGTTTAGCGAAGTTATTCAATCCTATCAAATTATCTTTCTTGTTGTTTACATTAAGATATAGACCCGGATCCTATTTAATTTTAATGCATATACATACAATGGAATAAATAAATGAAATTTAAGAGTGCTTCTTTAATGCGCTTGTGTAGTGTCGCAAGATACGAGATTAGTGATACCATAGGGAATTTTACATTACACAACTTATGAAAAAAATGATAAGGATAAATAAAAACAGGTATTAAGGAAAACTCACTTCAATAATCCCCAAAACATCGTATAAAATAAGAATTTGAGCAATATGAGATAGATGCAAGTCATGGGACCATAACTATCCCAATTGATCTGCAATCAGATCTGATCCGAGATAGGAGTCAGAGCCGATAGACAAAGTACTAGGTCATATGGATGCGTAGGTTGTAGTGGAGCTTGCAGGATCAACAGGAGGAAGTCAATTATTCTTGGAAGGGGCCTTGTTTGGCAGTTGGTTGAATGATTAATCAGTGTTGCAGTGGAGTTTTTGCGGCACAAGAAGGCAGGTTGCATCCTTCGGTGGACAAGGAAGACGCTGAGGCCTATTTCTAATCCCATCTCTTCAGTCAGGTCTAGTCTAAGTCGCCTACTTTGCCAGAATTGCTGACATCTACTTTCCAGTGCAACCAAAATTCCACTGCAACACCTATTACTCCTTCCATCACCTGTCTGATACAGATTTAATGTTAATCGGGATCCTAAAATTTAATATTAACACGCTTCTTACTGATTCAAAATTAATTAACTCACATAAACTCAGTAAAATAAACAAATAAAATGTTAAAATAAAATTTAATAGAGCTTCTTTAAAGTGCTTAAGCAAAGAATTACAGGATACGAGAGTAGGGATTCCACAAGGAAATTCACATTACATGATTTATAAGAAAGTAACGCCATTGTAGTAAAAGAGGTATTAAGGCGCACTCAGTTCACTGATATTTAGAACATTGCTTAAAGAATAGTAAATAAATTCACGCTATATGAGATATATGCAACTGAAGCATTACTCCAATCCAATCTGCAATAAAAAGTTGATTTGAGATAAGAGTCAGAGCTGATGGACAAAAACTAGGTCTGATGTTGAAGACTTTGCGGCGGAGCTTGTGGGATCTACGGGTGGAAATTGACTAGATTTGGGAGGGGGATGTTATGCCCCCGGACGATCTACGTTTTCGTGGATTCAAATACGCGCGAAGACCGAAGGAGACCGGGAATGAAAGCCGGCTGAACCATCCGGTTCAGCCCAAACCCAACAATAAAGCAGAATGGGGGCTGAACCACATTGGGTTCAGCCCCAATGGGGCCGGCCGGCCCTAGGGGTTGGGTGGGAGCATAAATACCCAACCCCTCCTCCTTGGTGGTTAAGCAAGAATATTTCCAGGTATCCTCTCTCTTCTTCCTCTCCTAAACCCTAATCTTCTAGTCTTCTTCCTACTTTCCCTTTCTCCCCTAGTTAGGTCATAACATTTGGTATCAGAGCATCTTTCCTGCGACAATGGTGACACGCACGGAGACGGAGATGGCGCGTTTAGCCACCATCGAAGAGAACTATGTCGCCTTGGCGGATTCCGTGGCCGGGATCGAAGAACAAGTTAAAACCTCCACGAAAAATCTAGAGGAACGCATGGAAGGACGCTTGGATGAGTTGAAGGCGCTGTTAACGCAAACCCTAAGGGGGAAGATGGCGGAATCGGGAGAATCATCGCACGCGGCACCGTCTTCCGCCGGAGGCACCACGGGAGGGCCGGGAATGATGCCCTACAGCGGCCCCAACCCGGAACCAGGCTGGACAGCCGGCCACGGAGGGCCGTCGGCACAGCCGAGCCCTACAGGGCCGACGACGCCGATCCCGCGCAGCCCAGGCGCGGGCGCTCCTGCCGCCAGACCTTGGGTCAGATCGGGACCAAACCTCCACCAGCAGGTCACCGGGGGGTGGATCGGCCCGGGAGGGGTGGCCGCCGGCGGTGGAGTCGTCGGGGTGGCTGCCGGCCGCCCTTTTGGGCCTCAGGAGCCTATTTGGAGGCCGCCGCTGCACATGGGAGGGTCGAATGGCGCGGGAAATGAGATCCTCCCCAGACCACCGGTACTAGGGACTCCAGCGAGGATGGGGCAAGGCGAACAATGGCGGGGATATCCTCCCAGACACGTTTTTGACGACGAGGAGGGCCCTCTTATGGGAGGGGGATACGAAGGGGAACATTATCACGACTACTATGGTAGGCCGAATCCAGTGGCCGAACAACTCAGGCCAGCAGGGCTAGAGCCAGGATATGGCAGGAATGGAGGAGCGAACTAGCGGGCTGTTATGCAACCAAAACGTACGTGGATGAACTTTCCGACATTCCGAGGTAGTGACGCGCTGGAATGGGTACAAAAGGCCGAGTTGTTCTTCACATACCAAGAGATCCCCAATGAGCAATGGGTGCAGTTGGCGTCGTTTCACTTGGAGGGCGACGCATACCAGTGGGCACAATGGTTCGTGCGAAGCTATGGGTACGCGCCGTGGGCGCACTTCATAGATGGATTCACAGCCCGTTTCGGCCCCTTGGAATACGAGGACGTGGAGGCCACCTTGCAGAAACTCCGACAGAAGGGGACCGTGACGGAATATCGCACGGAGTTCGAGCGGCTGGCAAATCGAGTAAATTGGGGGGAAAAGACCCTCCTCAGTTGTTTCATTTCGGGGCTGAAGGACCACCTGAGAGATGAGGTCCATGCCTACATGCCGTACAGTCTGAGCCACGCCATCAGTCTATCCAGGATACAGGAGGAGCGGTGCAACCGCCAGCGAAATCGAGGGGGAGCACGCACTCCCGCAGCACCAGCAGCACCGGTAGCGGGGCGGCGTGAGCAGCCGCAGGCCGGACGCCCGACAGTGACACGCCTGACGTGGCCTGAGCTGCAGGCCAGGAAGGACAAGGGGCTATGTTTCAATTGCGACGAAAAGTACACACCAGGACACCGGTGCCAAAAGGTGCAAGTATTCATGCTGAGGGAGGAGGATGACGAGGAAGAGCTCCCTACCTGTGATGAGGTGGATGGTTTGGACCTGGCGGAGTTTGGGGTGTCCATCCAGGCAATGGAAAGATGTTCAGCCCCACGTACGTTACGGATTGCTGGGAAGTTGGGGCACGAGCGGGTGACTATTTTGATAGACAGCGGGAGTACACATAATTTTATCACCCCCGCAGCGGCACAGAAGGCGGGACATGCAGTCGACAAGGGGGCTTCTTTCCAGGTTATGGTGGCAGATGACAGCAAGTTGAGGTGCGAAGGGGTCCTGAAGGGGGTGGAGCTGCGACTACAGGGCTATGTGTGCCAGACGGATGTCTACCTGCTCCCGATTCGGGGGTCGGACATGGTGTTGGGCGTGCAGTGGCTCCGCCAGCTCAAGCGGGTAACCACGGATTGGGAGAAGATGACGTTGGAGTTCTCGCACTTGGGGACAGAGCATTGCCTACAGGGGATACAGACGTCTCCGCTCAAGGAGATATCACTCACGAGCCTGCAAAGGATGGAAGAAGAGGGTAGTATGATGGCCTTGTTGTGGGGGATAGAGGCTCTTGGGCCAACAACGGAACCAGCGCAACTGCAGGATCTATTGGTTCAGTTTGACGACATCTTTCAGGCACCACATTCTTTACCGCCCGCGCGGTTCAGAGATCATCAGATTCAGCTGAAGGCCGGAGCAGACCCGACGAATATTCGTCCATACCGGTACCCCCACATTCAGAAGGCGGAGATAGAACGCAGCGTACGTGAGATGATGGCCTCCGACATCATCCGACCCAGCACCAGCGCATTCTCTTCTCCGATCATCTTGGTCAAGAAGAAGGATGGCTCCTGGAGGTTTTGTGTCGATTACAGGGGACTGAATCACTCGACCATTAAAGACAAGTTTCCCATTCCGATGATCGAGGAGCTGCTGGACGAACTGCATGGGGCAAGCCTCTTCACCAAGCTGGATCTCCGATCCAGCTACCATCAGATACGCATGCGGGACGAAGACATCTACAAGACGGCGTTTCGTACTCACGACGGTCATTATGAGTTTCTGGTGATGCCGTTCGGTTTGGCCAATGCCCCATCTACCTTCCAAGCCGTCATGAACGAGATTTTCCGACCACTACTTCGTCGGTATGTGCTAGTTTTCTTTGATGATATTTTGATCTATAGCAGGAGCTGGGAGGAGCATCGGGAGCACGTTCGGCATGTGTTCCACATTTTGCGGGAGCACCAACTGTATGCCAAGCGCTCCAAATGCTCTTTTGGGCAGGCGGAGGTCGAGTACTTGGGACATTTGGTCTCCGCTCAAGGGGTCCGGGCCGACCCGCGGAAGATTGAAAGCATGGTGACTTGGCCGCTACCCACGACGATCCGGGCCTTACGAGGCTTTCTTGGGCTGACCGGCTACTATCGCCGGTTCGTGAAGGACTACGGGAAGATCGCACGGCCACTCACCCAGTTGCTGCAGAAGGATTCCTTCCGATGGCATGCGGAGGCCGAGGAAGCTTTCAATGGCCTCAAAAGGGCCATGACCACCACCCCCGTGCTAGCACTTCCGGATTTCTCCAAGGATTTTGTGGTGGAGACGGACGCATTTGGCGTCGGCATCGGCGCGGTCCTCATGCAGGAGGGTCGGCCACTTGCTTATTTCAGTAAAGCTCTCGCTCCCAGGACCTTGGGGCTCTCTACGTACGAGAAGGAGATGCTCGCCATACTTCACACGGTCGCTCTATGGAGACCCTATCTTCTGGGGCGGCACTTCCAGGTCCGTACAGACCACCAGAGTCTGAAGCATTTCCTTGAGCAACGGTTGGCATCCCCGCTGCAGCAGAAGTGGCTGACGAAGCTTCTGGGGTATGATTATGAGATTGTCTACAAGAATGGCAAGGAGAATATGGCGGCCGATGCGTTATCTCGGATACCAGAAAGCTCCCTTACTCACATCTCGGGGCCGGTGATTGCCTCCTTAGACGACATACAGGCAGAGGTTCTCCAGGACCCAGTTCTCCGCGACATTGTTGAAGCACTGCAGCAGGGTCGAGGCACAACGGCTGACTATCACTTACTGGGCACGCGACTCTACTACCAGGGTCGGCTCGTTCTACCGGCCACGTCCCCGTGGCGTACTACTATGATTCAGGAGTTTCACGCTTCACCGACCGGTGGTCATGCTGGCATCCATCGAACCTTACCGCGGGTCAAGGCCAATGTCTTTTGGAAGGGGCTGCAGCGGGACGTTCAGCAGTTCGTGCGGGAATGCGATGTCTGCCAGCGACAAAAGTATGAGACGATCTCCCCAGCGGGCCTTCTTACTCCGCTCGAAATCCCACACCAGATCTGGGACACCGTCTCCATGGACTTCATCGAGGGCCTTCCCAAATCACAGGGCAAGTCAGTCATTCTCGTCGTTGTCGATAAATTGTCCAAGTACGGCCACTTCCTTGCTTTGAGCCACCCATATTCCGGCGAAACGGTGGCTGACCTCTTCGCCAAAGAGATAGTTCGACTCCACGGGCTTCCTCGGGCCATCATCTCTGATAGGGACCCTGTTTTTGTCAGCCATTTTTGGACGGAGCTTTTTCGGCTTCAGGGTACCACACTACGCATGAGCACGACCAATCACCCCCAAACCGACGGGCAAACGGAGGTACTCAACAGAGGAGTCGAGACATACTTACGGTGCTTTGTCATGGATGAACCCCGCACGTGGACCAGGTGGCTACATTGGGCCGAGTATTGCTACAACACCTCTTATCACACGGCCAGCCGGCTCACTCCGTTCGCGGCGGTGTACGGGCGGCCGCCACCCACGTTGTCCTCCTATGAACCGGCCGGCACTGCCCTCCCGGCGGTCGATCGAGCTCTCCAAGATCGGGATCGGACCTTGGCTCTTCTCCGCGACAATTTACGTGCGGCCCAAGACCGCATGAAGGTTCAAGCCGACAAGCACCGTATGGAACGGGAATTTGCGGTCGGTGATGAGGTGTTTCTCAAGCTCCAGCCCTATCGTCAGCTCTCAGTCGCCCGTCGGGCCAATCAGAAACTGGCCCCACGTTACTACGGGCCGTACAGAGTCATTCGACGGGTAGGACCCGTCGCCTATACTTTGGCGCTACCGGAGGGGTCACGCATTCACCCTACTTTTCATGTCTCCGTCCTCAAGAAGAAGCTGGGGAACACTGTTTCCGTCACTCGTACCTTACCTGAGGCTACCAGCAGCGGCGAATTGCGACCCTTACCTGAAGAAGTTCTCATGACCAAATTGAAGAAACACGACACGGAGTACCGGCCAATGATCCTCGTTAAATGGAAGCAGATGCCCGCGACGCACAATTCGTGGGTGGACCTCTTGGAGTTCCGGGAGCGCTATCCTGATTTTCACCTTGAGGACAAGGTGCTTCTTGATGGGGAGGGGAATGTTATGCCCCGGACGATCTACGTTTCCGTGGATTCAAATACGCGCGAAGACCGAAGGAGACCGGGAATGAAAGCCGGGCTGAACCATCCGGTTCAGCCCAAACCCAACAATAAAGCAGAATGGAGGCTGAACCACATTGGGTTCATCCCCAATGGGGCCGGCCGGCCCTAGGGGTTGGGTGGGAGCATAAATACCCAACCCATCCTCCTTGGTGGTTAAGCAAGAATATTTCCAGGTATCCTCTCTCTTCTTCCTCTCCTAAACCCTAATCTTCTAGTCTTCTTCCTACTTTCCCTTTCTCCCCTAGTTAGGTCATAACAGGGGACCATCTGGGTGACTCTGTATAAGGAGGACCCCACTTTTGCTTATTCACGCAGGCGGACTTGATCGAATCAGCGATCTGCCATCGCGGATGCGTCCGGCTCGCCGTTCCGATGTTTTTTCATATATAGCTTTATTATTTTTGGATTTTATTTCATGTACTTATGACCCCAAAATCATCGGCCAATCATAGCCGTTGATTCCTGGTGCCCTAATCTTAGTTTCTTAATAATAATGCACGTAAGGAGGAGGGTTAAGGAATAAGCCTTTACCTCAAGGACTGCTGGAACATGATTGTAGAAGGAATTTGCCGTCTTCCTTTCTTCACTATTTTCCTTACTCATGGAGGGGCATATCTAAAGGATTAGAAGAACTTTGTCATCTACCCTCATGGTTAAAATTGTGTCACTTATTTAGAGATCAACATCTATCAAGCATCTTTACTCACCATATGAGTTCATCTTTTCCTCATTGTATATTCATAAACCACCTATGTCTGCTTTACATGCCCTTATGGGCATATTTTATTTCAACCATCTAATATATTTAATTTCATGCTATCTGTCCAGTTTATTGCATAGCCAACATTTGTGTATTAATATTACTCAGTATTGCTACGTTTATTAATTATGTACAAAAGTTGATACCATGGAGCAACTTCAGCATGGGCAACGTCGTCACATAGTAGACCTGTGAGAAGATTCATCGCAGAGGACTCATGCTGAAAATGCTTGTGCGATGTCTTTTCTGACGGAGGGAATCCTTGATGAGCAGCTTTGCAAGTATTTTTGCTGAGACGACTTGACAAAACCTCAAGCAGCAAAGTCTTAGGTGCGGTGTTGGGGAAAATGAATAATGTGTAGCCTAGGATGATTTATGCATGTAGATAACATTGTAACAATAAATTGTGAATAATAATAAGAGCATAAATTTCATGCCGTTCTCACAAACAAGAAAATCAAATAATTTGAACAAGCAAACAAGTTTGGCTTACCTCTGTTTGGAGTGCCGATAGTTATATGCACAAGCAAATAATTCATGCAAGTTACTATTAGTCTCAAGTGCAAACTCACTAGCATTGCAAAACATCTGTAAGAATATAGATAAAAGTTTTCTACAGTAATGCTGAAAAACAATAAAACCAAAGCAATGAACTCTCGAGCAAAGGGACAGACGACGGCGTGGGGATCCAGTGACCATCAAAGCGGCGGGGCTAGCCGACGAGGAAGTAGAGGCTATCCGGTGGATGTCGCAGGGGGAAAGGTGGTTTTGCGGGGGAAAGGTGGTTGGGCTGCTGGGTGGGGTTTGAGCTAGGGTTATATGGAGGGGAGGGGATTGGTTAAGGTGTAAATGGGCTGTAGACTGTTGTAAGGGGAGGGGATTGGTTAAGGGGTAAAAGGGCTGTAGGCTGTTGTAATGGGGTGAGGATGTGACAGTTGAGACAGTGGAAGTGCTGGATGTGAATCCACAATGGCTGGAGGTTGTATGAATGAAGGGAGAAGTGGCTGGCTGAAGATTTACGGTGGGACAGATAAGGGGCTGCTGCTATGGGGAGATGCGGTTAGTGAGGTAGGGGTTGTAGGGGGAAGTGGTGGCTGTTTGGAGAGGAGAAACTGAAATGGCTGTAGGCATGTTGGCGGCTGGTGGACATGGGCTAGGGGAAGGGGTGGGAAGCATGGCATAAAAGGAACGACGAGGATACAAACCAAGGAGTCAGAATCTTAGGATTTCGTTAATTCACTACCACGAGAGCTCACCGAATTCCGGGAAGAAAGGTGTTCCAAAATCTGCAATGACTATTACGACTTCCCCTACCCTCTTATTTATAATAAAACCTTCTTAGGGCATTTATCATGGATGACTATGATTGGCTGTATACGCTAAGCATCCGATCTCATTAAATAATACATCAAAAATAAAAGAAACCCCATAGAAATGTCTAAATCCCGCTCCAGACACAACCATGGATTTGTATCATCCATCAGGCGACGTGCCGACGTCAAATATGGCAAGTGACAACACAACCCCGAACGTGCCCAAAATTGGTGCTCCACTGCCCAAGGTTGTGGATGTCGGATATCAGAGACAAGTCAGTTTAGGTTTTTCATATCAGTTTTAATATATCAGGGATATTTCATATATCAGGTTTTAATATTTAATTATTTATGTGTAATTATTTATAAATTTAATCCTTTTTAATTTATATATATTAATGTATTAATAATTTGATTTTTATTGAACTTCTAAATTTACCAAACTAATATAAACATTTTGTGTTACACAAATGATAACGATATAACGCGTGAAATAAAATAAGAGTAAGTATAATGTCGCGAAGTTGTCGATAACAATGGAAGATAAGAAATCTTTAGTCCATAATTCAAAAACCATGCATAATTGAAGTCAATGTCGAGCAAACAAGAAAGTCAGAGAAAGGGAAAAACAACTTAAACAATGAAACAATTTTGGTCTATTATCTATTGGACCATAGACACTAATTAAAATAAATTAAAAAAAAATCAGTCGATAAAATGTCGGGATATATTGACTGATATATTGGTGAATATATTGGCCAATAGCAGACATATCGGAGGATATATTCCAAAAGGATATTTTACAAAAAAAAAATCGGAACCACGTCGTTGTGTCCATGAAAACTTTATGTCGGCCGACATGTCGACCATGTCGGAAGATATCCACAACAATACCACTGCCTCATCGATCCCCATCACCTTTGTTGAGATGTTCCAAAAATTTTCTGATGAAGGGAATCGTTCTCTAGATTGTGATTAATAGTTTTTTACTTTATTTAATTGCGATATACAAGGCTGCAGATGTCAAATGTCAGAGACACGTCGGTTTTGTTTTTTCATGCCAACTTTAATATGCGGAGGGGATATATTGAAGATATTTCATGTCGGGTTTTAATAATTAATTGTTTATATATAATCAATATATATATATATATATGTATTAATGTAATAATATTTTAATATTTATTTAACTTCTAATCACTAGGCATGTTAAATGAGGGAGGGGTAGACCAATAAAAACTTGGAATGAAACTATAAGGAAAGACATGTACTTAGACATTAGTGAGATTATGACAAAAGATAGGGTGCAATGGCGACAAAGGATCCGTATAGCCGACCCCACTATAGTGGGATAAAGGCTTGAGTGTTGTTGTATTTAACTTCTAAATTTACCAAACTAGTATAAACATTTTATGTTATACAATTAATAATAATATAATGAATGGAAGAAAGTAAGAGTTTGGAAGTCGTCGATAACAATGAAAGATAAGATACCTTCAGTTTAAATCTAAATGTCAAGCATAATCGAAGTCAATGATGGATTGGTGCAGAGAAAAAAGCCAGCAAAAGTACACAAAGTAACATAGTAAAAAAATAATTTTGATTTATTGTCTATTAGACCGTAGACATTAAAAAAGGGCAGCCCAGGCACATAGCATCCCCACTCAACGAGGGTCCGGGGAAGGGTCCCACCAAAAGGGTGAAATGTAGGCAAACGTACCCTGCATTTTTGCAAGTGACTGCTTCTAGGACTCGATCCCGTGACCTCAAAGTCACACGATGACACCTTACAGTGACATCTTAATCGGTGCGGCAAGGTTCCCCCTTCATTAGACCGTAGACACTAAATAAAATAAATTGAAATTAGCCAGCCGATATACCGATATAACGCCGGGATATATCGGCCGATATATCGACGAATATATCGGTCAATAGTGGATATATCAGATGATATATTTCAAAATGATATTTTGTAAAAAAGAAAACATTGGAAACATGTCGCTTTGCCATGAAACATTTATGTCGTCCGACATGTTATCCATGTCGGAAGATAACCACAACATTGACAACATACACCTTTGAAGTTATTTTGTACTTACTCCCGTACGTTACAAGGAGATCCCATGTATTATAGATATTAATAGCAATATATAATGAGGGTTGAATCTAAGTGTATTGCATGCGCTTGCGAGTGATAGCCAGGTTTCTAACCTAGTTAATATGGAGGGTTGCTAGTTCTACTAGCTGCTGCACTTCATGTTTCTGTCTTGTAAGGTGGAAAAACATATATTTCAGTTATTCTATTGCAATGCGTTACATGTACTATATCTAAAAATTGCAATAGGTGTTTTGATACTTTGTTTTTGGTTGATTGCTGAAGTCCATCAATACCTTGTGGTCTTCATCATGATTTGAAGGTTATTTTGATGGTCTTTATATCTTTTATCTCAAATATCTGTTTCTAATAATACCTCGTTTAGTTTCTCTCCTTTTTTCATCATCAGAACGTTATACTAAACTTAATTTTAGCCTCTAAACTATTTTTATCGGAGAGAACATGTGATGCTTGCACATTTTTTCATTCAGAGGAAGCTTGTACAAAATTCTTCATCGCCGTAATTGCCAAATTGATGAGAAGAGGAGGATAAAAATGGCCCTAGATGTGGTATGGGTGCTTGTTACTTTTGTTATATCATCCTACTCACTATTCACTAATTTTTAATATCAACAACTGCTATTTCCAAACTGCAGACTAAAGGAATGAATTGTTTGCATACAAGTGCTCCTACAATAGTTCACCGGGATCTCAAATCACCAAATTTATTAGTAGACAGAAATTGGACTGTCAAGGTAAGGGAGCTCATCAAAGCCTTGAAATGTCACGGGTTTTGCTTATGAACTTGTTTTGATATTTTTTGATTTTTCCGTGGCTTGCTCTTCTAGGTTATACCAACTATCTATTGATAGATTGTAAAATTTGAATTAGCTCTTAAGAAGATGCATAAATGCAAGAATTGAGGGATATGTTCTTTTAATTTGGTTGAGAAATCTTTGCAAAAAATTCAAAGAATTGAAGAATGTTAAACTGTTGGAAGACAATATTTGGTTCCATTAGTTAAAGATTGAGGAGTGTTTAGAATTGATGTGCTTAAAAGGGTGGTAGCTTCTGAGTCGTACAATGAAGTTATATTGTGGGTGATGAAAAGTCTAGAGGAAACTACCTTGGCATTAAGAAATCAATTTTTTTGTACCGAGGTTGATGGAGACCAGCCTCAATCAGGTCGACGTAAAAGTGCCCGACGTCGCACCCGACCGGACTTCTATCGGCCGTGAATTGTTTTTGTAGAGAATGACCCAAAAGCTTGTATGTATTATTTCAGTATGTAAATACAAGGAGAGAGTACAAATATATAGGAAAGAGGAGAGAAGAATAAATCCTATACAAGATGTGAGACTAAAGAAGGATGAGAGAGAAAGCAATAAAGAGGGCCCAATAATGGGCCATTTACATGGGCTTTTCCAATACTCCCCCGCAACCTGGAGCGTACAAGTCGTATGCGCCAAGCTTGGATAGACACTGATAGAAGAGGGTACTTGGTAGAGCTTTTGTGAGGATGTCCGCGACCTGTTCAGTACCCGAAACATGCTTGAGCTCGATCTTCTTCATGTGGACTTTTTCTCGGATGAAATGACAATCTACCTCAATATGCTTCGTTCTTTCGTGAAAGACCGGATTCTTGGCAATATGTATAGCAGCTTGACTGTCACATAGGAGGAGAGCTGGTGAAGATAGCCTTACACCAAGGTCGACAAGGAGACTCTCAATCCAGGTGAGTTCCGAGGGCACAACAGCCATTGCCCTATATTCTGCTTCTGCTGAGGATCGAGCAACCACTGCTTGTTTCTTGCTCCGCCAAGTAATTAAATGTCCTCCAAAGTATGTGCAGAACCCGCTAGTGGATCGTCGATCATCAAGAGAGCCAACATAGTCAGCATCAGAGTATGCCACCAATGTAGGGATTGAAGATGAGGTTTTGAATACAAGTCCTTGGCCAGGAGCAGTTTTGAGGTATCTGAGAATCCGTTCCACTGCCTGAAGATGAGAGCTTCGAGGAGAGTGCATATATCGACTAACGAGTCCCACAACGAAGGATATATCAGGTCTTGTTACTGTTAGGTATATTAGTTTCCCAACTAGACGACGATAATATTCTGGATTTTGTATAAGAGTATCAGAATTCGAGGCCTGAGCACATAGTTTGTGATTGACATACATGTGAATGTTTACAAGTTTGCAGCCAGAGTAGCCTGCATCATGAAGAAGATCCAGACAATATTTGCGCTGAGAGAGAACCAGACCATCTGATCGTCTAGCCCCCTCCAGACCTAGGAAGTACCAAAGATGTCCCAGATCGTTAGTTTGGAAGACGGAGCTCAGATGTTGCTTAACGGCCTGTATGCCATCCAAGTCGTCTCCAGTAATGATGATGTCGTCGACATATACCAATAGGAGAACCGTATCCGTTGCCCGGTGGCGAGTAAACAATGAGAAGTCAGCCGAGCTTCGAGTGAAGCCAATTTCCCGGAGAGATTTGCTGAACTTGTCGAACCATGCCCGAGGAGATTGTTTGAGACCATACAACGATTTGAGAAGGTGACATACCCGATACTCCCCCGTGGTCTCAAACCCGGGAGGTTGCTGCATGTAAACCGTTTCTTGAAGGTCACCATTCAGAAAAGCATTCTTGACATCGAGCTGAAATAAGGGCCAGTGGCGATGGACAGCCACGGAGATGAGAACGCGGACTGTGTTGAGCTTAGCGACCGGAGAGAGTCTCGTCATAGTCGAGACCCTGTTGCTGGGTGAAGCCACGGGCTACCAGATGAGCTTTGAGTCGGTCAATGGTCCCATCAGGAGCATGTTTGATGACAAAGACCCATTTGCACCCAACGGGTTTCTGTCCGGGAGGAAGGGGCACCAGGGTCCTAGTCCGGTTTGCCCAAAGAGCAGCCATTTCTCCTTCCTTGGCAGCGCACCACCCAGGATGTTGAAGAGCCTCCTGTACGGAGGAAGGAATAGAGACCGAGGATAGTGAAGTAACCAATTTCTGAAGAGGTGGAGAGAGGCGATGTAGAGAGACATGGTTAGCCATCGGATGAGCTGTAGAGGCGGGCACCGGAGCAGCAGAGCACGGAGAAACCGAGGTCGAAGCCGACTGCATAGGGGCAACGAGAGGAACAGGGCGGCGAGTATAGACCCGAATGACGGGCGGCCTAGGAGGAGCAATAGGGGAAGGGGGTGGATGGAGGGTTGGAGGAGAGTGGACAGGGATAACCGGCCGTGGGAGGGAGGGTGGTAGAGTGGTTGGTGGTAGAAAAGGTGGTAAAGGAGGAGGGAAGATGGGTTGATCCTCCCAGAAAGTGACATCAGCGGATACAGAGACCTTCCGGGTGGCCGGAGAATAACACACATAGCCTTTTTGGGTGCGGGAGTAGCCGACGAAAACATGTTTTGCCGCACGGGGATCCAGTTTGTCGATAGTGGGGCCCAGGGTATGGACGAAACAAGTACAACCAAAGACCCTGGGTGTGAGAGGAAAGACGGGGGCGGAAGGAAAGAGAAGGCTGAATGG
This sequence comes from Platanthera guangdongensis, assembly GCA_039583875.1. NCBI lineage: Eukaryota > Viridiplantae > Streptophyta > Magnoliopsida > Asparagales > Orchidaceae > Platanthera > Platanthera guangdongensis. Next base: position 134,454,818 of record CM077154.1, on the reverse strand, counting down.
GGTAGCATTTTGGAGAACCGGAGAGGGGAGACGGTTGATAAGAAAACATGCTGTGGAGACCGCAAAGTTCCAGAAGACTTTGAGAACATGCATGTGAAGCATGAGTGAGCGAGCAACATCAAGAAGGTGGCGGTTTTTGCGTTCGGCGGCCCCGTTTTGTTGAGGGGTGTAGGGACACGAGGTCTGATGAACAATACCGAAGTCGGCGCAGAGATTGACAAACTCGTGGCTAGTGTACTCACGGGCATTATCATAGCGGAATGTTTTGATAGTAGTAGAGAATTGTGTACGAGTCTCTAACACAAAAGCCTGAAAGATACGAGGAAGCTCTGAGCGATCACGAAGTAGATACAGCCATGTGGTGCGCGAGTAATCATCAATAAACGTTATAAAGTAACGATACCCATAGATACTTGGAACCTTGTACGAACCCCAAAAATCAGAATGTATTAAATCAAAAGGAGCACAGCTCTGAGTACAATTTGCGGGAAAAGAAGAACGTGGCAGTTTGCCAAGAATACATGAATCACATTTAAAAGCAGGAAGGTAGACGTCAGGAAGCGCCTTCTGGAGGATAGGTGGAGGGGCATGCCCAAGACGACAATGCCAATCAGTAGAGGAGACAGAGGAAATGACGGTAAAGGAGACATCGAGGAGGTAGAGCCCATTCTGCAGTCGACCCCTACCAATGGTAATCTGCGTCTGCCGTTCCTGTATCAAAAAACCAAAAGAGGTGAAGGTGATATAGCAGTTCATATCAGTAGCGAGACGGCTAACGGATAGTAAATTAAATGGTGATGCCGGCACATAGAGAGCGGAGTGAAGAGAGATAGAGGGGTGGATCAAGAGATCAGCACATCCGAAGACTGGAACAGTCGCACCGTTGGCCACAGTAATAGACGGGGGATGAGGAGCATCTGAGAACCGGGGCGGCAGCATGGAGGTGATGTGGTGGGTTGCCCCCCGAGTCCAGGATCCAACGGGAACCAGAGGAAAGACAGACAGTACCGGTAGTGGAGGTGGAGGCAATACTTGCAGTAGAGGTGGAGGCAACAGAAGCAGACGGAGGGTTGAGGAGTCCCTGGAGTTGTTGCAGCTGAAGGCGAAGAGCCTCAAGGTCCGTACCAGCGGATGGAGAGCTATCTGCAACAGCAACAGTAGGCGGGCGAGGAGGGTAGCCATGTTTCTTGTGACAGACTGCTTCAGTGTGTCCATCGCGGCCGCAGTATGTGCACTTTGGGCGATCTCGACCACCACGGCCCCGTCCGCGGGAGCCCGTACAACCACCCCTAGTAAAAGATGGTGGGGGAAGTAAGGGAGGAAGGACCTGCTGAAGAAGGTCCGGCGATGGTGGTGCATACGGCTCCAGTGGAGGTGGTACTCGAAGTAACATAGAACAAACATCTGAGAAGGAGGGGGTAGCAGGTGAAGCCATAACCTGGGTCCGGATACTGTGAAGGTGTGGCGGAACTCGAGCCATAATCATAGCAATACAGACCGCCTCCTTCTGGGCACGTTGAGCAGCGAGATCAGTAGTCGATGGCTGGTGCTGAATCCAGGCCTCCGTGAGTCTTAGCACGAGCCACAAAGGAGGCCATGTCCATAGCTTTGCCAACATCCAAAGCTTGAAGATCGGTGATGATGTCAAAAAGGTGCTGAATGCTGTCCTTGCCCGAGTACAAGGAATGGAGTTCATCCCACATTGCTTTGGCGGTCTCATGATACATGATCATCTGGTAAGGCTCACCCTCCAGAGAGTTTAGGATCCAGGTCTGGACGTGACCGTCGTTTCGTAGCCATTCGTCAGTAGGAGTCGGAGGTCCCTGGGTAAGGTGACGCGCAAGGCCCTTGGCTTGCAGGACCCTCCGAACGGAGTGAACCCACGGGACTTGGACTTATGTGGAGAGGAGCTCGTGCAGGGACTTGGACTTATGAGGACCTGCCACTCGAGGACTTGAACATTGTTGGAGTCGACAACTCTCAGGAGCCTTGCTCAACTAGAGTGGTGTAGGTCGACTCGGGGAGGCAAGTAGTCGGTCTGCAGGAGAGGAGCTCGTACAGAGATCTCGGACTACGACATCACTCCAACGAGGATCTTGATCTCACTCGAGGAGGTCGTTGGCCAATGTGCAGGAAAGGAGCTCGTGCAGGAACTTGGACTTACGAGAACCTGCCACTCGAGGACTTGAGCGTTTGTTGGATTCGACAGCTCTCAGGAGCCTTGCTCAACTAGAGTGGTGTAGGTCGACTCGGAGAGGCAAGTAGTCGGTCTGCAGGAGAGGAGCTCGTACAGAGGTCTCGGACTACAACATCACTCCAGCGAGGATCTTGATCTCATTCGGGGAGGTCGTTGGCCAATGTGCAGGAGAGGAGCTCGTGCAGGGACTTGGACTTACGAGGATCTGCCACTCGAGGACTTGAACCTTGTTGGAGTCGACAACTCTCAGGAGCCTTGTTCAACTAGAGTGGTGTAGTGGAGTCGCTAGAGGACATGACGACCTGGAGGAGAGCAAGCAGGCAGAAACAGCGGACTGGAGTAAAGCAGAAGGCAGGACGCAACGAGTACAGACACGCTAGGCAGGGTACGGTCTACTGGAGGTCGCGGCGGACTGGATCAGGACGCAGCGGACTGGAGCAGGCCGTGGCGAGTAGAGCACAACAGTTCGCTGCGAAGAGAGGGCGACCGCAGCGGGCTGGAGCAGTCCGCAAGAAGGAATTCACAGAGAGGAGCGAGCCCGCAGCGGACGGGAAAAGAACTTGTCCGCCAGAAGAGGAAGGAGAACTGCCGCGGTCAGGGAAAAGGGCGCGGACAGAAGGAGACCGCCGAGCTCGCAGCGGACAGACGGAGACCGCCGAGCTCGCAGCGGACTAAGGCCTGTTTTCTGTGTCCGCCCTCCTAGTCGCATAACTTCTGCGGCCTTCCTATGTCCAATTCGCTCCCTCTCCTTCCGTGGAACCACTCCTCTTCACTCCTCTTCTGGCCCCTCTTTATAGCCCTTTGTCTCTGTTCTGTGGGGTCCACTGTCCGTTGCAGACTCTTCCTGTCCGTCACGAGCTCGGCGAACTCGCTCCCTAGCTCCACGGTCTCCTTCTGTCCGCTGCGAGCTCAGCGAATTCGCTCCCTCTTCGCTCCCTCTTCTGACCGCGGAGCTAGGGAGCGAGTTCGCTGAGCTCGCAGCGGACAGAAGGAGACCGCCGAGCTCGCAGCAGACAGAGTTGCATTGTTCTTCTTCCCCAATCGGCCCAAGCCAAGGGTGTTTTCCCGATTTTGTCGCTGCTTGCAGTTAGGGCTCCCAGTCGCGGGTTCCTGGTACCTTTTTCGCCCACGTCCAACCATCAATGACACGCTGCATCCTCAAAAATTCCTCCCGCCAGCCACGTCTACTTCTCCAACGCAAATACCTCCATCGAGCTAAGTCTACAACCCCATTTTCTGGTCACGATTTTTCCCACAAAACCATGGTTCCAGTTCCACATTCAAGCTCTGCCACGACCACCCATGGAGGTTCCCGTTATTTTCGTTTTTCAGTTTTGTTGAAACCCTATAAAAGGGATAGCCTGTGCTCTGTTTTTTGGTGAGTGAAAATGTTAAAATTGATTTTTGTGAGTTTTGCTTCCCGTATACATTCCCGCGTGAAAATAGAATAGGCGTTGCTGTTCGATTGTTGAAGAATATGAACAGTGGGGGTGATTATTGCTTCGCTTATTCTGGATAAGAGATGATGAATGTTGAAACCGAAGAATCGGTCTCTGTGGAGTTCGACCCGTGGGGAAGGGATGATCACACACTTACTTCTCTCTCACAAGCCGAACGACCAAAGATGATGAATGTTGAAACCGAAGAATAGATCTCTGCGGAGTGCGACCCTTGAGGAAGGGATGATCACACACTTACTTCTCTCTCACAAGCCAAACGACCAAAGACTTAGCATAAGCAACAAATCCAAGGCTCCAGTACAGAGGTCCCACCACACACCCGAAAGATCTTAGAGCGCTTCCCCTCCTTAGCCAAGTGTTGAGCTAAGGATACCTCAGAAAGCGCAAGAAGACCCGAGCACAAGTAAGCATGCCTTCTGAGGTACCCCCTTGGGTATGTTAACAACGCACTTCCGCTGTTTGGAACAGCTATATGCAGCCAAAAATGGTCTGCCAACAGCGTAACTCCGCTGTACTGAGGAGCTAGATGCAGACCTCTAAGGGCATATAGGTAATTTCACCCCTGACGCTGAGTGGAGAAGCATCACTTAACGCTGAAAGACGAAAAGCGTTGAGTGGAGAAGCACCACTCAACGTCGGAAGCTAAAAGACATTGAGTGGAGAAGCATCACTCAACGCCAACTCTGAGGGCCTCCCGCCTATTCGGGCACAAGCCTTCCCACAAGTCCTGTGCGGGAGCCCTTCCGCCTATTCATTACACTTGCCCGACCCGCTTAGCTTAAAGCTCACTCGAACCAGGATCCCAGACCCTTGGATCCCACTCGGCAAGTGCCGAGGAACAGAGGGTCACCTCGCCCTTCTACAGGGCGGATGCGACCTGGCTCGCACAACTCGCCTTCTAACTGTAGGCAAGCGCTAGCCGGGCTGCGATGGCTCGCTTGCCCTATACGGAGGCGAGCCGGCGCTAAGGTAGCCTAGACAGGTGCAGACTGGATGGGCTGGCTCGCACGGCTCGCTCGCCTAGCCTTGGCTGGAGCGAGTCGGCTATCTGGGTTCGCCCGACTACTGCATTGACGCGTGCCGGTCGTTCTGGTTCGCTCGCCTAGTCTGGTGGACCCACTCAGCGAACACGGGGTTGTACACAATCTCCGCTCTTTGCGAGTTGACAAAGCTCGGAAAAAATCATCCAACCCCACGTGTTCGATGAGTGCTTTGCTGAGCTGGAGGGAATCTTTTGGTGGTCCCACCAATACGCTATAAATATGCCACCAAGCCTACGGGAGAAATCCCGTCTTCTTTCTTCAATCTTTCTTGCGAACAGCAGCTGAGCGATGCCTGTGTCAGAAGAGATGCGAGCGCGCCTAGCGACCGCGAGGGAGGGGACACGGGAGCATGTCCTTGATGCTTCCCCGTGGCTGGCGCGTGGATCACCCGACCCCCTCTTTAGGTCGAAGAAAGGGAAAATAATCAGGCGGTCTCCCCTGAACGACGCCCTTGCGTCCAGTTCGGCGGCCGGTGCCGAGGCCTCCCATGGGGTATGCGCGTCTCTTGTCTGATTCGTCACTCTGCTTCTGATTTCTTTTCCTGCAGGAGACGCCCCGCGAAGATGGAGGCGGTAGAATGGAACTGGGGCATTCCTCCCTACGGATAACTAAGTGGGCCGCTAGCCCTTCGACCCAGGAGCATGCCCCTCTTGCGATTCCTCCGTTGCCAACCCGCCCTGGGCTAGGGAAATCTTTTGCAGCTCTTGAAGGCGAGCTCTTCCAGGGCCAGCCGGGTACCTCCCGACCGCATGCCAGCGCGGGGGATGTGCCGATCCCCGGTGAGTTTGTACGCTTGCTTGCTTATGACTGCTTGCTTTTACTGATCTCTCCTACTTCTGTAGGCTTCAATGCGATCTCCCCCTCCGATGTCGACATCAGCGAGTGGTACTCGCCTCCCCCTTCTACGGACCACATCTCGGAATACCTGGGCGACCCGCTGGACGTTGAGGGGATGAAAAGGCGGGTGACACGGTTATTCCAGAAACAATCCCTACTGCTACAGGAGGTTTGCGATAGGGTGGACGAGGATAAGGTCGAGGCGGAGGAGCGTTTCACGGTACTGGAGGGCATGAGGCGTCCAGCTGACGGAGATGGGACGACTTCTCCGGGGGTGCACATTACGCGAGCAGAGGAACGACTCTGGCACGCCACGGAGCAGGTCGACTTGGCTCAGCAGGAGCTATTGACGGTTCGTGAGTACTTCTACCCTCGCGTGCCGCCCCGATCCGGGATGCGGGGGCGGGGCAGGTGGAAATGGATCCAGTACTGAGTCACCCGCCCCTTCCTCGCTACCGGTTGCCAGGCCCGGGTCGCACCTGTTTCTTGGATCAGCCCGCGTGATAGGGCTATGAAATTTTTTCCATCTTTTCTTAGGACATCAAACTTTTCTTATTTATAATTGTTTGAGATTTCTCGCCCGCTGATGGGCTTGTGTTTGCTGTATATTATTTTCATAGCTTGTCACTGCTTAACTTTCTTTAGGAGAGTGAGGACTAGGTACCCTTGCTCGCCGACCCACTCCTTAGGCGGGCGCGCGGCTGTTGGGCTTGCTCGCCCTTTTGCCGAACGCGAGCCAGCGCGACTCGCCCGCCTCTTTGGCGGACGCGAGTCAGCGGGGCTCACCCGTCACTGGAGCGGACGTGAGTCAGCGTGGCTCGCTGCCGCATAACTTTTGTAGGGCTGTGGCGAGTTGGCGAGAACCAGTAGCGGGCCCGGAAGTCGAAGCATTAGGGCATATTTTTGCTATCCGCACATTTCCCGCCGACGAAACGTTTTCCCGCCCTTTCTTTTTCTATAAATAGGCCTCGACACGTTTCCATACCTACCGCATTTAAGGCCTTCTGCTTTCTTCACTTCCTGCGAATCCCGGTCCACCCGCTTTTTGCGAGAACTACAACGTCCCGCTCGACGAACTAGTTGCGAGATGGGCGACAGTGGCGGTGATGCTGATGGGCGAAGCAAGTGCGACTGGACCTTCTTCGACCACTCCTCTTTCGCCAACACTACCGAGGCCGAACTTCTGGATGTGATCGACGACTTCATCACGCCCGGATTTGTGGCGAGGCGACCCAGGGGGGCGGAGAAAATCAATGACCTCTCGGAAGGGGAGCTCGCCATCCCCATAGCTCACTTTGATGCGGGCCCCCGACTTCCCCTCTGGCCCTAGGTCCGCCTAATCCGGAAGTACTTTGGGGTCGTACTCGTCTAGATGACCCCCAATTCCATTGTTGTCGTGGTCAGGTTTGCCTGCTTCCTGCGGGAAGAGTGAATCGAGTTCAGCCTTGCGGTCTTCCGCAAACTGTTCTCCTTCCGGGCGAACAAGGATGAAACCGCCTACTTCTCCAACAATCACGTCAAGGTGCGGGAGACCGTAAATAACAGCCATAACTGGCTGAGGAAATTCGTCTTCGTCAAGGGCGACTTCGGCAACGTCCCCTTCTCGCCGGTCCAACTTAGTGAGGCGGGCTACCGCCCCCTAGCCTGGGGGGCCATGAAGCCGAGCTGTGCGGGTTCTTCCAAGGGAAGAATTTTGAAGTCGCGTTCCTTCGCAGGAACATGGATAGCCTCGCCCCCGTCCCACCCGGGGGAGGTAAGCTACTCACACTTTCTCCTTTTTACTTAGCCCATTCTTTTTATTTGCTAGAACTCTCCTTCTGCAGGTGAACCAACTGAAGAGCCCGCCGCACCGAGCGCTTCGACCAGCGGCCCCCCTGGCGTGGTGGCCGACACCTCCAGGTCGTGAGGAGAGGTGCCCGCCGCTAAGCCCGTGCCGATAGGGCACCACAACTTTGGCTTCGGCGAGCGGCCTCGAGACGAACTCGGCTTCCCCCTCCTTCACTGGGACAAGGAGGCGAATCGAGCCTCCATCTCCACCCTACTGCCGAGCTGGTTGGAGCAGGAAACCATCAGCGGGGAGGCTTATGCCTTCTCGTTCGGCCTCTATGCGCGGGAGGACGCCACGATCTTCGATGAGGAGGCGACGCGAGTTCTCGTGCACGAGAGCGCGTGAGCCCAGCTCCGCAGCCTGGAGCTTGCTCACATGGTGGGCAGGCGGTGCACGCAGTTGGAGCAGAACCCCCCCCCCCCCCCCGCTCAAAAAGCTTGCCGATGACAAGGAAGAGGCCCGCCATCTCGCTCAGGAGGAAGCGAACTACCAGAAGAAGCGGGCCGATGCGGCCGATGCTGTTCTCGCCGGGTACCTGGGGGGGGGGGGGGGTGGTAAGTCCCATAACTTGCACTAGACGCCTTAAGCTCGCTTCCACTTTTCTTATGTTCCTTTCACTTCTTCTTGCAGGATGCGGTGACGGCGCTTGCCTCCAGATCGCTACCCTCGCGAAGGAGAACGTGGCGTTACAGGCGCGAGTGCGAGAATTGGAAGCCGCAGCTCCTCTGCCGCCCTCCAGCAGCTGCTGCCAGCTCACCCATTATTCCGAATATGAGCTAGAGGAGATGATGCAGACGAACACTGCCAAGGCCGCGAAGTACACGCTCCAGACTCTGCAGCGGGCATGCCTCATCACGAGCGAAGGCGCGGGACTCTCGGAGAACGAGGTGGTATAGGAGCTATTCCTTCCCGTACCGAAGCCGGGAGATAAGTTCTACCAACCCATTTAGGAGGGATTGCCGCCCGAGAGCTCGCCTCGCTGAACCCCCGTGCCGAGCTTCTCTTTGCTTTTGTATTTTTTGTTATGTCTCAATGTAAACGCGGGATGAGTCCCCAACTTGTAACTTTTTGTAATCAATAATATATGCCTTTCTGAATCGATATTGTTTGTGATATTGTTACTTTAAAACGTTCATGCCTTTGTTTCTTTGCGTACTCGCGTCCTAGTTCGGTCTTCCCGCTCGCCGCCTTCAAACCTGCATCTCGCTAGTGAGACCGCGCATCCCTTAAGGACAACTTAGGAAACGTAGGGATCTTAGGTAGCCGACCCGCGAGTGGAGATCTGTCTCTCTTATCCAGAGACTCTCTACGCCGCTCGCGAGGTAAAAGGAGCGAACCGGCTCGACTCGCGCCCGGGCCGCTCGGCCTCGCGTGAGCCGGGCCTCCTGAGGTCGCGACGCGGCCCGAGTGATCGCGACCTTGGTCGCTTTTCGGGCGCTGGGCGATACTGTTAGGGACATCTTATTCTCTTCCTTATGTCAGCCGGTAGGAGCCCAACGATGTGAGATGAGTGTCAATCGATCCTTCGCTTCGGCCGAACATTGGGTGGCCCCACCAGCTCATTCAGCTAGATGAAAGTCCTGTCGGCGGGAGTATCTGGGGACTTAACTCCAGGGTCATAATGATGTCCATCGAGGATCCCGACCCTGCCAACTAGATGGAAGCCTGGCAGCGGGAGCATTTCGAGACCTAACCTCAGAGCAAACCACCGGGCGCTACCACCGGCCCAATCAGCTAGCGGAGAGCCTGACGGCGGGTGTTGAGCATCAACCAGACTTTTCCTTAGCCAACCACCAGACGCTACCACTGGCCCAATCAGCTAGGTGGGAGCCTGACGGCGAGTGTTGAACATCAAGCAGACATAGCTCCAGGGTCATAACGACGTCTATCGAGGATCCCGGCCCTGACAGTTAGATGGAAGCCTGACAGCGGGAGCATCTCGTGACCGAACCCCAGAGCAAACCACCGGGCGCTACCACTGGCCTAATCAGCTAGGTGAGAGCCCGGTGACGGGTATTGAGCATCAACCAGACTTTTCCTTAGCCAACCACCAGGCGCTACCACCGGCGCAATCAGCTTTGTGGGAGCCTGACGGCAGTGTTGAGCATCAACCGGACTTGGCTCAATGGTCATAACGACGTCTATCGAGGATCCCGACCCTGCCAGCTAGATGGAAGCCTGATAACGGGAGAATCTCGTGACCTAACCCCATAACAAACCATCGGGCGCTACCACCGGCCCAATCAGCTAGGTGAGAGCCTGACGGCGGGTGTTGAGCATCAACCAGACTTTTCCTTAGCCAACCACCAGACGCTACCACCGGCCCAATCAGCTAGGTGGGAGCCTGACAGTGGGTGTTGAACATTAACCGGACTTAGTTCCAGCGTCATAACGACGTCTATCGAGGATCCCGACCCTGCCAGCTAGATGGAAGCCTGACAGCGGGAGCATCTCGTGACCTAACCCCAGAGCAAACCATCGGGCGCTACCACCGGCCCAATCGACTAGGTGAGAGCCTGACGGCGGGTGTTGAGCATCAACCAGGCTTTTCCTTAGCCAAGCACCGGGCGCTACCACCGGCCCAATCAGCTAGGTGGGAGCCTGACGACGGGTGTTGAACATCAACCGGACTTAGCTCCAGGGTCATAACGACGTCATATCGAGGATCCCGACCCTGCCAGCTAGATGGAAGCCTGACAACGGAAGCATCTCGTGACCTAACCCCAGAGCAAGAAAGATCTCCACCGAGGACCTCTGCCCTGCCAGCTAGGTGAGAGCCTGACTGTACAACCCCGTATTCACGCAGTGGGGTCCCCAAGTAAGCGCAAGGTGTAATCCAAAGAATGGTCTGAGACAAGTGAGCCCAAAGGCTAAGGGGACAAAGGGTCGGGTGCGGCGGGAGGCCCTAAAGATGTGAAGTCTTCAAACTCTCCTCTCAAAGATGTTGGAGTTGGTTTCGTGAAGAGAAATGGTCTAATGAGGGTGAATAAGGGAGGAGGAAGTTCTGTATATAACTTTGAATAAATGTCTAAAGGAAGAAGATAAATCGATGTTGTTCATCTTGCTTTAAGATGCGTGTAAAAATATGTTTTCTGTGCGCATCGAATTCAAGGCCGTTTTCGGGTACGATACATTCAGATCTAGGCTTTCTACTAAACACAAAACTCGTAGACCTTGGAAATACCTTTCCAACGGATGGTTACACGTCTTCATACGTGTCCTGTAGACTCGGGAATGTCCCGTCGAATTTGCTGTACAGACAAGTCTTGTGTACATATTATTCTCGAGATAGTGTAGAACTGGGTTTGATTTTGAGTAGAGAATTTGTAGCAATATAATGTTTTAGGGGGCGGGTGCGGCGGGAGGCCGGCACCCGCCCCGACCCCTCTTCAGGGGGCGAGTGCGGCGGGAGGCCGACACTTGCCCCGTCCTGTTTAAGGGGGCGGGTGCGGCGGGAGGCCGACACCCGCCCCGGCCCCCCTTCAGGGGGCGAGTGCGACGGGAGGCCGACACTCGCCTCGACCTGTTTTAGGGGGCGGGTGCGGCGGGAGGCCAACACCAGCCCCGGCCCCCCTTCAGGGGGCGAGTGCGGCGGGAGGCCGGCACCCGCCCCTGCTTTGTTTTCGGGGGCGAGTCTGGCGGGAGGCCGACATCCGCCTCGACCCCTCTTCAGGGGGCGAGTGCGGCGGGAGGCCGACACTCGCCCCGACCTGTTTTAGGGGGCGGGTGCGGCGGGAGGCCCACACCCGCTCGAGCCCCTCTTCAGGGGGCGAGTGCGGCGGGAGGCCGACACCCGCCCCGACCTCTCTTCAGTGGCGAGTGTGGCGGGAGGCCGACACTCGCCCCGGCCTGTTTTTCGTGGCGGGAGCGGCGGGAGGCCGGCACCCGCCCCGGCCCCTCTTCAGGGGGCGAGTGAGGCGGGAGGCCGACACTCGCCCCGCCTGTTTTAGTGGGCGGGTGCGGCGGGAGGCCGACACCCGCCTCGACCCCTCTTCAAGGGGCGAGTGCTGCGGGAGGCCGACACTCGCCCCGACCTGTTTTAGGGGGCGGGTGCGGCGGGAGGCCGACACCCGCCCCGGCCCCTTGAGGGTCTCGCCCGGCTTGAGCAACTCGCTCGGCTTGAGGGTCTCGCTCGGCTTGGGGGTCTGCTATCTTGCCCCTGGTGGGCTGCGAATAGCTGTTCAAAATTGCGGAGTTTGGCTGTTGGCAGACCAGCCCAGTGTATTTCAGTAGTTTTAGGGCAGCACGATTGCGCTATTGGCAGGCCATCTCCAAAACAATCTATAAATAGACCCTTAGTGTGCCTTGGAGAGGGATCATTTTTCACCAATCTTCATCTTTTTCCTTCATCCTCGAAGACACCTAGCTCAACATTGGCTAGAGAGGGGGAGATCTCAAAGGTCTTCCGGGTGTGAGGTGAGACCTCCACGCTAGAGCCAAGGATCATTTTCCAAATTCAGGTCTCTCCCCGAGGTCCGAACTCTAGGTGGAATTGTATCTCAGTTTCAACATTTTGGTGCGGTGAGCATGGACCATGGCTCATACAGAAGTTCCTGAGCAAGTTCCATGGCGGGAGATCATGGAGGTGGTGATGAACCCAACGAGCTCCCCAACCTAGTACCCTTTGTAGGGAGGGAAGAGTTCATGACATCCATCCAAGACATCATGGAGATGCTGCGAAGTATTGCTCCTCGGGGTGACTGCTCAACCCCCACCCCCCGGGAACTAGCTCTCAGGGGTCTCGACGAGACAGCTCCCAGGGATCTCGGCGAGACAGCTCCCAGGGGTCTCGGCGAGACAGCTCCCAGGGGTCTCGACGAGACAGCTCCCAAGGGTCTCAACGAGATATCTCCCAAGGGTCTAGGCGAGATGACCCCAGGAGGGGTAGAAGAAAGTCCATCAGGAAGACGGCCCGGGAAGGAAAGGATGAGAGAGGGGGTCGAGCGAGACCTTACCGGTCGAGAGTTATTCCCCAGCCCGACGAGTGCTAGCCTCCCAGGCGAGCAAGTCGCGCGAGCGGAGCATGCAAGACTGCCAAGTAGGGGGTCTCCCTTCAGCGAGCTGATTGTCTCAGCTCCCGTTCCCGAGGGGTTCAGAGAACCTGACATGACTTACTATACCAGGAATGATGACCCCGTCCAACACCTGCAATGGTTCAAAGATACAGTCTCTATCAAGCCGATGACAGATGCATTCAAGTGTCGCCTATTCGCGATCACGTTGAAAGACAAGACAAGGGATTGGTTCCATCAACTCCCAGCGAGATCGATCTACGGGTTCGAGAACTTGAGCCGGAGTTTTCAGCTTCGCTTCTCCACTTCTAAAAAGAGGAGGAAGAGTCCCGAGTCCATCTTCCTGATAAGTCAGAGGGCGGAGGAGTCGTTGGTCCAATATGTGGACAGATTCCAAGAAGAGATCCTGGACATTCAGGAGGTGCCGGGATATGCCCTCCAGATGACGTTTACAGTGGGGTTACTTGAGGGGTTCATCAAGATGAGTCTGACCCGAAAGACTCCCTATCCTTCGAGTAGCTGATGGAAAGAGCGACAGAGGAGATATCAACTGAGGCGGCCAACCCAGCGTTTGTTAAGAAGTTGACAAGGTTAACAAAGACAGAGTTGAAGGAGCAAGGTGGCTCGAGACATCAGGAGGGAAGAAGGAGAGAAGAGCAGAGAGCTCAGGGGTTCCATGGACCTCAGGATGGTCCGGAGCCAGGTTGGAGGCAACAGGGACGACCCGTTCAGGGTCCAGGAAGAGGTCTCGTCCAGGGTGGGAGGAACTTTCATGGAGGCCAAGAGAGGTTCAACTTCCAGAGGCAAGCCCCTAGGCAGCTCCTACCCCCACCGCAACAAGCCATGTCGATAGGAAGAGGGGGAGGAGGTAACGGGAGAGATCACCCAGCCCGTCGAAGAAGGGGGGGGGGAGAGTGTTGCCATACTGTGACTTCCACCAGGTAGAGGGTCACGCCACAGCTACCTGCTCCGAATTCCTGGAAGTGAGAGATGCGAGAGGCCCAGCCCAGCAGCAACCGCCGGTGCGGATTGAAGAAGTTCTACCCAGAGTAGAGGGAGATGACGTATGTGAGGACCGAGTCGATGTAGGACCCCGAGGAGGCATATGAGTGATCTACGGTGGAGTGGGGATCGAAGCCACTCGAAAGGCAAGCGTCCATGTCATATACCGTCGGAGCGTCGCTTCGACATCCAAGACCCCACCCCCAGAGGAGAGGATCACATTCTCGATGAAGGACATGCCAGATTATGAGGATCCGTTCTGCGATGCGCTAGTCATCCAGACAGTCATCAAAGGCTACAACGTCTCCCGGGTCTTGGTTGACAACGAGAGCTCCGTCAAGGTCGTTTTCAAGAAGGCGTTTGACGAGATGAAGGTGGAACCAAGGAGCGTGTTGGCCTCGGACGGACCCTTGTTCGGATTTTCAGAGGAAAGGAAGGAGGTAGAAGGTGGAGTTGGACTCCTGGTGAAGTTGGTGGGGGGGGGACCTCAAGAAACTGCTGGTTCGTCATCGTCATTTCCCCAGAGCCTCAAGTTTAACACTAAAGGGATCCAAGTCAGGATCAGGGGGGACACCAGGATGGCAAGACAATGCTACGTCACGGCGGTCAACACCATCTCCTGGCTACCCGGAGTAGAGGAGATGGTGAAGATCATTGAGAGCTTGAGCATGATAGAGGTATCAGAGGATGAGACGAATGACGGCCATCATACCCAAGCAACCTGAAGAAACCTTGCTCTGGTGAAGTCTTTTTCGTCTTATGTTTTTGTAATGAGCTCTACCCCTGACCAGATGAGTCAGGAGGTCATGTATCCTAAAAATTTCCCCGTTTGAGGATGTTGAATTTAGTATGGTTCGAATGACGTGCCTGATCTTACCCCGAGAGGATCTCCTCATCCAGGCTCCCACTAGCTGGATGAGTCGAATGTGCCTCAGTAGTAAGTTTTCGTCCCGAGAGGATCTCCTCATCCAGGCTCCCACTAGCTGGATGAGTCAAATATGTCTCGGTGGCGAGAAGGAACCGACCCCCGAGAGGATCTCCTCACCCAGACTCTCACTAGCTGGATGAGTCGAATATGCCTCGGTGAAGAGAAGTTTCCAACCCCGAGAGGATCTTCTCATTCAGGCTCCCACTAGCTGGATGGGTCGTATGTGCCTCAGTAGTAAGTTCTCGTCCCGAGAGTATCTTCTCATCCAGGCTCCGACTAGCTGGATGGGTCGAATGTGGCTCAGTGGTGAGAAGGAACCGACCCTCCGGGAGGATCTCCTCACCCAGACTCTCACTAGCTGGATGGGTCGAATGTGGCTTGGTGGAGAGAAAGTTCCAACCCCGAGAGGATCTCCTTATCCAGGCTCACACTAGCTGGATGAGTCGAATGTGCCTCGGTGGAGAGAAGGTTTCAACCCCGAGAGGATCTCCTCATCCAGGCTCCCACTAGCTGGATGGGTCGAATGTGCCTCGGTGGAGAGAAGGCTCCAACCCCGAGAGGATCTCCTCATCCAGGCTTCCACTAGCTGGATGGGTCTAATGTGCCTCAGTAGTAAGTTCTCATTCCGAGAGGATCTCCTCACCCAGGCTCTCACTAGCTGGATGAGTCGAATGTGCCTCGGTGGCAAGAAGAAACCGACCCCCGAGAGGATCTCCTCACCCAGGCTCTCACTAGCTGGCTGAGTCGAATGTGCCTCGGGGGTAAAGTCCCGAGACAAATCCTACCCCGAGGGGATCTCGCCACCCAGGCTCCCGTTAGCTGGCATGTCAGGTTGACCTCTGAGAGAGGCCAAGTATTTTTGGCTGCAAGAGTGCTACACTCAGCGAATACGTTGGGTTGGACGTTACTTTCAAAGCGTGGAATTTTCTCGAAAAGAGCTGGGATTGTGTACAATCCCGTATTTGCGGAGTGGGGTCCCCAAGCAAGCACAATGTGTAATCCAGAGAATGGTGCAGGACAAGTGTGCCCAAATCCTAAGGGGGCAAATGGTCGGGTGCGGCGGGAGGCCGACACCCGCCCCGACTTTTTTTAGGTGATGGGTGCGGCGGGAGGCCGACACCCGCCCCGGCCCCTCTTCAGGGGACGAGTGCGGCAGGAGGCCGACACTCGCCCCGACCTGTTTTAGGGGGCAGGTGCGGAGGGAGGCCGACACCCGCCCCGACCCCTCTTCAGGGGCGAGTGTGGCGGGAGGCCGACACTTGCCTCAACCTGTTTTAGGGAGCGGGTGCAGAGGGAAGCTGACACCCGCCCCGGCCCCTCTTCAGGGGGCGAGTGCTGCGGGAGGCCGACACTCGCCCCGACCTGTTTTAGGGGGCGGGTGCGGCGGGAGGCCGACACCCGCCCCGACACCCTCCCCGACACCTCTTCAGTGGGCGAATGTGGCGGGAGGCCGGCACCCGCCCCAACTTTTTTTTAGGGGCGGGTGCGGAGAGAGGCCGACACCAGCCCCGACCCCCCTTCAGGGGGCGAGTGCGGCGGTAGGCCGACACTCACCCTGACCTGTTTAGGGGGCGGGTGCGGCGGGAGGCCGACACCCGTCCCGACCCCTCTTCAGGGGGCGAGTGCGGTGGGAGGCCGACACTCGCCCCGACCTGTTCTAGGGGCGGGTGCGACGGCAGGCTGACACCCGCCCTGGCCCTCTTCAGTGGGCGAGTGCGGCGTGAGGCCGGCACTCGCCCCGGCCCCTCTTCAGGGGGCAAGTGCGGCACAAGGCCGACAGTCGCCCCGCCCTGTTTTAGGGGGCGTGTGCGGCGGGAGGCCGACACCCATCACGACCCCTCTTCAGGGGGCGAGTGCTGCGGGAGGCCGACACTCGCCCCGACCTGTTTTAGGGGGAGGGTGTGGCGGGAGTCCGGCACCCGCCCCGACCCCTTTTAAGGGGAAGGGGGGAGCGGGAGGCCGACACCCGCCCCGACCCCTTGAGATTCTCGCCCGGCATGAGGGTCTCGTCTGACTTGAGCAGCTCGGTTGGCTTGAGGGTCTCGCCCGGGTTGGGGGTCTGCTATCTTGCCCCTGGTGGGCTGCGAATAAGTGTTCAAAATAGCGGAGTTTGGTTGTTGGCAGAACAGCCCAGGGTATTTCAGTAATTTTAGGGCAACGAGATTGCGCTATTGGCAGGCCATCCCCAAAAAATCTATAAATAGACCCTTGGGGTGCCTTGAAGAAGGATCGTTTTTCACCAATCTTCATCTTCTTCCTTCATCCTCCAAGGCACCTAGCTCAGCATTGGCTAGGGAGGGGGAGATCTCAAAGGTCTTTCGGGTGTAAGGTGGGACCTTCACGCTAGAGCCAAGGGTCATTTTCTAAATTCAGGTCTCTCGCTGAGGGACAGCTTGAGAGAAGTAGGTGTGAGTTGCACGCCTAGGTCCGAACTTTAGGTTGAACCGAATCTCGGTTTCAACACTGACAGCGGGAGAAAACTCGGGAGTTAAGGAAACTTTGGCCTGTCATGAACATCATTGCCAAAAAGAGATGAAAAGATCAAAGGGTTTCATTATTCAGCAATGGAAAATACGTACATGTTTATGGATAAAAATGCTTCAAGTCATCACCGTTCCAGGTGTGACTTAGGGTCTCGCCCTCCACATTTCAGAGGCGATGCCCTCCTGATCTCAATGCCTATTGTATGATATATGGACCTTCCCGGTTTGGGTTGGGCTTCTCTACGACAGTCGATTTTCCTGCTGCATCCACCTTTTTCAGGACCAAATCCCCTTCCGCGAACTGCTTGACTCTGACGTGCTTGTCAAAGTACTTAGCCATTCTTTGTTTGACCTCTTCCTGCCGGATAGCTGACAGGTTGCGCAGCTCCTCCACCATGTCAAGGGAGAGTCGAAGCTCCTCCTCATTCTCGGCTTGCCATTCTTCCCTTCTTCCGCCTCGACCACCCGAGGCGTCCATACCTCGAACTCTATTGGAAGTACCGCCTCGCAACCATGCAAGAGCTTGAAGGGGGTCGCCCCTGTGACTGTGTTGGGAGTGGTTCTCAGGGCCCAGAGAACTGAAGGGAGCTGCTCCGCCCAACTACCCTTCAAGTTCTCAACTTTATTCTTCAAGAGATTTACAATGATCTTGTTTGCCGCCTCTACCTGCCCGTTGCTCCTGGGGTGGTGGACCGAGGCAAACATGAGGTCAATCCGAAGCTGTCCACAAAAGCTGATGAACTTCGCGCTGACAAACTGAGTCCCATTGTCCGTGACAATGGCCTGGGGCAACCCGTGCCGGCAGATGATCTCCCCCCATACAAAGTTCCTGATTATTTGGGAGGTCACCTTGACCAACGCCTTCACCTCTAGTCACTTAGAGAAATAATCAATTATCACCAGCAGGAACCTCCTCTGCCCGCTGGCCTGGGGGAAAGGTCCTACAAGATTCATTCCCCAGATCGCGAAGGGCCAGGGGGCCGTGATGCTCCTGAGACGCTGAGCTGGTAGAAGTTGGAGAGGGGTGAACAACTGACATTTGTGACACTTTTTTGCGAACTCAGCGACATCATGGCCCAGGGTCGGCCAGAAATATCCTTGTCTGACTATCCTCCCCTGCAGGGTCCGGCTCCCAGAGTGTCTCCTGCACTCCCCGAAGTGGACCTCTTCCAAAATCCTCGGGACCTACCTCTCGGCCACACAACGTGCCAACATCCCTGAGAGGGTCTTCCTGTACAATTGCCCGTCGCGCGTAAGATAGTATGCCGACTTATGGTTAAATCGCTTCGTGTCCATCCCTTCTGGATACTCCCCCGCGGATAAGAAAGTTGTAAAGGGAATAAGGGATCCATCCACGAGGGGTGTTGGTCCACCTCCATCAGCTCCCCCTCCTCGATGGATGGGCGGAACAAGTCGGTGATGGTGCCGCCCACCCGGGGTCCGTGCTTGGCCAATTGATCCACCTGCTCATTTTCTTCCCTTGGAATGTGCCGGATGGAGAATGTTTGTAACATGCCGATGACCCCCTTCACCTTTGCTAAGTACAACTGGAGGGTCGGCTCCCTTACCTCGAACTCCCCATTGATCTGGGAGACTACCACCATAGAGTCAGTGACGACCTCCACATCATGCACTCTCAGTTTCCTGGCCAGGCGCAATCCTGCTATCACTGCCTCATACCCGACTTGATTGTTGGTGATAGGAAAATGCACTACCACTGTTTGCTCGATTTTTGTTCCTTGGGGGCTTTCTAAGATCACCCCCACCCCCAAGGAATGCCTTCCTGAAGCGCCATCCACCATCACCTTCCAAGGGACCGGACTAGTGAGTTCTGCTTCCGCCACCTCGACCACATAATCAACAAGGAAGTCGGCCATCTCCTGGGCCTTGATCAAGAGACGGGGAATGAAAGATATGTCGAACTCACTCAACTCCACCGACCAATTTGCCAGCCTCCCCGAGTGCTCCACCCCCTCAAAGATGTTGCGGAGGGGGTGGTCAGTCACCACTCGGATGGAGTGTGCCTGGAAATATGGTCGGATTCTCCGGGCCGAGATGACCAGAGCAAAAGCCGGCTTCTCTAAGATTGGATATCGGAGCTCCGCCTTCCTCAAGACCCGACTCACATAATAGACAAACAACTGTTTCTTCCCTTCTTCCCGGACCAAGACGGAGCTCATGGCCTCGGTTCCCACCCCAAGATACAGGGACAAGTCCTCCCCTTCTTTGGGCCCTTGGAGGAGCGGAGCCTGGGTCAACTGCCTCTTCAAGGCTTGGAATGCCTCCTCGCACTCCTTGGACCACTCGAACTTCTGACCCCCCCCTTAATGCTTTGAAGAAGGGAGAACACTTCTCTCATGCCTGAGAGAGGAACCTGCTTAGCCCGACCAACTTTCCTGTCAGCCTATGGACCTTCTTGGCGTTCCGAGGTGACCCCAACTCCATGATTGCCTTGACCTTGTCAGGGTTGAGCTCTACACCTGCAGGAGTAAGGAGATGGCCTAGGAATTTGCCCCTGCTTGCCCCGAAGAGACACTTCAAGGGGTTCAACCTCATCTTGTACTTCCGCAGGGTGCCGAAGGTCTCTACCAGATCCTGGAGATGAGAGTCAATATCCCGACTCTTGATCATGAGGTCATCTACGTACACCTCAAGGTTCTTCTCCTTTTTCTTTCGGAAGACCCGATCCATCATCTTTTGATACGTCGCCCCTGCATTCTTTAGCCCAAAGGGCATCATCTTGCAGCAGTAGCACCCATCCCCAGTGATGAAGGAGACATCTTTTATGTCGGGCGGGTGCATCCTTTTTTGATGGTAACCTGAAAAGCATCTAAGAAACTCATCACAGAAAAACCGACGGCTGAGTCGACCAGCGCGTCGATCCGAGGCAAGGGATTATAATCCTTAGGACATGATTTATTTAATAAAGAAAAATCAACACACATCCTCCACCAGCCGTCTCCTTTTTTAACCATTACAACATTGGAGACCCCGCCGGGGTATTGGATTTCGGATACGAAGCCGGCCTTGAGGAGCTTGACCAGCTCCTCCCTGATGGGCTCGACCAGCTTGTCCGCCGTGGACCTCTTCTTTTGCTGGATGGGGCGAGCTTCTGATCCAGGTTGAGACAGTGGCAGGAAACATCCGCATCGATACCCGACATTTCTGCTGCGCTACACGCGAAGATGTCCCCGTTCTTCTGGATGCACTCCAGCATCCTCTCCTGGTCCTCCGGGCTCATCCCCCCACTGATCCGCACCTTCTCCACCCTGCCTCCCTGGGTGAGAATCTTCATCTCCACTACCTGCTCGGCAGCCTCCACCCGGGACTGCTCTCCCCACTCTCCAACGACTCCCTCACCTGGGACCGAGACCTCCTCCTCGACTTCCTCCACGACCATCACCTCGACCGGCTCCTCCAGAACTCCTTCCGCCACCTCGACCTGGGTGCTGACCTCTTCCTCCACTTCCATCTCCTCCACCTCTCCTTCGGACTCCTGCTGGGACAGCCCGTCCATCTTCCTCTCCATCTCCTCAGCTCCTCCCTGCCAAGAAATGGAGTTCACTGCGGTCACATAACACTCCCTTGCCACCTTGGGGTCTCCCCGGACTCTGACCCGGATGCCCTCAGCATTGAACTTCAAGCACTGATGGAAAGATGAGGGCACACAGCGGAAGGCACTGATGATGGGCCGTCCGAAGACGGCGTTGTTACTGCTGGACGCGTCCACGATGACGAACCTGCAGTTTCTGGACTGCCCCCCAAGGTAACATGGAGTCCCACTCCTCCTTCCTCTCTCCTGAGAACCCGAAGAGAGGTTCATCCGAGGCCAGCACCCTTCGGGCCTCCACCTTCATTGCGTCAAACGTTTTCTTGAAAATGACGTTGACCGAACTCCCGTTATCAATGAGGATGCAGGAGACGGTGAAATTCTCTACCGTGGTCTGGATGACCAACGCGTCACAAAAGAGATCCTCATGATCCGACATGTCCTTCCTGGAGAAGGTGATCTTCTCCTCCGCGGGTGGGGCTAGAGATGTGGAGGCAATGCTCCGGCGGTACATAGTATGGAGACTTGCCTTCCGGGCAGCCTCAACTCCCACCCCCCCGTGGATCACTCCAATCCCTCCTCGGGCTCCGACATCAACCCGGTTCTCGCACCTGTCCTCCTCTCCCCCGGGCAGGACTTCCTCGATCCGCACCTCCTTGAGGGGTGGCTGCTGCTGCTCCCTGTTTCCCCTCATCTCGAGAAACTCCGGGCACGTGGCCGTAGCATGGGCCGCATGGCCCTCCTCCCGGTGGAAGTCGCAATAGGGCAACTCCACCCTGACTTCCCGCCTTCTCCCCTGTTGACCTCTCCTCCTTTGGGCTATCGCTATAGCCTGACATTGATCTGGGAGCGGAGGCCTTTGGCCTTGCCTCCACAGGTTTATCACCTAATGAGGTTGTTCATGGTCACACTGCACGAGTACCGCTTGATTTAACACCACTACCATCCACTTTTAGGACTAGCCAGTTTGCACATGAGTATGCATTGCATTTACATGATTTGTATAAAAAGATTGAGCGGAAGTTACATAGTACTTATGATCTATACGCAACTCAAACTAATAAGCACAAAATAGGTACTAGTTTTAAAGTGGATGACTTGGTTATGGTTCGACTAAATCCGGAACGGTTACTTTCGGGTACCGTAAAGAAGCTAGCTGACTGTATAACTAGACCCTTTCGTGTGGTGAAGCGGATTGTGCAAAATGCGTATGATCTATAGCCTGACATTGATCGGGGAGAGTAGGACTTTGTCCTTGCCTCCAGCCCTGGGGGTTGAACTGACCTTAGCCCCCCTGACGGTTGTCTCCTCCATGGAAACCTCTCCGCTGGCCTTGGTCCTGCCACTCCTGATGCCTCTAGCCGAGCCGATTGTTCGGCTCCTGGCGCCCCCACCTCGGCTGTTGCTGTTGTTCCCTCTGTCGGGGTTCAGCTCTCCTCACCTCCTCACCTTTGCCACCTCCTGACACCTTTTCCTCCTCCGTGGCCCACCCGACCAACTTCCTCGCAAACTCGGGGTTCGACGCCTCACCGTCGTCCTCCCTTGCCGCCCTCTCCATCAGCTCCTCATAGGAGTGAGGGGGCACCCTTTTCAGCTCCATCCTGAAGAAGCCCTGCTGCAGCCCCAAGGTGAAGGCCATCATCAGGGAGTGCCCTGACATCTCCTGGACCTGGGTGTCCTCTTCCTAGAACTGGTCCACATAGCTCCTCAGGGTCTCGTTCACAACCTACTTGATGTGGAACAGGGACTCAGACTTCCTCTTACTCTTCTTAGAGGCGGTGAACCTCAGCATGAACCCCCGACGTAGGTCCTCCAAGCAGTAGATAGAGCTGGCTGGAAACTGGTGGAACCAATCTCTTGCCTTCTCCTTGACGGTGATGGTGAAAAGTCTGCATTTGAAGGCATCTGACATCTGCCTTATCAAAACCACTGGATGTGCTGAACCAGGTCATCCTTCCCGGTATAGTAGGACATTTCTCGCTCCCGAAACCCCTCTGGAACTGGGACGGATGAAACCAACTCACTGAAGGGGTTGCCTCCCCTACTGGACCAGCCGGGGGAGGGGGGGGGGGGTCTCGCAGACCCATCTCGCCGAACCGGCCTCCACTTGCCAAGCTGGGGAACAACACTCACCCGGGAAGACCTCGCCCACTCTCCTCCTCCACTACCTCCTTCCCAGCTCGCCTAGCTGGGGCTTCCTCGCCAAGGGCTGGGTCAGCGAACACTGGAACGACCGACGTCGAGCACTCGGCGCGCGTGCTGAGTGTGAACTTGATGAGGCTGATCACCTCCTTCCGGAAGTCCTCGAACATCCCGATGGTGGCGAAGGGGGACGGGGTGGCGAGTCGGCCCTGCCCGAACCTTGTCCTTCTCCTCCAGTCATTGAGCTCGCAGAAGATTTTCGGTGCTGATCACACTCCACGCTCACCACACCAAAATGTTGAAACCGAAGAATCAATCTCTGTGGAGTTCAACCCTTGGGGAAGGGATGATCGCACACTTCTCTCTCACAAGCCGAACGACCAAAGACTTAGCACAAGGAACAGACCTAAGGCTCCAACACGGAGGTCCTACCACACACCCGAAAGATCTTAGAGCGCTTCCCCTCCTTAGCCAAGTGCTGAGCTAAGGATACCTCAGAAAGCGCAAGAAGACCTGGGCACAAGTAAGCATGCCTTCCGAGGTACCCCCTTGTTCCTATTCATAGTTTTTGAAGTTGGTCTGCTAACAACGCACCTCCGCTGTTTGGAACGACTATATGTAGTCAAAAGTGGTCTGCCAACAGCGTAACTCCGCTGTTCTGAGGAGCTAGATGCAGATCTCTAAGGGCCCCCCTGACGCTGAGTGGAGAAGCATCACTCAACGCCGAAAGCCAAAAGGCGTTGATTGGAGAAGTATCACTCAACGTCGAAAGCCGAAAGACATTGAGTGAAGAAGCATCACTCAACGCCGGAGGCCAAAAGACGTTGAGTGGAGAAGCATCACTCAACGCCAACTTCGAGGGCCTCCCGCCTACCCGGGCGCAAGCCTTCCCCCGAGTCCTGGGCAGGAGCCCTTCCGCCTATTCATTCCACTTGCCGGACCCGCTTAGCTTAAAGCTCACTCGAACCTGGATCCCAGACCCTTGGATCCCACTCGGCGAGTGCCTCGGAACAGAGGGTCACCTCGCCCTTCTACAGGGCGGATGCGGCCTGGCTCGCGCAGCTCGCGTTCTAACTCTATGCGAGCGCGAGCCGGGCTGCTATGACTCGCTTGCCCTATTCGGAGGCGAGCCGACGATAAGGTAGCCTAGGCAGGCGCGGACTGGATGGGTTGGCTCGCACGGCTTGCCCACCTAGCCTTGGCGGTAGTGAGTCGGCTATCTGGGTTCGCCCGACTACTGCATTGACGCGGGCCAGTCGTTCTGGTTCGCTCGCCTAGTCTGGTGGACCCACTCGACGAACACAGAGTTGTACAATGAACAGTAAATTTAATTTTACTGTGTTGTTCAGGTGCTAAAGTAATATTTAGATAAAGTTTGCTGTTTGGAGGAAGTTAAGTTAAACACGAAATTTGATTTGGAAGTGGTATCCCTGCTTCGATAATGTTGAATGTTTAATCAATTCGCAACAGAAGTTACGTTACATTACATCAATTCACAACAAAAATTGAACCCTCGACAAGCTAAGTGAGTATCTTATTTAGAAGAGTACACCTTCTTTCTCAAGCAAGGTAAGGGAACAGAGAATAGAGTTGACGACGCTCTTAGTTGAGTCACCCTCGTATTGTCACATATGCGTACTCAGGTGATAGGATTTGAGCGTGTCAGGGATGACTATTCTAGTTGTCCTGATTTTAGCGGTATTTATGATGCGATACGTTCGGATCCCTATAACGATGAAACCGATTATCTTATTGGAGACGAATATTTGTTTCGTGCGACCCGTCTGTGTATTCCCCGCAGCTCGTTGCGAAACTTCATTGTATGAGAATTACACGGCGGAGGCTTATGTAGACACTTTGGATGTGATAAGATGATAGTCTTAGTAGAAGAACAATTCTATTGGCCCGGGATGAAGCGGGTTATCGCTCAAATTGTCAGTAGCTGCCGCACTTGTCAGGTAGCGAAGGGCAATAAAGAGCCTGCTGGATTATATACACCTTTACTAACACCCAATATTCCTTGGGATGATGTTAACATGGATTTTATGCTTGGGTTGCCGCACACTTTTAGGAAACACGATTCCCTACTTGTAGTGGTTGATCGGTTCTCTAAAATTACGTTTTTCATCCCATGTAACAAAACTGATGATGCCTCTCATATAACCCGTATTTATTATAAAGAGGTTGTTGCACACCAAGGAATACCCAAGATTATCGTTACCGATCATGACGTTAAGTTCACCAGTTATTTCTGGAAGTCACTCTGGAGACTATTAGGGACTAAGCTTTTATTTTCGACCGCCTATCATCCACAGACCGACGGTCAAACTGAAATTGTGAATATAAGTTTAGGAAATTTATTGCGATGTTTAGTAGGAGATCACCAGGGAAATTGAGATCTTATTCTTCCGCACGCTCCGTTGGCGTATAATAATTCGAAAAATAGATCCACGAGTTTATCACCTAATGAGGTTGTTCATGGTCACACTGCACGAGTACCGCTTGATTTAACACCACTACCATCCACTTTTAGGACTAGCCAGTTTGCACATGAGTATGCATTGCATTTACATGATTTGCATAAAAAGATTGAGCGGAAGTTACATAGTACTTATGATCTATACGCAACTCAAGCTAACAAGTACAAAAGAGCTACTAGTTTTTAAGTGAATGACTTGGTTATGGTTCGAATAAATCCGGAACGGTTGCTTTCGTGTACCGTAAAGAAGATAGCTGACCGTAGAACTAGACCCTTTCGCGTGGTGAAGCGGATTGTGCAAAATGCGTATGAACTTAAGATGCCTTCCGTTTGGGGAGCAAATCATGTTTTTAATGTAGCCGATCCGACTTTATTCTACGATTACCCGCATAAATTTTTAGATTTTCCCTTGCGTTCACCATTTTATTCTTCTGGGTTGGTGAGTGAGAGTGAGGAGCCACATTCAGGGTATACCGACATTCATTCAGTTACTGAAACGTCCCTTGCAGTTCCTCCTATTTCCATTGATAGTTTTCAGGTTGAACATGAGATACCAAATGAGTCTACTATACTAGTTCCCAGATCTGCTGATCGACTACCATGACAGATTTTAGTTCCCGAGCAGATATTGGATGTTGAGACAGTGATTACTACTGACGGTGGTTTTCAGAGATACTTGGTTCATTGACATGACAGACCAGAGACCGAGACCAGCTGGGTTTTGGCCGAGGAGTTACAACGCATGGATGCTGACAACACTACCGCTCAGAACACTCAACAGAGATGAGTGATTTCGAAAAAAGGAGAGTTGATGGAGACCAACCCCGATCAGGTCGATGTAAAGGTGCCCGACGTCGCACCTGACCGGACCTCTATCGCCCCTGAATTGTTTTATTTCATTTTTTGCATTTTAATATTTTGCAACTCATGAAAATGTTGTATTTATTTTGGTGTGTTTATATATATATACACACACACACACACGAGCATCTTCACACGGGATACGCTCGTGCTCGATGCTCTCGGGCGGCCTTCGGCCGCTTCCAGGCCGCCTTCGGCCGCTTCCAGGCCGTCTTCGGCCGCCTTCACACGGGTTTCGCGGTCGCCCGCCTTCGCATGGGCTTCACGGTCGCCCGCCTTCGCATGGGCTTCGCGGTCGCCCGCCTTCGCATGGGCTTCGCGGTCGCCCGCCTTCGCATGTGCTTCGCGGTCGCCCGCCTTTGCCCGTGCTCGATATGTCGCTACGGGCTTCGCCCCCATCAAAACGGGCTACAATACCCGCAACATATACATATGAGTACTCAAAACGACCGTAAAAAAAAAAAATCAAGATTATAAATTTTTTTTTTTAAAATGTACGTTTTGCCGTAAAAATTTTAATTTCTCTCTAACTCTCTCTCTCCTTCTCTCTCTCATATAGCTTTATGAGGCCTATTAATTTTCTTTTTCCCTCTCTCCCCCTCTCTTTTCAATCTTTCTTTCTCTTTCTTCATCTAAAGGATGAAATTTAATATGATCTTTGATCAAACGGTTGAGGAGAAATATTTGGTGTGCTTGAAGATATGTATATTGATATATATGGTAGAGATATATAAGATTTAACATTGTATCTGTATAAGCAACTCAGCCGGTCCAATTTCCTGCCACAAACCCGGCCCCAACACTGTTCTTCTTCCCCAATCGGCCCAGGGCAAGGGGATTTTCCCGATTTTGTCGCTGCTTGCAGTTAGGGCTCCCAGTCGTGGGCTCCCGGTGCCTTTTTTGCCCACGTCCATCCATCAATGGCACGCCGCATCCTCCGGAATTCCTCCCGCCATCCATGTCTACTTCTCCGACGCAAATACCGCCAGCGAGCTAAGTCTACAACCCCATTTCCTGGTCACGATTTTTCCCGCAAAGCCACGGTTCCAATTCCACATTCAAGCTCCGCCACAGCCGCTCATGGCGGTTCCCGTTATTTTCGTTTTTCAGTTATGTTGAAGCCCTATAAAGGGGATAGCATGTGCTCTGTTTTTTGGTGATTGAAAAGTTAAAATTGATTTTTGTGAGTTTTGCTTCCCGTATACATTCCTGCGTGAAAATAGAATAGGCGTTGCTGTTCGATTGTTGAAGAAGATGAACAGTGGGGGTGATTATTGCTTCGTTTGTTCTGGATAAGAGATGATGAACAACAAATTTAATTTTACTGTGTTGTTCAGGTGCTAAAGTAATATTTAGATAAAGTTTGCTGCTTGAGAGGAAGTCAAGTTAAACACGAAATTTGATTTGGAAGTGGTTTCCCTGCTTCGATTATGTTGAATGTTTACGAGTAGTTAATAAAATTTGAAATTGCTGCTTGTCTGCTTCCATAGAGTGGTGACAGAAAATTTTGAAGCTTGCTGTGGATTTGCATCCGAAACAGTAGAATAGGGAATTGGTACCTGCTTTGAGGTTCTCATTTGAGAGTTCAGTTGAGTCAATTATAATTCCCTGTTTGAGATTTCGTTGGAGCCTACTCGCGTGAGAGTGAGTGAATTTTAGGTTGTTAGTTTGTGGCTTCCTCATGTCGTGAGTGAATGAGATTTCGTGGTATCACTTTCGTGTGAGAGTGAGTGGATTTTTCTCCGTGGCGCCCGTGTGTGATAGCGGCCGACCTCGGAGCTGGAGATCGAAGGTGACGAGGGAATTCTTCGCGTGATCGCTATCGACTACGAATACGGAAAGACGCCTCTTTCCGCGGATAACTTGTTTCTTTCTCCTCCTTTGCGTGTTTGTACATTTTCTCTTAGGATAATTAGATTCTTGTTGTGTTTTCGCCCGGATTGTGTAAGCGAACGCTACGTCGAAAACTCTAAATGGAAACGTATTTGGAGTTCAAGATTTTAGTTTTGCTACGACAATGGAAATCGAACGAAAGTTGCGAACTTCCTTTCCGAATTTAGAATTGAACTTTTTTTTTTCAAGAAAATTCATTTTAAACAAAATAGTAATTTTGTGTTTTACAAAAAATGTAGTTGCTTCATTTATAAAAGTTTGTGCAACGTTCGCTCAATCACAATTCTTCATTGCATGCATTTAGGGTTTTCTAGAAAAAAGCTGACAGACGCGCAAACCCTATGCGCCATCCTGCATCATTTGGTCTACTAAAATTATTTTAAGGAAAGAAGGGATATTCTCATAACTGTTATGGATAGTGAGAAGCCACATGATGAAGAAGTAGCACTAGGTATGACCCTTTGAGAAAAAAAAAACTAAAATTAGTTTGAGGTTATTGAAGCTGGTGGGCATTATATGGTTTTGATGAGCATTTAGAGTCATTATAAATTGAACTCTAATAAGCAATATCTTCCCGGTAACTTTTTTGTATAAATAATGTATTATAGTTTATATCTGAAGTAGTAGACGATCGAAACTTGAGTGCCAGTTGGTGCTATTGTTGAGCTCTGGTGCAAATGAGAAATTGAGCTCGACCTTGATGCAAGACGCCTTGAGTTGCGATTCAGAGAAGATTAGTACAGAGGATTAACATCGCTGTGATTCGTATGTCATTGATGAAGTTATTTAGGTGGTGACAACGACGGCTACCGAATCATTGGGAATTGTCGAGCAATTGAGGGTGGACTCTAAGTCTGGTGAGGAGAGATTGTCGGGATTAAACCACAATGCTTCAATATAGGCTTCATGTGAAATATTGATGCTACAATCGTGGAAGATAAAGGAAGCAATCTGCTCTAGTCTAGAAGTAAGGAGAGCTTGCAGAAGGTGGAAAGCAGGATTTGATTGAGGCACCAATTGATAGGGTTAGAGTGAGTTAAGAGGCCAGTCTTCCATGGATTACCTGAGTAACCTCGGCCCAACATGCGAAGAATAAAATTGAGAAATTATGTATTGGAACCTAAAGCTCTGATATTGTGGAAAAAGAGAGATACCGATGCAGATTGTTGAATATAGAAATTATCTATATTTCATTTCATAGTGTTGGAAAAGCCCACTTAATATTAGGCCCATTTGTATAGCATTTATTGCTTTTCTCTCCTCTCTTTAGTCCCACATTGTGTATAGGACTTTTCTCTTTCTTTCTCTCATCTATATATATGTACTCATTCTTTGTATTTGTATCAAGTGGACATATATACAAGGTTGACTTTCTCCATTTCTACATGGTATCAGAGCCAGGTTCCGATCTCCTGCGGACTCCATCTTCTGTCCGCCCTGCGGCCTGCGGTCTCTGCGGCCTCCCTTGTCCAGTCCGCACCTTCTAGTCGCGTCTCTCCTGCGGCCTCACTTGTCCAGTCCGCTTCCTCTCCCGTGGATCCACTTCTATCCCCACCCCCCCTCTTCCTCCTCTGGCCCTTTTTTATAGCCATCCTGTGGGGTCGACTGATTCCCCTTGTCCGCTGCGGCCTCATTCTGTCCGGCGCGACCTCGGCGACCTCAATCCTTCGGTCTTCTTCTGACCGCTGCGAACTCTGTATTCGCCTCCTCTTCTTGGTCTCCTTCGTCCGCCGTTCGCGCAGCGTCCGCCAGCTCGCCAGTTCGCCGTCCGCTGCTCGCCCGTTCGCCAGTCGCCAGCTCGCCTCCTCTTCTTGGTCTTCTTCTGATAGCCAGCTCGCCAGCCCGCCCGTTGCCAGCTCACCAGCTCGCCAGTCGCCAGCTCGCCAGTCGCCAGCTCGCCAGTCGCCAGCTCGCCAGCTCGCCAGCTCGCCAGCTCGCCAGCTCGCCAGCTCGCCAGCTCGCCAGCTCGCCAGTCGCCAGCTCGCCAGTCGCCAGCTCGCCAGTCGCCAGCTCGCCAGCTCGCCAGTCGCCAGCTCGCCAGCTCGCCAGCTCGCCAGCTCGCCAGTTCATCGGTCTTCTTCTGCTATCCAGCCCGCCAGCTCGCCAGTCCGCCGTGGTCTCCTCCAGCCCGCCAGCTCGCAAGTCAGCCCCGGCTTGTCTTCTCTTCTCATCTCGCACCAGTCCGCCGCGGTCTGATCCAGTCCGCCGCGCTCTCCTCCAGCTCGCCAGCTCGCCAGCTCGCCGCGGCCTCCTCCAGCTCGCCGCGGTCTCCTCCAGGTCGCCCCCATGTCTACGTCTGCCGATTCCGTCGGGACGGCTGTTCCTCCTCCTGAACGCCCGACCTCTATCCAGGAAGTCCGTGACGAGCTCCGGATCACTACCATTTCGCTCACTGGCAAGAAGAACTTTGTGGAATGGGCACACTCGGTTCGCCGTGTCCTTCAGTCAAAGGGATTCCTTCATCACCTGACTCAGACCGTTATTGGTGTCCCTACTGAGGAATGGTTACGCAATGATGGGCGTGTGCAGACTTGGCTTCTCAACTCTCTTGATTGCGAATCTTATCGCCTGGCCATGTATCATGAGACGGCCAAAGGCATGTGGGACGAGCTCCACACCCTCTACTCTGGCAATGATAGTCTCCACCATCTATATGATATCATCACTGCTCTCCAGGCCCTTGACAGCAGTGGCGCAACCGACCTGACGTCCTTTGTTGCTCAGGCCCGGTCTCTGGTTGAGGCTTGGATTCACCATCAGCCTCCCACTCTAGATCTCGCTGCTCAACGTACCCAAAAGGAAGCTGTGGGTATCGCCATGATGATGGCCCGGGTACCACCTCATCTTCACAGTGTCCGGGCTCACATCCTCTCCTCTACTGTTACACCGTCCTTTTCCGATGTGTGCTCCATGCTTCTCAAAGTCTCCCCGCCTCCGGATGTTCCCGGACTTCCTTCTCCGGCCCTTGTTCAACAGGCACCAGCTCCCTTATTGCCTCTTCCCCCTTCTGCCCGTGGTGGCCGCTCTGACTCTCGCGGCCGGGGTCGCGGTGGCCGGTCTAGGCCTAAATGCTCGTTCTGTGGTAAAGATGGTCATCTTGAGGCCACTTGCTTTCGCAAACATGGCCGACCTCCTCGTCCACATGCCTCTGCTGCTACTACCGACTCTGCCTCCTCTCGTACTGAGCTCGACGAGGTTCGTCTTCAGCTCCAGCATCTTCATGGCTTGCTCAGCCGTCCGCCTGCCTCGGTTGCCTCTGCTGCCTCTATCTCCAATGAAGGTATCGTCTGCCTATCCTCTGGCCCGCGCTGGATCCTTGACTCTGGTGCTACTCATCATATCACCTCCGTTAGGCCACTACAGTACTTGTCTTCACCTCACCCGAAGTACATTACTGTCGCTAATGGGGCATCGGTTCCCGTCTCTGGATGTGCTGATATTTCTCTCACCTCTTCTCTCCTCCTGCGCTCGGCTCTACATGTTCCGGGCTCTCCTTTCAATTTACTCTCTGTTGGTCGTCTTACAACTGATTCTAATTACTCCGTAACATTTACTTCTTCTTCTTTTCTCATACAGGATCAGCAGACGCAGACTATCATTGGTAGAGGACGGCTGCAGAATGGGCTCTATCTTCTTGACGACTCTCCCACTGTCCTCGCATCTATCTCCTCTTCGGATTGGCATCGCCGTCTGGGACATGCTCCTCTTCCAGTCCTCCGGAAGGCTCTTCCTGATGTTACTCTCCCTGCTTTTCGCTGC
The DNA here is from genome assembly GCA_039583875.1 of Platanthera guangdongensis. NCBI lineage: Eukaryota > Viridiplantae > Streptophyta > Magnoliopsida > Asparagales > Orchidaceae > Platanthera > Platanthera guangdongensis. The sequence continues at coordinate 134,423,344 of CM077154.1, read as the reverse complement.
GACACATGTATTTTGGGCAAACAACCCCGTTCATCTTTCCCCCCTCATTGTACTCGGAGCTCCGCTCCTTTTATTTTAGTACACTCCGATATATGGGGTCCGTACAAATTTACTAGTATTTCTGGCTATCGCTATTTCCTTACTTTTATTGATGATTACTCTCGCATGACGTGGTTATATCTCCTTCGGGATCGCTCTGAACTTCCCCGCGTATTCCGGGCTTTCATTCTTGAGACTCGCACTCAGTTCTCTGCGCCTATTCGCACTATTCGTACTGACAATGCGCGAGAGTACACCAGCCATACTTTTGCCACTCTCTGCTCTGAGTTCGGCATTCTTCACCAAACATCATGTCCGTACACTCCACAACAGAATGGTGTTGCCGAGCGCAAGAATCGTCACCTTCTTGATGTCGCTCGCTCGCTTATGCTTCAAATGCAGGTACCCAAACCGTACTGGAACTACGCTCTCTCCACGGCTTGCTTTCTCATCAATCGCCTCCCGTCTTCCGTCCTCCAGTATGCTACTCCCTTCAGCCTCCTCTTTCCCACAACTCCGCCTTTTCCCATTCCGCCACGGGTGTTTGGGTGTACCTGCTACGTTCACCGCCTCGGTCCCTCCACGGACAAATTGGACCCTCGTGCCACCAAGCATATCTTTGTCGGGTACTCGCGCACTCAGAAGGGTTATGTCTGTTATTCGCCTACTACCCGCAAGGTTACTGTCTCGGCTGACGTAACTTTCCGTGAAGATCTTCCCTTCTTCCCTGCTCCGGATATCGCTCTGAGTCCAACTCCCGTCGTTCGTCCTGTCATTCCTGCTCCTCACTCCTCACCCTCTCTCCCTTCCATACCTCCGGTCCGCCCACCACCACCGGTTATCCGGGTCTATTCTCGTCGCTCTCCTAATCCCGTGGCTCCTCTGCAGTCGGCTTCGCCCTCTGGTGCTCTGCCCCCTGCTGCTCCGGCTCCCGTCTCTACCGCTCATCCGATGGCGAACTACGTCTCTCTCCATCGCCTCTCCCCCTCTCTTCTTCACTTTGCCACATCATTATCCTCTGTTTCGGTCCCTAACTCTTTGCAGGAGGCGCTTCACCACCCTGGCTGGCGGGCTGCCATGGACGAAGAAATGACGGCCCTCTGGGCCAACCAGACCTGGGTCTTGGTTCCCTTACCTCCAGGTCAGCACCCTGTTGGGTGTAAATGGGTGTTCGTCATCAAGCATGCTCCGGATGACACTATTGCCCGACTGAAGGCCCGTCTTGTGGCCCGTGGCTTCACACAACAGGAGGGCCTCGACTATGAGGAAACCTTCTCTCCGGTGGCCAAGCTTAACACTGTCCGCGTTCTTCTCTCCGTCGCAGTGCACCGCCGCTGGCCCCTTCATCAGCTTGATATCAAGAACGCCTTTTTGAACGGCGACCTTCAGGAAACTGTCTACATGCGCCAACCGCCCGGGTTTGAGACCACGGGGGAGTCTCAGGTCTGTCTTCTCAAAAAGTCAATTTATGGTCTCAAACAGTCCCCACGGGCGTGGTTTGACAAGTTTAGCAAGGTGGTTCGGGACATGGGGTTCACTCGGAGCTCCGCAGATTTCTCCCTTTTTACCCGACACCGGGCCACTGGCACAATTCTTCTGTTGGTTTATGTTGACGACATCCTTCTCACTGGGGATGACTCAAAGGGGATTCAAGACGTCAAACAACACCTGAGCACTGTTTTTCAGACTAAAGACCTGGGGAAACTTCGCTACTTCCTTGGTCTCGAGATCGCCCGGCGGCCGGACGGGTTGGTACTCTCCCAACGAAAGTACTGTCTCGATCTTCTCAAAGATGCTGGTCAGTCTGGTTGCAAGCCAGCGTGTACCCCGATGGAGGCAAATCACAAATTATGCGCTCATGCTTCGGATGACGATTTGCTACTTCCGAACCCGGAATACTATCGACGCCTTGTGGGCAAGTTGATCTATCTAACAGTCACAAGGCCAGATATATCATTTGCAGTTGGGGTTGTCAGTCGGTTCATGCATGCCCCCCAGGCTTCTCATCTCCAAGCGGTTGAACGGATTCTTCGATACCTTAAGGGAGCTCCAGGCCAAGGGCTGGTTTACAAAACCTCCGACTCTGCTCCCGCATTGGTTGCCTATTCTGATGCCGACTATGCAGGTTCCCTGGACGATCGACGGTCAACTAGTGGGTTCTGTACTTATTTTGGTGGGCATCTTATTACTTGGAAGAGTAAGAAACAAGCTGTAGTAGCCCGTTCCTCTGCAGAGGCTGAATGCAGATCGATGGCCTCAGTTGTCTCAGAACTCACATGGCTTGAAAGTCTCCTTACTGACCTGGGAGTAAAACTCCCCTCCTCTGCTGTTCTATTTTGTGATAGTCAAGCCGCCATACACATCGCAAAGAATCCGGTCTTTCATGAGCGCACAAAACATATCGAGGTTGACTGTCACTTTGTTCGTGAGAAGGTTCAATTGAAGAAACTTGAATTAAAGCATGTTCCAGGAACTGATCAAGTTGCCGACATCCTCACAAAGGCCTTATCAAGCACTCTGTTCTACCAATGTTTGTCCAAGCTGGGTGCATATGACCTATACGCTCCAGCTTGCGGGGGAGTGTTGGAAAAGCCCACTTAATATTAGGCCCATTTGTATAGCATTTATTGCTTTTCTCTCCTCTCTTTAGTCCCACATTGTGTATAGGACTTTTCTCTTTCTTTCTCTCATCTATATATATGTACTCATTCTTTGTATTTGTATCAAGTGGACTTATATACAAGGTTGGCTTTCTCCATTTCTACACATAGAAATCTAATCCATGTCATATTTTCCATCTAAAACCTATAATGTATCTATTTGATTGTTAATATATCTATATTCAAAGTAGGTCATACTAAATTGTTCTTAAAGATTTCTGCAAACTAGTTTTTATGTCTTATGTTACTCTGAAAAGGATTTCTTGGACAAGGCACCATAATGCATGCTTCAAGCATAGCTCATTTTTATCGTCCAAAACTACCGTTGGAACCGTGATTACTGCTGCCTCTAGTAGTGTCAAGGGCCTAATTAATCTATACTTGCTAGCTATCTAATGTAATTTGTCTCCCCCCTATTATTGCTCGAGTGGATTCCCCAAAGGTCCTGCAGAATGAACCATTCAATGAAGAGCAAGTTTCTGCTCAATTCTATTTCATCGAGTTCATTATCTGGGACTCTCCGGGTCTTTGCATAGTTACAGGGACCTCCCATTTATTTTGTGAAATCAGAAAAATTTCTCTTTTGAGTTTGTAACATTATAAGATACCTCCACTCAGTTAACAAGCACTACTGGTCCTCTTCTCTTAGAGGAGAGATTTGTTGTAGTAAAATTTAACAATGTAAATTCAAAAGAGAAACTTTGGTAATTTCAAAATAATAGAGTCGAGGTACTTGTAATTATGAAAAGTCCTAAGAGAGGACCCGGTAATTACGCTTGAGTTGTTTGTTTTTCTCCAATTCCGAGTGATGATACCGAGTTTTCGATCAAATCGGCGTCAGCTCAATTGAATATTTTTATTTTTCTCATGCTTAATTTGTTTTGCGCTGAAGATGAATGTGATTTATCCCAATTGTATTTTCAAGTTGATTTGAGCCGAAGCAAATCAATTTTGATTCTTGCCGATTAATATTCAAGCTAATTGAGGGTTTTAAAGTTTCTTCAATTTACTCATAGTGAGTGTTTTCTTCAATTTTGATTCTTGCCGAATAATTCAAGCTAGTTTGGTGATCAAAATATTTCTCGGAGTGAATGTTTTAAATATCTTGGATCGATAGTTCAAAAAGACGGAGGTATTGATAAAGATGTGACACAGAGAATCCAAGCGGGTTGGTTGAAGTGGAGAGGCGCATTAGGGATCTTATGTGATCGTAAAGTACCACTAAAACTAGGTCAAGTTTTACCGTACTGCAATTAGATCCGCAATGCTCTATGGCTGTGAGTGTTGGGCAGTGAATTGTGTACATGAGCAAAAAATGGGAGTTGCGGAGATGAGAATGCTTAGGTGGGTGTGTGGACACACGAGACTGGATAAAATTAGGATTGAATATATCAGGGATAAGACATGAGTAACAACAATTGCAGAGAAGATGCGAGAAGCTCGACTAAGATGGTTTGGACACGTACAAATAGTTGAAATCAAGTCCAGTTGGAATCTTGTCCTCTTTTATGTATTTTTGTATTTTACCCACATAAGGGTATTTTGTGCTTTGTTTGGTTTGCCCCTTACTCTCTATATATGAGTAAAGGTAGCTCAATATCTGTTTTGGTTTTAGTTTTATTCTCTCAACTTGGTATGAGAGGGAAACCGTACGAACCCTAATCTCGCTCCTCCCTTTAGCCGTCCGCCTCCTCCCCGTCCCCGCCCGCTTCTCATCCCGTCGCCACCACCGTTCCGCTATTTTGTCGTCATTCTCATGATGAACCGCGACGTCCGTGCCGGCGGTGGTACGCGCTGAAGGAGACTGCCTCCTCTTCTCTCGATGCACGCCGCGATTCCATCGATTCAGTCAAGATCGTCTTCTCCGGCCAGTTCCTCACTTCCAGTCGATCGCTTGCGTGCTTCTTCTAGATCCAGTTGATGCGAGCCTCTCCCAGTTGCTGCGCCTGCCGTCTGCTTCCAGTCGATCGCGTCCATCTACTTCCTGCTCCCTTCTAGGAGCTGCCTTCCCGGGTACAACAGGAGTTGCCTTCCTGCTTCCATTTTTTCATAGTTGCTGTATTTTTCACAGAGGCTTGTTGTGCCTCCATGAGCTGACGTCTGCTTCCAGTCACCCGTCGATCCTGTGCTTCCAGTTGATGCCACTCCAGGTCTGCCTTTTTTCTCTTTGTCTGCATGGTGAAGGTTTATATTGGTTGATCCCGTTGGTTGCCCTTCATGGATGATTCTTCGACGACCGTTGATTCTACATCGCCGAGTGCTGAGGCACCCCGGATGGGTGACCCTCAGCGGTCCTCTGGCCACGCCAGCCCCCGGAGAATACGATGATCGTGGAGCATTTGGCTCCTACCTTACTAGTCATGGAATTATTCATCAAACCACTTGTGTTTACACTTCCACCCAAAATGGTGTTGCTGAACGAAAAAACTGACATCTCCTTGATGTTGCCAGGTATCTTCTCACTACCACGCATCTCCCTAAATCATATTGGGGTGTCGCCATCCTAATCGCTACTCATCTTATCAATCGTCTTCCTTCACGAGCTCTTGACTACACTACTCTAGTCCGTCTTTCCACTACTTCTGAGGTTCATACCACTCATCTTCCTCCATGCATTTTTGGGTGCGTTTGTTTTGTACACATCCATCTGCTGCATCGTGACAAGCTTGGCCCTCAGGCTCTCCGTTGTGTCTTTCTTGACTATTCTACCACTACAAAAGGGTATCAGTGTTATCACCCCCCTTCCAAACGTTTTTTCTGTACCTTGGACGTGACCTTCCGTGAGGAGGAATCTTATTACTTGGATTCAACTCACTCCACTCGTCAGGGGGAGAATGATGTCATTGAGTCAGTGCCACTCCCTCTGATCACTTCTACACCTATCATTCCTTCCACCGTAGCCACTCCTACGACACCACCTTTGTCACCTACACCTACCTCACCTACACCTACGTCGCTTTCTCCCATATATCACCATCCGTCCCTCATCTCTCCTTTTCCTCCTATATATCATCGTCTCGAAACAGGTAAACATGCCTCTGTTGTTTTGCTGCTGTCAGTGCCGTCTTTGAACTCAGATTCAGATGTTGATATGCATGTTCCCATTGCTGTGCTAATAGGTAGGGCTGTGTGTACGAAACACCCTATCTCTAATCATGTTGCTTATGATCATCTTTCTCAGCTTCATCAGGGTTTTATATCTTCCCTGTCCGTCATCACTATTGCGAAGATGTGGCAAGAGGCAGTTTGCATTCCGGCTTGGGCTCAAGAAATGCAGGAGGAAATGTCCGCCTTGGATTAGAATCGCACATGAGATGTCTCTTCCCTTCCTCCTGACAAGAAAGCCATCGGTTCAAGGTGGGTCTTCTCCGTTAAGCAAAATCAGGATGATAAAGTTGAGCGATATAAAGCCCGACTGGTGGCTCGTGGTTATGCCCAGACTCAGGGAGTCGACTACCAGGAGATCTTTGCCCCGGTAGCAAAGATGGACTCTGTTCGTGTGATCCTGTCTTGTGTTGCGTGTTTGGGTTGGGATCTACATCAACTGGATGTCAAAAAATGTGTTCCTGCACGGTGACCTCGATGAAGAGGTGTGCATGAATTTTCCCCAGGTTTTGTGAAGAGGGGACAAGAAGGACTGGTCTGCCGCTTAAGGAAGTCTTTATACGGGCTGATGCAGTCTCCCAGGGCTTGGTTTGACAAATTCCACAAGGCCATGATCAAGTTTGGCTACAAACAGGTTCATTCTGATCATACTTTGTTTGTTAGGAAGAACGAGAAAAAAAGTGTCATTCTTATTGTTTATGTTGATGACATTGTAATCACCAGAGATGACTTAGAGGAGATCTCAAAGCTGAAGACTCTTCTTTCAGTTGAGTTTGAAGTAAAATATTTGGGAAGGCTTCGCTACTACCTAGGTATTGAAGTGACTCGTTCTGATCGAGGTTTCTTCGTCTCGCAGCGTAAGTATGTATTAGATTTGTTAACAGAGACTGGAATGCTTGGTTGTGTTCCTGCGAACACCCATATGGTGGAGAACTATAGGATCGATGAAGATAGCGATGACGATCACACAGATGCTTCAAGCTATCAGAGATTGGTTGGAAAGCTTTTATACCTCTCACACACTCGTCCTGACATCACATATGCAGTTGGAATCTTGTGTAGGTATATGCATGCCCCAAGAATCAGACATCAGGATGCTGCATATCGCGTCTGTGGTACTTAAAAAAGGCTCCGGGTCGGGGGCTGATGTTTTCAAAGAACAACAATTTAAAGATTGACGTTTTTACTGACGCGGATTGGGCCGGAAGCCACGATGATAGGAAATCTACAACGGGATATTGCACCTTCGTTGGTGGAAATTTGGTCACGTGGCGTAGCAAGAAGCAAAATATGGTGGCCAGATCTAGTGCTGAAGCTGAGTACCGTTCAACGTCTCAAGGCCTCTGTGAAGGTCTATGACTGCGCACTTTATTGCGATACCTAAACCTTCAGGAGGATACTCTCATTTCTTTGTTCTGTGACAACAAAGCTGCTATCAGTATAACGCACAATCCGGTCCAACATGACAGAACTAAGCATGTCGTGGTTGATTGTCATTTCATCAAAGACCATCTTGAAAAAGGAAACTTAGTCACTCTTTCGTTCACTACAGAGATCAGTTGGCTGATGTCTTCACCAAGAGCTTAGTTTGTGATGTCTTTATTGATGATATCCATAAACTAGGGATGACAGATATTTACCATTTGACTTGAGTGGGGGAGTTGAAATCAAGTCCAGTTGGAATCTAGTCCTCTTTTATGTATTTTTGTATTTTACCCACATAAGGGTATTTTGGGCTTTGTTTGGTTTGCCCCTTACTCTATATATATGAGTAAAGGGAGCTCAGTAATCAATTTTGGTTTGTTTTATTCTCTCAACTCAAATGAGATCATTAGAGGACCTGTTTGGCGTATTGAGAGTCTAGTCACTAGGCATGCTAAACGAGGGAGGGGTAGATCAATAAAGACATGGAATGAAACAATAAGGAAAGATATGATGTACTTAGACATTAGTGAGATTATGACAAAAGATAGGGCACAATGTTGACAAAGGATCCATATAGCTGACAAAAGATAGGACACTATAGTGAGATAAAGACTTGAGTGTTGTTGTTGTTATTCATACTTTTCCTATTCAGCTTGCTAAGAATCAGCCTTGTCCTTGATTAATAACAGATGGCAGATTCTTTTTTAGATACTTAAAATTATTAAATGTTGAAAGCCATCTTAGATAGTAGATAGATTTTTTTTGATCCGCACAACTTTTAAATTTGTCATTTTATTGGAGGCATGTTGACTTTTTTCCTTAATCGTCATTGTCTCCATCTTGTTGTCTTCCTACAAATGTAATTAGTTTTATTGAGGCTGATTGCTGATATTTCATTGATGTTGAGTCTGGCTCTATGTTGTCAAGGCGCGCGCCTGAGGCGTTGGGTGCAGCCCGCCGCGCCTCAGCATGGCTGAGGCGGGAGATGTGCCTCAGACACGCCTTTGCGCGCGCCTTATAAGCTCCCAGGCGCACCAAAGGCACGACTTGGCCTTTCAAGGTGTTTTTTTCCAACCTTTTTTTGGGAGATGGGCAAAAACATGATCTCAAACACACCCAAGGCACCCCTAGGCGCACTTGGACACCCAGTTCGCTGAAATTGAGCGAATTAGGCGCCTAGTTCGCTGAAATTGAGCGAATTTTCAGCGAATTGGGCGCTCAATTCCCTTAATTTCAGCAAACTGGGCGCCCAATTCCCTTAATTTCAGCGAACTGGACGCCCAATTCGCTCAATTTCAGCGAACTGAGCGCCCAATTCGCTCAATTTCAGCGAACTGGGCGCCCAATTCGCTCAATTTCAGCGAACTGGGCGCCCAATTCGCTCAATTTCAGCGAACTGGACCCCCAATTCGCTCAATTTCCTTTTTCCCCATTTTTGCGCCTCACGTTCCTCGGGCACGCGCCTGCACCTTGCACCTAGGCTCCACGACCCCTTTGCGCCTCGGTGCGCCTTGCTCCTTTAACATAGGTCTGGCTGGCTGCTGATATTTCCATCTGAACATTATTATAATCGCTCTCAAGCTTTTATTTTTGTGAGAACCTCGTTAGTTTGCGTGGGCGATTTTATTTCAATTTGACCATATCTACTTCTGTTCTTCTCCATGCTGATCCAAAGCCTCTGTAGGTTTGTTATTTTGGTCTTTCGGGCTTGTAAGTATTTAAATTGTTTTTGCCGAAGTCTACCGCCAGAAGCAATACATTTACATAATCAAAAATATGTATACAAATTCAGTGATAAGGGTGAGGACATCTGGAGGATTAACACAAGAATTCCCTGTCACTGTTGCTTACATCAAGGTTCAGCTTTATGCCCTTATCTCTTTACCCTTATCTTAGATGAGCTCACCAGACATATCCAACAAACAATATCTTGGTGTTTATTGTTTGCGGATGATATCGTTTTGGTCGATGAGACGCGTGAGGGTGTAAACGCAAAACTTGAATCTTGGCATGACACTTTAAAAAAGAATGATTTTAGGTTGAGCAGGTCCAAAACAGAGTATATGAAGCTTAAATTTAGCAGTGCAAGAAGGACGAATGACTGCGTTATTATGTTGGGTGATCAAAGATATTTCCCGTAGCGAGGGGTTTAAATATTTTGGATCGATAGTTCAAAAATATGGAGGTATTGATAAAGATGTGACACAAAATCCAAGCTGGTTGAAGTGAAGAAGCGCTCAGGGATCTTATGTGATCGTAAAGTGTCATTAAAATTTAAGGGCAAGTTTTACCGTACTGCAATTAGACCAGCGATGCTCTATGGTTCTGAGTGTTTGGCAATGAATTGTGTACATGAGCAAAAACTGAGAGTTGCGGAGATTAGAATGCTTAGGTGGATGTGTGGATACACGAGGCTAGTTAAAATTCAGAATGAATGTATCAGGGATAAGACAGGAGCAACATCAATTACAGAGAAGATGCGAGAAGCTTGACTAAGATGGTTTGGACGTGTACAAAGGAGACCATTAGAGGCACCTGTTAGGCATTGTGAGAGTCTAGTCACTGGGCATGTTAAACGAGGGAGGGATAGACCAATAAATGTTGAAATTATTGAAGTGAAACTGGGGGGTTGATCAGGCAGACCGCACGGCCTGGGCGGACAGTCTGGCGGACTGGTGGTGCGGCCTGAGCGGTCTATATTTGCGGCCTGGTTGGTTTGTCCTTGGAGGTAGCCGTGTGGATAGGTTGTTTATCCGCGGCTTGGGCGGACTGGTTTGGAGTCCGCGGAGTCCGCTCTATGCGGACTACTCTTGGAGCTCGCGAGATCGGCATTGGCCTGTGCCCTTGATCTCTGGTGGTGCGGGTAGGAGGTAACCGCGGAGTTCGCTGTTAGACGAATTGGAGTAGAACAGGCGGACTGTGCAGACTGTTGTTCGTGTCCGTAGTGGTCGCGCTTGATGTTCACTGGTTGCAGACTTGGTCATGATCTGTGACAAGTCCAGGTTGACCGCAGAGTCCGCAGTGTCCGTTGGTTGACCGGGCGGTTTGTGCCTTGGTCATGGACTTGTAGTTGCGGGCTGGAACGGTGTCTGCAGGGTGTGCGGACTGAAGACTGTAGCGTGCGGACTGGTGCGTTGTCCGCAGGGATGCAGACTGGCTTCTTTTCCGACCTCTTTTGATAGCAGGCAGATAGGTTGATGTCCGGTCTTGTCCATGCGGACTGGGCGGACTGCTTGGTGCTAGCTGCGAGCTGGCGTGGTGTTTCTATCCACTAGGGCGGTGACCACACACCTCTCCGTGCCTATAAATAGGACCCCCCTGTGACAACATAATTAACTGAATGAACAATAAGTTGAGCGTGGGTTAATTGCTGCGGGCTCGGATTTTCTGTCCGTGCGGTTTGAGAAGGTTAATCGGTTTGCTGTTTGCAGGTTGTGCGGCTAACACTGAGAAGCTAGGACTTTGGTGCTGACTGCGATCAGGGATCAGTGAAGCTTGTGGTTTATAATCAGCGGTTAGCAGCAGGTCGCGTTTGCGGCGAGCCGGTCTTCTCTCCTCCAGCATTTCGAGTTCAATAACCTGTTTGCTGGTCTGGGCGGTCTGTTCTTCAGTTCGGCAACGGCTTGTTCGCGGCCTAACTGACAGCTAGGCAATCTCAGCGGTTAGGCGTCTTGCAGTTTGCAGACAACTCTTCTTCAGCTTGAATAACGGGTAGTCTGCACGACCTCGCGGTCTCGGCGGACTTCGCTGTTCAGTTCGGCAAGGGTGGCGGTCTCAGCGGTCTCGGTCTTTGTCCGTCCGGCTTCTATTTTTTGTTGTTCTCTGCTTCTCTGTTTGTACTTGGCGAAATCATGTCTCGCCATATATACCTCTTGTTGTAAAGGATATTGTTAATACATGACCTGCTTGTACTTTCCTTACATCTGATTTACTGAGCTTGGTTCCTGCGCCTGGTTTCCTATTTTCCGCTTCATCAAGGTGTCATCTTGATAGTTTTGGAAGTTTTACTTGGTACCAGAGCTATCACCTTGATTATCTTGTGAAATTTTAACATGGTATCAGAGCCTGGTTCAGAGGCTTGAGCAGTGATCAGATACCAAGTTTGCTCTTCTCTAGAAGTTTGTAAATCAGTGATAATGCAATGGATAGTGGTTTTGCAAGAGGTCTGGGTATTGAGCTTTTAACACCGACCAACTTTAAGAAGTGGAGGTCGTGCATGAAAAGCTATCTTCTTAGAGAGGATTTGTGGGAAGTGGTGTGTGGAGACAACATAACAGAGGTTACTGCTGCAACTGGGTCTGCTGAAGAGGTGAGAGCTTGGAGGAAAACGAATGCAAATGCAGAGTTTACTCTGAAACGGGCTATCTCACCTGAGCTCTTTGATCACATCCTCGGATGTTCATCTGCTGCTGAGATTTGGACTTCCCATGATGGGTTGTTCAACAAGAAGAATGTAGCACAACTACAGTTCTTGGAAAATGAGTTGGCGAGAGCCACTCAGGGATACTTGTCGATCTCAACCTTCTTCCCGAAGATGAAGAACCTGTGTGCTGAGATATCAGCGTTGCACCCTGATGAGCCTATTTCGGAGGCGAAGCTCAAGAGGCACCTCATCCGTGGCTTGTAGGAGTGTGTGGCCTTTGTGACCGCTGTTCAAGGCTGGGCCACACTGCCATCGTTGCTAGAGCTGGAGAACTTGCTGGATTCGCAGGAGAGCTTAGCAAGATAAATGACTGGTTTGACTGTTTCTGGAGGATACATGGAGGCTCTCTTCTCAGGAAAGAAGAAGAGATGGGACAAGATGAAGAAACCTGTTGGCGATGGTCCATCAACTTCATATCAGCAAGAGAAGAACTTCTCTTCTAAGCGTGGTGAGAAGAAGAAGGAATGATCAAGGTGCTACAGGTGCAATCAGCCGGGTCAATTCAAACGAGACTGCAAGGTAAAGCTTCAGCCAGGTCATACTGCAGGCAAGGAGGAGGCTTGCTAGTTTTGAGGGAGCTGGATGGGGGAATGCCTTCTTGACGGGCGTGTGTGTCCGTGCATTGTCTTCCATCAACTACCAAGATGACTGGATTATCGACTCTGGGTGAGGTCATCACCTCACCGGGGATGAGTCGAAGTTCTCTTCGCTGCATGCTTACTCAGGTAATGAAGCTATTATTACTGCTGATGATTCTGTGCATGCAGTCGAGAAGGAGGGAGTTGTGTCTTTGGGTAGTGATACAAAGCCACTTACGTTGAGTAGTGTTTATCACGTACCAGGCATGAAGAAGAACCTTTTCTTAGTGACCAACACGGTTGATGCGGGATATCACGTTCTGTTTGGCCCAACAGAAGTGAAATTTCTTCGGAACGTGTCAGCGGTTAAGACTGATGTTGCTCACGTTGGGAGGAGTGTAAAGAACTTGTTTGTTTTATTAACAAACTCCTATGTTGATCGGATGAGGGCCAACGATAGCGCGGCTATCTGACATGAAAGACTAGGACACGTAGGGATGGACAAGCTGAAAGCCATGTCGGTGAGAAGCCTTGTGAAAGGCTTGCCTAAGTTGTCATCCTATGCGGATGGTCATGTTTGTGCTGGATGTCAGTATGAAAAGGCACATCGCCTTCCATTTGACAAGTCACAAACCAGGTCTAACGCACCATTGGAGTGTGTTCATGGTGACTTGATGGGATCAACCGTCACGGCCAGCCTGGGAGGGAGCAGGTATATGCTCGTGCTGATTAATGACTATACGAGGTATACACGGGTGTAATTCATGAAGGAGAAGTCAGATGCTTTCCGGTTGTTCGTGTAGTTCAAGGAGCTGGTTGAGGGCCGGTCTGCGGATCAAGAAGTTGAGAACGGACAACAGAGGTGAGTTCGTCTCAACTGAGTTCTCTAACTTCTGCATGAAGCAAGACATCCAGAGGGAGCTTACTTGTGCACATACTCCACAACAAAATGAAGTAGTGGAGAGGAAGATCCGTCATTTGACGGAAACTTGCAAATGCTGGCTTCATGCAAAGGGCATTCCGAGATCCTTTTGGGCGGAAGGAATGACCTGAGCAACCTATGTCATCAATCAGATGCCTCTGAGTCCGATCAACATGAAGTCTCCTCATGAGCTGATGTTCAAGGAGAAGCCCAGTTTTGAACTCCTCCGGGTGTTTGGATCAACCTGCTACGTACACGTCCTAGATGCTTTGAGCACCAAGCTTGATGCAAAGACGAGGAAATGTGTCTTTGTGGGCTATGATGAGCGGAAGAAGGGATGGAAGTGTATTGATCCTGCGACGAAGAAGTTTGTTGTATCAAGAGACGTTTTTTTGCTGAACTGACGTCGTATGGAGGAAGCTTTGTTGAGCTGCAGGAGAGCATGTCTGATGGTGGGCAAGAGGAAGCTGCTAAGGATCTTCTATTCTTCTGGTGGAGCTGCCGGTGTCACCCGGAGCTCTAGGTGTTTCAAGCTCCGGGGCGGAGGTTTCTGGTTCAGGAAGCAGGGGGAGTGTTGCTCCAAGTTTGCCCGAGAATGGAGCTGATAAAGAAGACGCAGCGGAGGTGGTCAGTAATGGTCAGGCACTTCAGAGATCGAAGAGGACCATTAAACCACCAGCTCGATACAACGATGGAAACTTGGTGAGCTTTGTCTCCTGTTTCTTCGCAAGCCCCCCTGGATGAGCGGGAGCCTTCAAAGTTTGAAGACGCCACTGGAGTTAAGGAGTGGAAAAACGCCATGGATGAGAAGATGACAGCCCTCAGAAGGAACGAGACTTGAGATCTTGTGCCTAAGGTCGTTGGCGTTACTCCTGTGACGTGTAAGTGTACAAACTGAAGCAGAAGGCTAATGGGAGTATCGAAAGATACAAAACTCGTCTGGTTGCTCGGGGGTTCTCCCAACAGTACGACGAAAACTATGAAGAGACATTTAGTCCAGTTGCCAAAATGGCTTCAATGCGGGTGGTGATCGCATTGGCTGCTTGCCAAGGATGGAAGATGTGACAACTAGATGTAAAGAATGCTTTTCTTTATGGGGAGATAGATAAAGACATCTTCATGGTTCAACCAACAGGTTACGTATCTGAAGATTATCCGTAGTACGTCTGCAAGCTTCAGAAGGTTCTTTATTGGTTGAAGCAGGCTTCACGTGCATGGTATGGAAAGATCGTAGAATACCTCCAGTTCTGCGGATACTTTGCCTCTGATTCAGATTCAAGCCTGTTCATAAAGAAGCATGAAGAGCTTCATGTCTTGGTGCTGTTGTACATGGACGACATGATCGTCACAAGGAACTCTGAGGAGGAGGTAGCAATGCTCAGGGCTGAGCTAGCTATACGGTTTAAGATGAAGGATTTGGGTGAGCTCCATCATTTCCTTGGACTCGAGGTTGAGAGGAAGAAGAGCGGTATACTCGTTTCTCAAAGGGGCTATGTTGAGCGGATCGTTCATCGATTCGGCTTGAAGGAGGGAAAGAGTAGCTCTACTCCTCTGGATTGTGGCTTCAAACTTCGACGAGATGAGTGGAGGATTCTTCCTGATCCCTTGGTGTTCCGAGCTCTGGTTGAGAGTTTGATTTACTTGACAATCACAAGGCCAGACATTGCTTATGCTGTAGGCCGAGTTAGTCGTTATATGGCAGAACAAGGAAGCCTCATCTGATGGCGGCATGGAATATTGTGAAGTATGTGAAGACAACTTCTGATATGAGACTCATGTATAGGAGAGACACAACATTTTCTCTGCATGGTTACACTGATGCTGATTATGGGGGAGACTCAGACGATCTGGTTATGTTTTCACATGCGGATCAGCAGGTATTTCATGGTGCAGTAAGAAGCAGGACTCGGTGTCCGTCTCTACTACGGAAGCAGAGTACAAGGCTTCGGCCTTGACAGCTCGGGAAGCCATCTGGCTGAGGAGGCTAGTAGAGGACGTGTATGAAGAAGGGCGAGGTCCAACTCTGCTTCACGGTGACAACGAGAGTGCCCTGAAACTGGTTAACAATCCATTTTGTCACGCGCGGACCAAGCATATAGAGATTGAACACCACTTCATTCGCGAGGTGTTGGAGGGGTTTCTTATGGTTGAGCATGTGCGGAGCGAGGACAACTTCGCGAACATCTTCACTAAGCCGCTATCGAAGGGGCCATTTGAACGGTTATGAGGACTGCTGGGTTTGGTCACCACTTCTCACTTCAAGGGGGAGTGTTGAAATTATTGAAGTGAAAGTGGGGGTTGATCGGGAAGACCGTGCGGCCTGGGCGGACAGTCTGGCGGACTGGTGGTGCGGCCTGAGCGGTCTGTATTTGTGGTCTGGTTGGTTTGCCCTTGGAGGTAGCTGTGCGGATAGGTTGTTTATCCGCGGCTTGGGCGGACTGGTTTGGAGTCCGCGGAGTCCGCTCTATACGGACTACTCTTGGAGCTCGCGAGATCGGCATTGGCCTGTGCCCTTGATCTCTGGTGGTGCGGTTAGGAGGTAACCGCAGAGTTCGCAGTTAGGCGAACTGGAGTAGAACAGGCGTACTGTGCGGACTGTTGTTTGTGTCTGCAGTGGTCGTGCTTGATGTTCACTGTTTGCAGACTTGGTCATGATCTGTGGCAAGTCCAGGTTGATCACAGAGTTCGCAGTGTCCGCTGGTTGACCGGACGGTTTTTGCCTTGGTCGTGGACTTGTAGTTGCAGGCTGGAGAGGTGTCCGCAGGGTGTGCAGACTGAAGACTGCAGCATGCGGACTGGTGCAGTGTCCGCAGGGATGCAGACTGGCTTCCTGTCCGACCTCTTTAGATAGTAGGCAGATAAGCTGATGTTCGGCCTTGTCCATGCGGACTGGACAGACTGCTTGGTGCTTGCTGCGAGCTGGGGTGGTGTTTCTATCCACTAGGGCGGTGACCACACTTCTCTCCATGCCTATAAATAGGACCCCCCTGTGAAAACATAATTTACTGAATGAAATGTAAGTTGAGCGTGAGTTAATTGCTGCGGTCTCAGATTTTTTGTCCGCGCGGTTTGAGAAGGTTAACCGGTTTGCTGTTTGCATGTTGTGCGACTAGCACTGAGAAGCCAGGACTTTGGTGCTGACTGCAGGCAGGGATCAGTGAAGCTTGCGGTTTACAATCAGCGATTAACAACATGTCGCAGTTGCGGCCAGCCAGTCCTCTCTCCTTCAGCGTTTCCAGTTCAATAACCTGTCCGCCGGTCTGGGCGGTCTGTTCTTCAGTTCGGCAGCGGCTTGTTCGCGGTCTAACTGGCGGCTAGGCAACCTCAGCGGTTAGGTGGCTTGCAGTTTGCGGACAGCTCTTCTTCAGCTTGAATAACGAGTAGTCCGCGCGATCTCGCAGTCTCTACGGACTTCGCTGTTCAGTACGGCAAGGGTGGCGGTCTCGCCGGTCTCGTCCTCTGTCCGCCCGACTTCTGTTTTTTGTTGTTCTCTGCTTCTCTGTTTGTACTTGGTGAAATCATGTCTCGCCATATATACCTCTTGTTGTAAAGGAGATTGTTAATACATGACCTGCTTGTACTTTCCTTGCATCTGATTTACTGAGCTTGGTTCCTGCGTCTGGTTTCCCGTTTTCCGCTTCATCAAGGTGTCATTTTGATAGCTTTGGAAGTTTTACTTGGTATCAGAGCTATCACCTTGATCATCTTGTGAAATTTTTACAATAAAGACTTGGAATGAAACTATAAGGAAAGACATGATGTACTTAGGTTTTAGTGAGATCATGACAAAAGATAGGGCACTATGACGACAAAGGATCCATATAGCTCATCCCACTATAGTGGGATAAAGGCTTGAGTGTTGTTGTTGTTTTTGAAGTCTACCGCGGGAACCGTGAGTACCACTGCTTCTAATACCGGCAAGGCCATGATTAATCTATATGTAAAATATCAAATGTAATTTGCTTTTTCCCATCTATTATTGTTGCCTGAGTGGATGCCCCAAGGTTCTACGGGATGAACCATCAAATGAAAAGTAAATGAAAAGTAAATTTTCGCTCATTTATATTTCATTTGAGTTCATTATCGGGCCCTCTCGAATCTTTGCATAATTACAGGTACCTCCCTTTTATTTTTTGAAATTACAAAAATTTATATTCAGAGTATGCAATGTTATAAGATACCTGCACTCAATTAACATACATTACAAGTGTTCTCCTCTTACATAAGAGAAGAGGAAAACGTGATGGAGCAATCATGATCATGAATAAGACGACAGAGAGAAGATTAAATTGAGAGTCAAGAACATGAAGTACAAAAATAGAGGGATGTACATAGTGAGAGGAACATCTTCAAATCCGCAGAACGGTGTGGTTTTTCCATTGGCAACAGTGATAATCTTGTGACAAGTTGTGTTTGTGTACCGAGAAGGTTTCTGTGGAGTAATGTGATTTGTGGTTCCGGAGTCTATCCAGGAGGGACTGAGAAAAACATGATATACCTTTGGAGATGGAGGAGACTGAGCCAGAAGCCCGAGTAACCAACCCGAGCAGATGCTAGAGTTCCCCTTGCAGGGTGACCATGTTTGTGGAAGAAGTGGTAAGAGCATCCATTGTTGGAGAAGCATGGTGCTGAGGGTTGAAAGGTTGCTGTGGGAACCCTTGTGTCCTGTAACAAGTGACCTCAGTATGATTGTTCTGCCCACAATGGGTGCATTAGTGTGTGTTTTATCCCTTGGGACGATGTCAACCATCATGCCCGCCATCTGGAGACCCATTTTGACCTCACGTACCCGGTAGTTGGTGGCCGAGCTTCTGTGAAATGTTTGAGTAAGGCTGGAGAGGGAGTCGTGGAGACATCAGAGAGAGGAGTCACATTCATAATTATGGAACAACCATCAGATAATGATGGAATCATTGGAGAGGACACGATGTTGACACAAATGTAGAGATGAGCTCTGGAAGCAGGAAGCAATGAGTTTTAAAGCTGGGATCCGACATGCTCAAACTACAGTCAAGCTCAAGCCGTGAGGTCGGCAAGCATTTGAAGCAGGAAGCAACGAGAAATGGAAGTAGGGAGCGGTGAGTTCCTAGAAGAGGAGATTAGTGAATAATGAAAACACGAGCTCCCACGAGTTCTGGACGCGCAAATGTCTTCAAACTTTGAAGGCAGAAGTTAACGAGCCTGAAAGGATTTAGGAGCGGCAAGTTCAGCATGGAACAGTAGAAGGTAAGCAAGGTCTACACCAGACGGGGAGGGGGTGGGGGTCTATACAAGGTGGTGAGGGGCTGGTATATTTTGGGACTAAGGCAAGATCTGCAGAGAAGTTGGCGAGAACTATAAAAACAAAAGAGAGGTTAATCGACGAGAGCAGGAACTCAATCATCGAGAGATTTGCTTTAGGAGTCGTGTGGCTCTGATACCATGTTGATAAAGTGAAATACGAAGTACAAATAATTTTATTACTTTATTTTAACTTAAAGAATACAAGTATTTGCACACGTATATATAGGAGTGAGATCTTAACTCCAAACTAAAATTTGAGATTAATCTATACATGAAAGTGATCTACTGAGATCCATGAAAGTGGCCCTTTACATTGGGCTTATGCATAATGTTGAAACCGAAGAATCGGTCTCTGTGGAGTTCGACCCTTGGGGAAGGGGTGATTGCACACTTACTTCTCTCTCACAAGCTAAACGACCAAAGACTTAGCACAAGGAACAGACTCAATGCTCCAGCACGGAGGTCCAACCACACACCCGGAAGATCTTAGAGCGCTTCCCCTCCCTAGCCAAGTGCTGAGCTAAGGATACCTCAAAAACGCAAGAAGACCAGAGCACAAGTAAGCATGAGAGTATGAAAAGTCTGCCTTCTGAGGTACCCCATTGAGTTTATTTATAATTTTCGGAAAACGGTCTGCAAACAACCAACCTCCGCTGTCCCAAACAGCTATATGCAGTCCAGATTGGCCTGCCAACAACGTATCTCTGCTGTTCTGAAGGGCTAAGGGCAGGCCAGCGGGGACAAAACGGTAAAAAATACATCATGCAACACTGGGCGAGTGGCTCTAGAAAACCTCCACTCGCACGGGGTGGCGAGTGCCCGATGGTGCTAGCACTCGCCGCCTCCCTATGGCCCTAGGCGAGTGCGAGCCTGGAAATGCCCCACTCGCCAACTGCCTGCCGAGATCCCTGGCGAGTGCGAGCCTGCTGCTCCACTCGCCAACTGTTCCACTCCACCCCACCTGGGCTATCCGACGGGGCTGCCGAGATCATACTCAACGCTAGAAAGGAAGTGTTGAGTGTCTAGGTTTAACTCAACGCCAAGGAAAAAGGAGCGTTGAGTGTCCGGGCTTCACTCAACGCCAAGGAAGAGGAAGCGTTGAGTGACCTCACTCGACGCTAGGGCGAATGACGTCGAGTGGACCCGACGCCAGATGCGAGTGGACCCGACGCTGGGAGCTTGGCAGGTCCGGCTCCTGTCGAATTCCACTCGCCGGATATGGGGTTGTACCCAATCTCGCTCTTTGCGAGGTTGCCCCAAGCTCGGAAAGAAACATCTAACTCCAAGAGATCGACGAGTGGCTCAGCGAGCCCAATGGAATCTTTTGGTGGGCTCCACCAGCGACTATATATATGCGCCTGCGTACCTGGGCGACGTTTGCTATTCCCCTTACTCTGACCCTGCCGAGATGCCTCTTTCCAAAGAGCTCCAAGTCAGGCTGGACCGAGCCCGCGGGCTCAACGCCGATCGCGACGCTAGCCTGGTTGCTGTCACCCCTGGCGCTTTACCGCGCAAGCCTACCAATCCTCAGCCCGCCAAAAAGGCCAATTCCGCCCCAAAAACTGTCGGGGCGGTCTGCCGTGATCTGGTCTCCACCCCCGATAATGGACTCGCTTCCTCCACCGGGCTACCTCCCGAGCTTAATGGAAAAGAGATTGTCGAGGTTCCTGCGGACCCGGACAATCACCAAGCCGACAACGAGACCTCCACGCCGCGAGTCGACTCCCCCCGCGATGACTCGCGTCCTCGAATCCCCCCTACTCACCAGCGAGACCCATCTCCCCCCTTTGGGACCACGGGGCTGGACTCGCTGAAATTGAAGTCGCCAATCTGCGCACCTTCTCGGCAGCCTACACCTACTCCTGCACTCACGGGGGGAGTTGGCCGGGTCATCCCTGTCCCGAACTTCTATCTGATCTACCCCGAATCGCAAGCTCCGGGTCGCGGCAAGAACCTTGCCTTGCCCCCTGCCTACACCTTTCGGGTGCATCCGAGCTCATCTCGTAAGCTTTACCATCTGATCGACATCCCGCATAGCTCCTTTGAAGCACTCGCCCTTCGTACCATTCTTCTTGATTGTCTTTGCAGATCTTCCCGTCCAATCCGAAGCTGAAGAGTCCTCTGAGCCAGCCCATCACTCGCCACCCCCTTCCCACAGCGCGATATAGAACTTCCTGGACATCTCGCTAGACTTAGCCGAGCTGAGGAAGCGAGTCGTCGAGGTCTTCAAGAAGAAGGCGCGCGCGCTGCGCATGATGCATGAGAGCGATCTCGGCGAGCAGAGGCTGCAGGCACTGGAGCAAGACTACGTGCTGCTCGCGGATGAGGTGAAGCGCGGCTCGGCGAGCGGGATGACATCCCCCACCCCGCTCATGGACATGATTAACGAGAACATGCGGTTCATCCGCCACGATCTGGAACTGGTCCGCGAGTTCAACAACCCGCTCCGACCTCCGGGGATGGTGACGCGAGGCCAGGGTAGGTGGAAATGGCTGCTTAGCTGAGCCTACCGGCACTCGCCCCCCAGCCCCCAGCTCGCGCGCACTAGAGTAATTCTGCCTGTTGTTGTACTTTCCTTTCCTTTTCTGTACTGCGAGAACCCCCTGTCTGTAATAACTTGGACAATTTTTTAGATTTTATTGTTTATTGGTTCTGCATAATACGATGCGCTTTAAGTTCAAATCGTCATAGGATAGAGCAAGTCGCAGGGGTCGGCGAGCCGGACTGACCGGTCGGCTCGGCCATTAATGCTGTTTTCTATAAATAGACCCCCTTACCAACCCCCAGACTATCGCCTTTACTGCTTACTCTTACTCCCCTCCCCTTGCCCTTCTCGCCACCTCGTCTCGCGCTATAACCACTGTAAACATGGGCAAAACGCGTCCCGACGCCGACGGGAGGTCGAAATGTGCTCGACAATTCGCCGAGTACAGCTTTTATGAAGGAAACACGAGCGAGAAGGAGCTCGCCGAATTCATCGCCGCGTACGTCCCCGCGGGTTTTCCGCGCGCCGACCCGCGACAAGTGATCCATCAATTCCTTCTATGAGGACGAGCTCGCCTTCCCCATCTCGCACTTCAAGGTGGGGTTGCACCTCCCCCTGTGGCCGGAAATCCGCCAAATCCTGAAATACGTCGGGGCGGTTCCCGCCCAGTTGAATCCGAATGCCATCGCCATGATGGTGGCATTCGCCTGCTACCTCCGCCCAGAGCGGATAAAGTTCAACCTGACAGTCTTCAGGAAACTCTTCATCTATAGCGTGACCAACGTCGGGGTCGCCTTCTTGGCCGACTTACGGTTCAAGGTCCGCGAGACGACAAACAAGAACCACAACTGGTTTTCCAAGCTCGTCTTCATCAAGGGCGAGCTCGGCCGCCTCGGCAGAGGGGCGATGAGGTGTATCGACCTCTGACGGTGACAGGCGATGATGCCGACCTCCACAAGTTCTTCATCGGCAAAGATTTTGAGGTCGCCTTCCTCCGAAGGGGCCTCAACTCGCTCCCCCCGGTGCTGCCTGGCGAAGGTATAGCTCTTCCCCTTCTTTTCTCAATGTGCTCGCTTACAAATTGACGATTAATGATTTCTAACTCTATCTGCAGGGGAGCGGCTGATTCCCGAGTACCCGCCCTTTGCGGACTCGTGACTCCACCCGGACTCACTCGCGCTCGAGCGGGCAGCCGCAGCAGCCCACCGGAGCGAGCTGGGGTCGGGCAAACCTTCCTCCAGCAAGAAGCAACCCGACCCCGCGGGATCCACCTCGCCTTGTCGTTCCACACCACAAAAAAAGATGAAGAAGACGATGACAGTCTCCAAGGGAGAACAACAACAACATCAAATATACTTGAGTTCCCCAGAGACCATGCCAGAGAAATCACCAGAGAAGGACCTGGGCGGAGGCGACCCGCCCACCTCCAACACTGCTGAGGAGCTCGCTGCCGGCGAGACGAACCTGCCGAAGAGGCACCACAACTTTGGGCTTGGCGGGAAGGCCAAGGATCGGTTTGGCGAGCCGATGGTTCGATGGGATGAGCAGGTCCTCAGGGTCTCCATCTTCTCCTCCATCCCCTCCTGGTCAGAGCGCCACCCTCCCAGTGAGCACGCCTATGCCTTAGGGTTCGGCCTATGGCCGCGAGGACGCCGCAACCTTTGACGACATGAGCCTCCAGCGGCTCGCCCATGAGAGCTCGCGGGCTCAAATGCGCGCATTGGAGCTCGAGCATTTGTGGACTCGCCGAGGCTACCAGCTTAGCCACAACCTGGTGAAGGCGGAGTAGGAGCGGGACATCACGAAGGACAACACCGCCGCCACGGCGAAGCGGCTGGAGGTCGCCGAGAGCCTCCTCGCTAAAGCGGCAAGCGGTGTGGTAAGTATCGGCTGACCCCTTCTCCCTTTGACTTAAGTTTCCCATAGTTCGTGATCTTTTCTTGCCTGGCAGGATGCCGAGTCGCGGACCGCATGCGGGCTCGCGCCGCCGAGCTGGAGGAGAGGAACAAGACGCTGGAAGAGCAGAACAAAGGCCTCCAGAGCGAGGTCACTCGCCTAATGGACATCGTCCTCCTCCCCTCTGGCGGCGAGCTGAGTGGCCCAATCCAGAGACCAAAGATCTTCACCGAGGCCGAGTTTGCCAAGAAGCTGCGCGTCAACTCCATCAGCACCGCCGACTTCACCCTGCAAGTCGTGCGAGATATGCAGGTGCTGACGGAGGGCTGTGAGGAGATGACGGCGAGGTACCTGGTGCCAGAATTATTCTCCCCTCCCGCACCCCCCCCCCCCCCCCCCCCGCGAGAAGGAAGACAACTCCAATTCGCTCTTCAGGGACGTCTCCGGCTACAGGGATGACAATTCTGGAGGGGAGGAAGCTAGGCAGTCTTATTTTTCCTTGTAATGATCCCCCCCTGATTTTGTAACCTCGCCGAGTCGAGCCCCTTTTGTAATGATATACATTAATGAAAAAGTTTTTGCTGAATCTTCTTTTTCTTGTGTTCATTTTCTGTATTGCACTCGCACGCGCGCCGTCTCCTCACTGCGCGACCCCGCTAGGATAGCATTCGCCGTTAGAATGTACTTGAGTTAGGATACATACCCGCGAGGAGACCTTGAGATCTCACTGACCCTAGACCACATGGAGTTAGACCACTCGTCGCGCTGACCCCATGAATACTCTGCTCGCCTGCGAGATCTCTTCCCTCTAGGGATTAGCACCAAGCCCGAAATTTCTTCGAAATTTTCCCAGTAAAATCTTCAATGGGATGGGGCATAGTTGTCGAGCATAACCTTGACCCGACCTTCTGCTGAGATCTCAGCTCGACATCATTGACCCTGCCTTACTCAGATAATGCCACCCCATGGTGGTTGCCGAGATCCCGTCTCGCCATATCCAGCTCGCTCAAAGTTCGTTGGGCCTCATGTTACCCCAGCCTGTCCCATGTAACTTCAACTGTCTGTTATTGATTGGCAAAAGCACCCTGGAGCCTGGCTATAGAGCAAGAATGATGTGCCTCGAGGATCCCGACCCTGTCAACTAAGTGGGAGCCTGACAGCGGGAGCATCTCGAGACTTGACTCCAGGGTCATAACGATGTCCATCGAGGATCCCGGCCCTGCCAGCTAGATGGAAGTCTGACAACGGAAGCATCTCGAGACCTAGCCCCAGAGCAAGAAAGATGTCCACCGAGGACCCCTGCCCTGCCCGCTAGGTGAGAGCCTGACAGCGGGAGAAAGCTCGGGACTCTTCCTTTACCAACCACCGGGCGCTACCACTGGCCCCATCAGCTAGGTAAGATCCTGACGGCGGGTGTTGAGCATCAACCGGACTTAACTCCAGGGTCATAACGACGTCTATCGAGGATCCCCTCCCTACCAGCGAGATGAAAGCCAGACAGCGGGAGCATCTCGTGACCTAACCCCAGAGCAAGAAAGATGTCCATCGAGGACCGCTACCCTGCCAGCTAGATGAGAGCCTGACAGCGGGAGAAAGCTCGAGACTTTTCCTTTGCCAACCACCGGGCACTACCATCGGCCGCATCAACTAGGTGAGAGCCTGGCGGCGGGTGTTGAGCATCAACCAGACATAGCTCCAGGGTCATAACGACGTCTATCGAGGATCCCGACCCTACCGGCTAGATGGAAGCCTGACAGCGGGAGCATCTCGTGACCTAACCCCAAAGCAAGAAAGATGTCCACCGAGGACCCATGTCCTGCCAGCTAGATGAGAGCCTAACAACGGGAGAAAGCTCAGGACTTTTTCTTAGCCAACCACCAGGCGCTACCACCGGCCCAATCAGCTAGGTGGGAGCCTGACACCGGGTGTTGAGCATCAACCGGACTTAGCTCCAGGGTCATAACGACGTCTATCGAGGATCCCGGCCCTGCCAGCTAGATGGAAGCCTGACAACGGAGCATCTCGTGACCTAACCCCAGAGCAAGAAAATGTCCACCGAGGACCCCTGCCCTGCCGGCTCGAGGAGAGCCTGACAGCGGGAGAAAGATCGGGACTTTTCCTTTGCCAACCACCGGGCGTTACCACCGGCCCCATCAGCTAGGTGAGAGCCTGATGACGGGTGTTAAGCATCAACCGGACATGGCTCCAGTGTCATAACTACGTCTATCGAGGATCCCGACCCTGCCAACTAGATGGAAGCCTGACAGCGGGAGCATCTCGTGACCTAACCCCAGAGCAAGAAAGATGTCCACCGAGGACCCCTACCCTGCCAGCTAGATGAGAGCCTGACATCGGGAGAAAGCTCGGGACTTTTCCTTACCCAACCACCGGGCGTTGCGACTGGCCCAATCTGATGGGTGGGAGCCTGACGGCTGGTGTTGAGCATCAACCGGAATTAGCTCCAGGGTCATAACGACGTCTATCGAGGATCCCGACCCTGCCAGCTAGATGGAAGCCTGACAACGGGAGCATCTCGTGACCTAACCCCAGAGCAAGAAAGATGTCCACCGAGGACCCCTGACCTGCCAGCTAGATGAGAGCCTGACAGCGGGAGAAAACTAGGGACTTTAGGAAACTTCGGCATGTCATGCATATCATTGCCAAAAAGTGATGAAAGACTAAAGAATTTCATATTCTTTAAAGGAGGGTACGTACATGCATTTACGGATAGAAATGTTTCAAGTCATCACCACTCCAGGTGTGACTTAGGGTCTCGCCCTCCATATTCCGGAGGCGATACCCCCGTGACATCAATGCTTCCTGTACAATGTACGAGCCTTCCCAGTTGGGGTTGAGCTTCCCCACTGTGGCTGATCTTCCTGCCGCATCCACCTTCTTTAGGACCAAGTCCCCCTCCGTGAACTGCTTGATTCAAACGTGCTTGTTAAAGTACTTGACCATCCTCCGTTTGACCTCTTCCCGCTGGATAATCGACAGGTCGCGCAACTCCTCCACCATGTCAAGGGAGAGCCGAAGCTCGTCCTCGTTCTCGGCATGCAATTCTTCTCCACCTTCCTCTGCTGCTACTCCCCGCGGTGTCCGAACCTCAGACTTTATAGGAAGTACTGTCTCACAGCCGTGTGAGAGTTTGAAAGGGGTCTCCCCTGTGGCTGTGTTGGGGGTGGTCCTCAAGGCCCAGAGGACTGAAGGAAGTTGTTCCATCTAGTTCCCCTTCAAGTTCTCAACTTTCTTCTTCAGGAGGTTCACGATGATCTTGTTTGCCGCCTCCACTTGCCCGTTGCTCCTGGGATGGTGGACTAAGGCAAACCTGAGGTCAATCCCAAGCTGTCCGCAAAAACTGATGAATTCGGCGCTGACAAACTGAGGCCCATTGTCCATGACGATGGCCTGTGGCAACCCGTGCCGGCAGATGATCTCCACCTATACAAAGTTCCTGATTACCTGAGAGGTCACCTTGGCCAGCACTTTCACCTCCAACCACTTAAAAAAATAATCGATCATCACCAACAGGAACCTCCTCTGCCCGCTGGCTTGAGGGAAAGGTCCTACGAGATCCATTCCCTAGATGGCGAAGGGCCAGGGGGTTGTGATGCTCCTGAGACGCTGAGCTGGTAGAAGTTGGAGAGGGGCGAACAACTGACACTTGTGACATTTCCTCGTGAACTCCGCGGCATCATGTCCCAGGGTCGTCCAGAAGTACTCTTGCCGGACTATCCTCCCCTCCAGGGTCCGGCTCCCAGAGTGACTTCCGCACTCCCCGGAATGAATCTCCTCCAAAATCCTCGGGACCTCCCTCTCGGCTATGCAACGTGCCAACATCCTCGAGAGGGTCTTCCTGTACAGCTGCCCGTCGCACATAAAATAGTATGCCGACTTATGCTTAAATCACTTCCTGTCCATCCCCTCTGGGTACTCCCCCGTAGATAAGAAAGTTGCAAAATGATCCATCCACGAGTGGTGTTGGTCCACCTCCATCAGCTCCCCCTCCTCGATGGATGAGCGGAACAAGTGGGTGATGGTGCCACCTACCCGGGGTCCATGCTTGGCCAATCAATCCACCTGCTCATTTTCTTCCCTTGGAACACGACGGATGGAGAATGTCTGGAACGTGCTGACTAACCCCTTCACCTTCGTTAAGTACAACTGGAGAGTTGACTCCCTTGCCTTGAACGCCCCATTGATCTGGGAGGCTACCACCATGAAGGCAGCGAGGACCTCCACATCTTGCACTCCTAGCTATTTGGTCAGGCGCAATCCTGCTATCACCGCCTCGTACTCGACTTTATTGTTGGTGATAGGAAAATGCGCTACCACCATTTGCTCGATCCTTATTCCCTGAGGGCTCTCCAAGATTATCCCCACCCGCAAGGAATGCCTTCCCGAGGCGCCGTCCACCATCACCTTCCAAGGGACCGGACGAGTGAGTTTCGCCTCCGCCATCTCGACCACATAATCAACAAGAAAGTCGGCCATCGCCTGGGTCTTGATCGAGAAACGGGAAACGAAGGATATGTCAAACTTGCTCAACTCCACCGGCCACTTCGCCAGCCTCCCCGAGTGCTCCACCCCCTCAAAGATGTTGCGAAGGGGGCAGTCAGTCACCACTCGGATGGAGTGTGCTTGGAAGTAGGGTCCGAGCCTCCGAGCCGAGATAACCAGAGCAAAAGCCAACTTCTCCAGAATCGAATACCGGAGCTCCGTCTTCCTCAAGACCATGCTTACGTGGTAGATTGGTAACTGTTTCTTCCCTTTTTCCCGGACCAGGACGGAGCTCAAGGCCTCGGCTCCCACCCTAAGATATATGGATAAGTCCTCCCCTTCCTTGGGCCCTTGGAGGAGCGGAGCTTAGGTCAACTGCCTCTTCAAGGCTTGGAATGCCTCCTCACACTCTTTGGACCATTCGAACTTTTGACCCCCCCTCAATGCTTTGAAGAAGGGGGAACACTTCTCTCCCGCCCGAGAGAGGAACCTGCTCAGCCCGACCAACTTTCCTCTCAGCCTCTGGACCTCCTTGGCGTTCCGAGGCGACCCCAACTCCATGATCGCCTTGACCTTATCAGAGTTGGGCGCTACACCTGCAGGAGTAAGGAGATGGCCTAGAAACTTACCACTGCTTGTCCCGAAAATGCATTTCAAGGGGTTAAGCCTCATCTTGTACTTCTGCAGGGTGTTGAAGGTCTCTTCCAGATCCCGGAGGTGAGAGTCAACATCCCGACTCTTGATCATGAGATCATCTACGTACACCTTCAGGTTCCTCCCCTTTTGCTCCCGGAAGACCCGGTCCATCATTTTTGATATGTTGCCCCCACGTTCTTCAACGCAAAGGACATCATTTTGTAGCAGTAGCACCCGTCCCCAGTGATGAAGGAGACATCTTTTATGTCGGACGGGTGCATCCTGATTTGATGATAACCTGAAAAAGCATCTAAGAAACTCATCACAGAAAAACCGACGGCTAAGTCAACCATCGCGTCGATCCGAGGCAAGAGATAACAATCCTTAGGACATGATTTATTTAATAAAGAGAAATCGACACACATCCTCCACCGGTCGTCTCCTTTTTTAACCATTATAACCTACGAAGCACGGATACGCCAAAAATAGAGCCGTACCCGTACCGGGTACGTTTCCGGTACGGATACGCGTACCGAACGGCGCGATTCGCGTCGCGCTGCTGATCCCGTCGCGCTGCTGATCCCGTCGCGCAGGCTGCTGATCCCGTCGCGCAGGCCGCTGATCCCGTCGCGCAGGCCGCTGATCCCGTCTCCCGCAGCAGACGTCTCCCGCGATTCGCTGCTCCCGTCTGCTCCCGTCTCCCGCAGCAGACGTCTCCCGCGATTTGCTGCTCCCGTCTGCTCCCGTCTCCCGCAGCAGACGTCTCCCGCGATTTGCTGCTCCCGTCTCCCGCGATTTGCCGTACCGCCGTACCGGATACGTATCGTACCCGGTACCCGTACCCGTACCGGTGCTTCCTAGATTATAACATTGAAGACCCAGCCGGGGTATTGAATTTCGGATACGAAGTCGGCCTTGAGGAGCTTTGTCACCTCCTCCCTGATGGGCTCGGCCAACTTGTCCGCCATGAACCTCTTCTTCTGCTGGATGGGGTGAGCTTCTGGATCCAGGTTGAGGCGGTGGAAGGCGACGTATGCATCGATCCCCGACATTTCTGCCGCGCTCCACGCGAGGTGTCCACGTTCTTCTGGATGCACTCCAACATCCTCCCCTGGTCCTTCGGGCTCAGCCATCTCCACCACCTCCTCGACAACCTCCAGCCGGGACTGCTCTCCCCACTCTCCAACGACTCCCTCACCTAGGACCGGGACCTCCTCCTCTCCTTCCTCCACGGCCATTACCTCTACCGGCTCCCCCGGAAGGAGCTCTACCTGGGTGCGGACCTCTTCCTCCACTTCCATCCCCACTTCTCCCTTGGCCTCCTGCCTGGACAGCTCCTCCATCCTCCTCTCCATCTCCTCAGCTCCTCCCTGCCAATAGATGGAGTTCACCGCGGTGATATAACACTCCCTTGCCACCTTGGGGTCTCCCCGGACCCTGAACTGGATGCCCTCAGCGTTGAACTTCAAGCACTGATGGAAAGATGAAGGCACGCAATGGAAGGCACTGATGAGGGGCCGTCCGAATATAGCGTTGTAACTGCTGGGCGTGTCCACAATGACGAACCTGCAGTTTCTGGGCACCCTCTTCAGCTCCATTCTAAAAAAACTCTGCTGCAACCCCAATGTGAAGGACATCATCAGGGTGTGCCCTTGACATCTAGACCTGGGTGACCTCCTCCTGAAACCCGTCCACGTAGCTCCCCAGAGTCTCATTCACTCCCTACTTGATGTGGAACAGGGACTCAGACTCCTTCTTTCTCTTCTTGGAGGTGGTGAACCTTAACATGAACCCCCGACGCAGGTCCTCGAAACAGTTGATGGAACTGGCGGGCAACTGGTGAAACCAATCTTTTGCCTTCTCCTTGAATTTGATGGCAAAGAGTATGCACTTAAAGGCATCTGACATCTGCCTTATCGAAACCACATCCTCGAACCACTGAATGTGCTGAACCGGGTCATCCTTCCTGGTGTAGTAGGACATCTCCGGCTCCCGAAACTCCTCTGGAACTGGGGCGGATGAAACCAACTCACTAAAGGGGCTGCCTCCCCCTGCTGGGCGAGCCGGGGGATCTCACACCCATCTCGCCGAACCGGCCTCCACTTGCCGAGTCGGGGAACAACACTCGCCCCTGCAGATCTCGCTCCCTCCCCTCCTCTGCTACCTCCTTCCACGCTCGCCGGACCGGGGCGTCCTCGCCCAGAGCTGGGGTAGCGGCGACTGGGACTGCTGGCGTCGAGCACTCGGCGCGCGTGCCGAGTGAGAACTTGACGAGGCTGATCGCCTCCTGCCGAAAATCCTCGAACATCCCGAGGGTGGCGAGAGGGGGAGGAGGTGGCGAGTCGGCCCTGTCGGATCCCTATCCTTCACCTTCAGTCATCGGGCTCGCGGAAGATTTTCGGTGCTGACCACACTTCACGCTCACCGCACCAAAATGTTGAAACCGAAGAATCGGTCTCTGTGGAGTTCGACCCTTGGGGAAGGGGTGATCGCACACTTCTCTCTCACAAGCTAAATGACCAAAGACTTAGCACAAGAAACAGACCCAAGGCTCCAGCACGGAGGTCCCACCACACACCCGGAAGATCTTAGAGCGCTTCCCCTCCCTAGCCAAGTGTCGAGCTAAGGATACCTCAGAAAGCGCAAGAAGACCAGGGCACAAGTAAGCATGAGAGTATGAAAAGCCTGCCTTCTGAGGTACCCCCTTGGGTTTATTTATAGTTTTCTGAAAACGGTCTGCAAACAGCCAACCTCCGCTGTCCCAAACAGCTATATGCAGTCCAGATTGGCCTGCCAACAACATGACTCCGCTGTTCTGAGTGTTGAGTGCCTGAGCTTTACTCAACGCCAAGGAAAACGGAGTGTAGAGCCAACTGTGCACTTGAGCTGCCAAGATTACTCAATGCGTTGAGTGTATAGACACTCAGGAAAAAGGAGTGTCTAGGCTACCTCACTTGACGCCAGGGCGAATGACGTCGAGTAGACCCGACGCCATATGCGAGTGGTCCCGACGCCGGGAGCTTGGCTGGTCTTGGACTTGGCTGGTCCGGCTCCTGTCGAACTCCACTCGCCGGATATGGGGTTGTACATATAAAATTCGAGTGAGAGGTTTTGGTAAATTCAAAAACGTAGAGTAGAGGTGTTTGTGATTGTGCAAATTCCTAGGGAAGGTCCTGCTAATTATCCTTGAGTTTGTTTTGCTTGAATGCCTAGTGTTGGTACCAAGTTTGACTTTGAGCGGATCAGTGTCAACTCAATTGAATATTTTATTTTAATTCGAGCTCAATTTGTTGTCCTGAAAATGAATGTGATTGATTCCCATTCTACTTTCAAGCTGATTCGCGCTGAACCAAGTCAATTTTGATTCTTTCTGATTAAAATTCAAGCCAATCCAGGATTCTAATTTTATTTCAACTTATTCATACTTTACCTATTCAGCTTGCTAAAAATAGCCGTATCCTTTATTAAGACTACAGGACAAAATTTCTTTTTAGGTACTTATAATTTATAAATGTTGAAAGATTCCTATATAGTAGATAGATTTTTTGAACTGCGCAACTTTTAAATTCCTCCGTCAGTTTTGAGGAGGCATGTGGTTTTTTCTTAACCGTCGTTGTCTCCACCTTGTTGTCTTCCCACTGACTGCTGATATTTCATTGACGTGGAGTGAGGTTGGCGGCTGATATTTTTATGTGAACACTATCTTAATCACTTTCAAGTTTTTCTTTTGATTTGAACCTCGTTAGTTTGTGTTGGCGTTTTTTATTTCTATTTAACCATTTCTGCATCTGTTCTTCATGCTGATCCAAAATTTCTGCAGGTTTGTGATTTTGGTCTTTCACGATTGAAGCATAGCACATTTTTGTCGTCCAAATCTACTGCTGGAACCGTGAGTACCGCTGCATCTAGTACGGGCAAGGACCTATTTAATCTATACTTGCGGCTATCTGATGTAATTTGCCTTTTTTCCTCTGTTATAGCCGGAGTGGATGGCCCCAGAGGTCCTGCGGAATGAACCATCCAATGAAAAGTAAGTTTCCGCTCAATTCTACTCCATTGTGTTCATTATGGGAGCCTATCCCCAATCTTTTCATAATTACTGGACCTCCCATTTATGCTTTTGAAATTACAAAGTCCTTCTCTTCCGTGTTTGCAACGTTATAAGATACCTCTACTTAGGCTTCGTTTGGCGCGGTGGTGAACGCGGGGGTCATGAACTGTCGTTCGTGAACGCCCGACTTCACCTAAAAAAATTTATGCATTTTATGCTCAAAACTAGTTTATTTTCTTGGTAGTGGTCATATAACCTTTGTCTTGCCAAACATATATTCTATGAAAATAGCGTTTTTGACCAAACTCACTGGAGCAAATAAATCGCGCCAAACGAAGCCTGAGCCCGTTTGTTTGGGCGGCATAGCTCCAATCCA
This sequence comes from Platanthera guangdongensis, assembly GCA_039583875.1. Taxonomy (NCBI): domain Eukaryota; kingdom Viridiplantae; phylum Streptophyta; class Magnoliopsida; order Asparagales; family Orchidaceae; genus Platanthera; species Platanthera guangdongensis. Next base: position 134,390,965 of record CM077154.1, on the reverse strand, counting down.
TTTAGGCCAAATGCAATGAAAGCTTTATTTTTGTTTGTTTTTGCGCTTTTGTTTCCAACTGCCCGTAAACGCCCCAATCCCTAAAATCCCTCCGTTTGCAAACCCTTCTCAAGCCCTCCAGTCTGCCGTGTTTGACATCCTGCACGAAGGTCTCCACCAGCGCCACTCCTGAACAGCTAAGCAAACACAGACCATCTGAACAGACCTCTGTTCCGAACTGCTATGCAAACACAGACTATTTAAACAGATCTTTGTTCTGAACAGCTGTGCGAACACAGACAATCCAAACAAATCTCAATTTCCAACAACCAATTTCTCACAGCTCCATTTATAAACCTCCTTTTGCACCATTCCGTTCACAACTGCAGCCGCTCTCCCAAACAGACCTTAAAATTCAAGTGAATTGAGGGTTCTAATTTTGCTTCAATTTACTCATACGTTACCTATTCAGCTTGCTAAGAAATGGCCCTATCTTTGGTTAAGAACAAAACAGAGCAGATTTTCTTTCTAGATACCTTGAGTTAGTAATTGTTGAAAGCGTCCTTGATAGTAGATGGATTTTTTTAACTTGCACAACATTTAAAATTCCTCCATTTTAGTGAAAGCATGTTGACATTTTTCTTTAATCGTCATCATCTCTGTAAAATTTTTGTGAACAAGGAACGTCGCAGGAACACTCAATCAAATCAAGCCAAATAAACCAGAAGCCGTAGAAGAATAAGAGCCACAATGGAATTAATCAATCTTCTTTACAGTGCGAGACATACATTACGAGACATGATTGCGCAATGCAGCAAATGAAAACAACAAAATACAAACAAGAGTAAACTAGCAGACTGAACCCAGTAACCGCCGAAATCGCCTATCCGCCAAAGATATTCGATGATACCGCCAAGGCGCTGCACAACTCAAGATGCCAAACCGCCCAAGATGCCGAACTGCCAGATCCGCACCTTAGCCGCGCGAACTGTCTGGTTATTGAATGTTGAGGATGGATAACCCTGTCCGCACTTCTTGGTCGCGTAATCGCGAGGTCGCCTGACCGCAGAAGTCCTCCGCGTACGAATTTAACTAGAACTGAACTGTTGTTCAGTCCGCCAAAGACGAACTGAATAAAAAAAATTTATTAAATTGCCAAGGAAGACCGCCTAGGCGCCTAACCGCGATCTACTGCTAACCACCGCCGACTACTTCCAGCTATCCGCACTGGCTCCTCTGACCTATCCGTCAGAACCAAGTGCTAGCGCACAACATACAAAACAAAACAATAAATGATTACTACTCATTGCCGCGCAGATACAAAATCTTTAACCACAAAGTTTAACCAGAGCTTCTGTTCTTACAGTTTCTGTTAGTTATTATGAGCCTAACACACCTATTTATAGCCGGGTAGGCGGATACTGTCACCGCCCAGGGAATAGGATAACCGCCGGTGGCGTGGCAGCTAGCAGCACTAGTCCGCCCACATGCGGACTGCCACACCAGACTACGCGGTTAAGTACCAAACTGCTCACGCGGTTAGAACCATCAGTCTTTGTAGTTATGCCGACACCATTAGTCTGCGTGAACTTGAGTAGTTAACAACCACACGACCTTAACCTTAACCGCACCTAAGCGTCGGTCTGCCAGTCTCCCATACCAGACGGCGCAGTCCGCAGTTAGCTAAAGCTAACCGCACAGTTATGTGGTTGACCGCATCAGACCGCCTGGACTCCAACCACCCTAGAATAACTGTGCAACTACAACATAACCGCAACATCGACAAAACCACCGCGGTCTTGGCGATCTTCGCGGTCTCTCAAACCAGACCGCGTCGTCTGCTGTTAGACAACACCTAACCGCAACAGACAGTCCTCCGGGAACAACTGCTTGGTCAGACCGCAAGAAGAGAAGTAGCCGAAGAGTCGGCTAGTCGCCAAAGTCTATTCGCGTTACCCATACGGTCTCTGCGGTCTGCGCGATCTGCCCTCCTCAGACCGCCCACTTCCACTTCAACATTTTCAACACTCCCCCTTGAAGTAGGAAGTGAAAACCAGCCCAAACAGTACTCGTAATTGTACAAACGGTCCCTTCGACAGCTGCTTCGTGAACATGTCTGCGACATTGTCCTGGCTCCGCACATAATCCACCATCAGAGATCTCTCCAGCATCTTCTTCCCAACGAAGTGATGCTTAATCTCAATGTGTTTTGTTCTCGCGTGACAAACTGGATTAGTCACCAGCTTGAGAGCACTTTCGTTGTCACCGCGTAGCAGAGTCAGATCTCGCACCTCCTCATGAATGTCCTCCACCAACCGCCTCAGCCAGATGACTTCCTGAGTTGCCAATGCAGATGCCTTGTATTCCGCTTCAGTAGTGTAGACGGACATTGAATCTTGCTTCTACCTTCACGACGGAATAACTGTCGATCCGCACAAGAAGAGTAACCAGACGTCGATTTCCGATCATCAGTATTTCCCCATAATCAGCATCCGTGTAATCGTGCAGGTTGAAGCCCGTGTCCCTCTTATAAAAGAGATTCATATCTGAGGTGGACGCCACGTACTTCAAATTGCTCTTTGCCGCTACCAGATGAGGCTTTTGCGGCTCCTGCATATACCGATTTACTCGACCCACAACATAAGTGATATCCGATCTTGTAATCATCAAGTATATGAGACTCCTAACCAGAGCCCGGAACACCAACGGATTTGGAAGAATTCTTTGCTCATCACGCCGAAGTTTATGACCGACCTCCAGTGGAGTAGAGCTGCTCTTCTCTTCCCGCATGCCAAACTGTTTAACGATCCGCCCCACATTGTTTTTTGGTGAAACGAGCACACCGCTCTTTTTTCTCTCCATCTCGAGACCAAGGAAATGATGAGGCTCTCCAAGATCTTTCATCTCGAATCTAATAGTTAGCTTCGCCCTGGCCCTAGCTATCTCCTCTTCTGAGTTCCCGGTGATGATCATATCGTCAACATACAACAATACCAAGACTTGAAGCTCCCCTTCTTCTTAATGAACATGTTCTAATCAGAATAGCAAAATATCCGCAGAACTGGAGGTATTCTGGATCTTCCCGTGCCACGCCCGAGACGCCTGCTTCACGCCATGGATGGTCTTATTCAGTTTACAGACGTGTGCTGGATGTTCTACAGATACACATCCATGTGACTGAAACATTCTTTGCGTCGAGTTGCCAAATCTTCCACCCTTGGCAAACCGCCAAAGCAATCATTACCCGTACTGAAATTATCTTGGCCACCGGACTAAACGTCTCCTCATAGTCTTCCCCGGACTGTTGCGAGAACCCACGAACTACATGACAAGCCTTGTACCGCTCGATATTGCCGTCAGCCTTCTTTTTGAGCTTGTACACCCACTTACAAATCACAAGAGTGATGTTATTAACCTTAGACACAAGATTCCAAGTCTCGTTCTTACTGAGGGCGGCCATCTTCTCATTCATGACATCTTCCCATTCCTTAATCCCAGTGGCGTTCTTGAAACAAAACGACTCTCGGTTACCCAAGGGACCTGCAAAGAAACATAGGACAAAACTAACCATGTTCCCGTCCCCATACCGAGCTGGTGGAATAATGGTTCTTTTCGACCTCCGCAGGGCTTGACCCTGATCAACCACTTCTGCTGCTTCTTCTGATCTAACTCTCCTCCCGAGCATACTAGGAGCATCGCTTCCCCTGCTTCCAAATCTAGAAGCATCTGCCCCAGAGCTAGATGAAGTCAGAGCTCCTGTAGTCACTTGCAGCTCTACCAGAAGATCTCGAGCAGCTTCATCCTTCTTTCCGTCCACCCTGCTCTCCATCCACCCTGCTTTCCTGTAGTTCTACAGATGAACTACCATGTATAACGTCAATTCGTCAAATACCACATCCCAGGAGACCACAAACTTTTGTGTTTCAGAGTCCATGCACTTCCAGCACTTATTCTTCTTATCGTAGCCAATGAAGACAAGCTTTCTCGCCTTCGCATCCAGCTTCGTCCTGAGAGCGTCTGGGATGTGCACGTAGCAGGTGGACCCAAATATCCTAAGGTGTCTCACGCTATGCTTCTCTTTAAAGATGAGCTCATGTGAAGACTTCATGTTATTAGGGCACAACGATATCCGGTTGATCACATAGGCTCCGCAAACCATTCCCTCCTCCTAATAAGCTCTGAGCATTCCTTTGGAGTGAAGCCAACACTTGCAGGTCTCTGTCTGCAACTTCATTCTTTTGTGGAGTTTGCGTACAAGTAAGCTCTATCCGGATTTTGTGCTTCCTGTAAAAATTAGAGAACTCATTTAAAGTGAACTCCTCTCTATTATCTATTCTCAACTTCTTAATTCGCAGACCGAGCCAACCTTCCACGAGCTCGTTGAACTCTACAAACTTCTGGAACGCCTCTGACTTCTTCACAAAATAAACCCAAGTATACCTGGTGAAATCATCAACCAGAACCAGCATATATCGGTTACCTCCAAGGTTGGGGGTGATGGTTGGTCCCATCAGATCACTGTGGATGCATTCCAACGGTACTTTGCATCTGGTCTGTGACTTGTCAAATGAAGGCGATGAACCTTTCCATACTGACACCCCGCACAGTCATGACTGTCTCCAAGGGATGAAAGACTAGGTAGGTCTTTCATCAGACCTCTTACCGTCATAGCCTTTAGCTTGTCCATTTCCACATGTCCCATCCTTTCATGTCATATAACTGTGTTATCGTTGACCCTCATCTTATCAATATAAGAACTTGTTGACAACACGAACAAGTTCTTCACTCTACTTCCAACATGAGCACATCAGCTTTCACCGCTGACACATTTCAGAGAAATTTCACTTATATCGGGCCAAACCGAACGTGTTACCCAACATCTACAGCGTTGGTCACTGACAACATGCTTTTCTTCATTTCCGACACGTGATAAACACTCCGCAAAGTGAGTGACCACTTATCACTGACTAAAGAAACCCTACCCTCCTTTTCTACTGCATGTACAGATCATCAACGGAAATAATAACATCATTACCCGAGTATGCCTTCAGAGAAGATAACTTTGACTAGTTCCCGGTGAGATGATGCCCACATCCCGAGTCAATGATCCAATCATCCTTGAAGTTGATATAGGTCATGGCACAAACAGTTGTTGCAGTTACAACTGTCACGAAGACATTCCTTCATCCACCTTCATTATCCCTGGATTCAGCTTCTCCTTTTCTGCAGCGTGCCCCAGCTGAAGATTAGCTCTGCAGTCTTTCCTGATATGAACAAGCTTATTGCACCTGTAGGCTGTACCATCTTGGTCCTCTCTTCCTCCCTCCATCCTGCTTAGGAGGCTTACTCCTTTCCTGCTGTGATGAAGTTGATGGACCATCTTCTACAAGTGTCTTCTTCTGCCTATCCCATCTTTTCTTCTTTTTTCCAGAATAAAGAACCACACTATCTCCCCCTGAGATAGTGCATCCAACCATCTGCCTTGACAAGCTCTCCCGCGAAGCAAACAAATTTTTCAGCTCCAGCAACGATGACTGATTAACCCAACCCCGCAGAAATGTAACAAAGACCACATATTCTTTCCACAAGACACGAATAATATTGCTCTTCAGCTTTGCCTCTGAGATAGAGTCTTTCGGCTCCAATGTTGAAATTCCAGCGCATAGGTTCTTCAATTTCAAGAAGAAAGATGATATATACAACTCTCCTTGAGTTACTTTTGACAACTCATTCTGTAGAAATTATTGCTGACCTACATTCTTCTTATTGAACAAGCCGTCCGAAGCCGTCCAATTCTCAGCAGCCGACCGACATCCAATGATGTGGTCGAAGAGCTCCGGTGAGGTTGCCCGCTTCAAAGTGAACTTTGTCTTTGCATTGGTTCTCCTCCAAACCCTCACCTCCTTAGCATTTCCTCCAGCAGTATCTACTTCTTGTCTGTCGTCTCCACCGACGACCTCCCAAAGGTCCTCACCCAAAAGATAGCTCTTCATGTAAGACCTGCACTTTTTAAACGTTGTATGCGTCAGAAGCTCAATTCCCAGACCTCTTGCATAACCGACTTCCATTGTTGTAACTCTGGTTTACTTAAGCTCTATGTTGTTAAAGGCGCGCCTAAGACTCCAGACTCAACAGACTCAGAGGATTGCACCTTCATGCGTCTTTTATGCGCTTTTGGAGCATAAAAAATACATTTGAGTGCTATTTCTATAACAAACTTTTTTCCTAAAGAAAGAAATAATGTAAGAACTCAATAATTTTTGCATGGTTTAATGTTTGTGAAACATAATTGAGTGTTAAGACGTAGATATGATGCAAGTAGCCACATAAATTTTATTTTTTAAGAGATATAAATGATAGAAATGAATGATTAATTAGTATAATAAATAAAAAATCTGATTAAGAAGATGAACTGATGTTTGATTTTATTTCTTAAATTGAATGTGGTTGCGTCTTACCTTCGTCAGGCGCGCACCTACGCCTTGAGCCTTGCGCCTAGGCTCTAAGACCCCTTCGTGCTTTGGTGCGCCTTGCGCCTTTAATAACTAAGCTTAAGCTTCCAAAGGACTAGCACACCTCTGAGGTTGATCACTGTTAACCTCTCTGTCCCTCTGATATCATGTAAAATTTTCGTGAACCAGGAAGGTCGGAGGAACACTCAACCAAACCAAACCAAATAAACCAAAACAGTAGAAGAAAAAGTGTCACAATGGAATTAATAATCTTCTTTACAGTGCGAGACATACATTGCGAGACATGACTGCGCAATGCACCCGATGAAAACAACAAAATACATACAAGAGTAAACTGGCGGACTAAACCCAGTAACCGCCAAAACCGTCTATCCGCCGAGACCGCCAAGGCGCTGCACAACTTAAGCTACCAAACCGCCGAACTGCCAGACCTTACCTTAGCCGCGCGAACTGCCAGACCACACCTTAGCCGCGTGAACTGCCTGGTTTTTTAATGCTGAGGAAGATAACCCTGTCCGCACTTCTTGGTCGTCTGACCGCCTGACCGCCTGACCGCTGAAGTCTGTCGCGAACAGATTGAACTAGAACTGAAATTTCGTTCAGTCCACCAAAGACAAACTAAATAAAGCAAGTTTATTAAACCGCCAAGAAAGACCGCCTAGCCGCCTAACCGTGATCTGTTGCTAATCTCCACCGACTGCTACCAGCTATCCGCACTTCCTCCTCTGACCTATCTGTCAGAACCAAGTTGTAGTTGCACAATCTGCAAAGCACGACAATAAACAGTTACTACTCCTTGCCGCACATATACAAAATCTTTAACTGCAAAGTTTAACCCGAGCTTCAGTTCTTATAGTTCCTCTTAGTTATGATGAGGCTAACACCTCTATTTATAGCCGAGTAGGCGGATACCGTCACCGCCCATGAGAATAGGATAACCGCCGGTAACGTGGCAGCTAGCAGCACCAGTCCGCCCACATGTGGACTGCCACACCAAACCACGCGGTTAAGTACCAAACTGCTCACGCGGTTAGAACCATCAGTCCGCACAGTTATGCGGACAACACCATCAGTCCGCGTGGACTTAAGTAGATAACAACCACGCAACCTTAACCTTAACCGCACCTAAGCGTCGGTCTGCCGGTCTCCCATGCTAGACCGCGCAGTCCGCGGTTAGCTAAGTCTAATCGCGCAGTTATGTGGTTAACCGCATTAGACTGCCTGGACTTCAACCACCCAGGAACAACTGTGCAACTGCAACATAACCGCAACACCAACAAAACCATCGCGGTCATGACGATCTCTGCGGTCTCTCAAACCAAACCGCGCTGTCCGCTGTTATCAACACCTAACCGCAGCAGACAGTCCTCCAGGAACAACTACTTGGTCAGACCGCAAGATGAGAAGAGCCGGCTAGTCGCCAAATTCTATCCGCGCTACCTGAGCGGTCCCTGCACAATCTCCACCTTTTTTTTCCGCAGATGTCATTAGTTTCATTGAGACTGACTGCTAATATTTCATTGACTTGGAGCGACTGAGTCACTCAGCCACTTGGAATATTACGGCTACATGCTGTGCATAAATTATTAACATGAAATTGGGAGGAATTGATAACTATCCTTGGGGAGAAATCATTTTGTAATGTATTTATTTGAGCGAGAGAAACAAGATCGCCTGGAGATGATCTTGGAGAAAGCAGAACTAGAGATAATCTCAATTAAATGTAAGGCCATCATTGTTTTTGTAATAAGTAGGTAAATATTATTAAAAATGATTAAATTACTCCCAAATCCCTCCTGTCAAGAGATCACGTTAATCTTATACTTGCCAATTTTATAAAAATTTGATCAGAATATGTTGCTGCTTGGGTTTGCTCAGGTGCGACGTGTACAGCTTCGGAGTCATCTTATGGGAGCTCGCAACGCTCAGGAAGCCTTGGAATGGAATGAATCCGATGCAGGTGGTCGGCGCGGTCGGTTTCCAGAATCGTCGGCTCGAAATTCCCAGCGAAGTCGACCCGCTGGTGGCCAGGATTATTTGGGAGTGCTGGCAAACGTAGGTGGAACATAATCAGATTATCTTATCTTATATATATTATATAGGGTCATATTGGGCGTATTCAGGTGCGAATACACCCCTGTGCGAATATGTGAACAAGAATCCATGCCGTTCATCGTGAAGGGGCGGACGTCAAAATTCGCGTGATCCTTGTTGTAAGCCTACACAACAGCGGCGGCAGCGGGCCGGCCGGTGTTTGTCGGAGGCCATGCCGACGAATGCCGTGTGGCCGGTGAACCCGCTGTCACCGGCCGCGCCTGCTGTGAAGGTTCACAACTACTTTTTTCCCAGGGCGGCCACCCACGGCTGCGTGCTCGCCGGCCATCGGCTGCCCTGACGAGCCCAGGGCAGCCGGTGGCCGGCGAGCCCGCAGCCGTCGGCCCTGCACTGTAATGATTCTTGATTGGAAGATGATAGATCGCCGTTGATGGAGGATGTAGATCGGACGGCCCACGGTGGTTATTCTTTGAATATATATCTCCTTGAAGAAAAACACCAGTTGGGTATTTTCGTGAAACCATGTTATGAAATATACACATTTTATGGGGAGATTTTTGTAATTTCATAGTTCATCCTGGTTGATTCATGTGATATTTTGTTTACAGGGAACCAAGTTTGCGCCCCTCCTTTGCTCAGCTATCAACCACTCTGAATCTGCTGCAGCGACTGGTCGTTCCCTCGCACGCCGACACGCAGAATCTGTTGGTTATGCAAGAGATTCCGGTGAACTCCACACCCTGATTCCATTCTCGAAATGTGAATAAGCACGCTGGACGTATTTATTTCCCCTGTAGCATGAGGTCTGAAACAAGCTGGAGTTATTTGTGTATAATAGGGGAGTTTGGCGAGGTTGTTTGCTGAGTAGCACGGCCATCCAGCTGCGGCTTAATGGCATCAAATGTAATATATTGCAGGCATCTCTCTCTCTCTCTCTCTCTCTCTCTCTATATATATATATATATATATATATATATATATATATATATATATATATATATATATATATATATAATAAGTATATGTATATATATATGGAAATATGGTTTTCTGTTTGAATGCTTGCTGGAGAACTAGCAGGTTTTGGTGAAGTGGCCCCAGGATCCAAAGGAGCACTGCATTTGACCACCCAATTATTGGGTCATACTTATGCTTTTCTGAGTATGAGAAATTTTAAAAATATATTCTTTTTTTGTCATCAATGAAAACTGCTCCCTATCTTACTCTAGTCACTGTAAGAAAATTAATGCTCTCTCTATATATATAGATGCAGAGTCCCTAGGGATAAACAGTAGTCATCCAACTGTTCATCCGCATGCTTTAATTATATATATATATGTATATATATATATATATACAAGTGTCTGACACGGGGCTCCGTCCCTACGGTCAAGCGCGACAGTATCCAGCCGCCCACGGCGGGCTTTGCCCGCCCGCCCGAAGCGGGTCCCAGCCCTCCGGGGCGGGCTTCGGCCGCCCACCCTCCCGAAGCCGGCCCCATCCCGCCCAGCCCAGCCGCATTTTCCATGGCATAAGGGTGAATCATCGTTTGATGCAAGAGCAAAATTGGAAAACCCAATGTTGCACCAAAGGATATTTTTTCCTTATATAATAGTATATATATATATCGTTCACTATTATAAGGGAAAAGTTGTCTTTGGTGAAAAATTCAAAAATATCAATTATGTCCTCATTTTTATATTTTAATGATTTGATATATATTATAATTTATTTCAGATAAATTTAAATATAATGTCCATTCAAGTAATTAATAATCAAAAAATTAGAAGTAATGATGAAAATTCATTTAAATTCAAAAAGGTTTTTTAGTAGAATTTCACATATTATGGTAGGTTGTCATTAGATATGTCAACGATCTATTTAAGGAAAATTATCATTAGGCATATCAGTGGTATTTTCGAGACATTAAGGCTCTATTTGTTTGGGCGTTTCGGAGCTCCGTTTTGGGCAAACGCCACCGGAAGGCGGGTAAACAAATGAACCTCCGGCGGCGTTTGCTCCGTTTCCACCCGCCTACCTTGAGAAACGCCCCAAAAAGCTCCGTTTGGAGCAGCCACCTCCCCCCTCCGTTTCGAACACTCCGTTTCCACCCGCCGGATCGATCCGCCACCGCCGAAACAAATGAAGCTTAAATCAATCAATTTTATGAAAGTAAAAATTAATATTTTTAGATCAAAACGTATATTATTTTATAAAATAAAAATTGTAATATTTATGTATATTTTTTATGGTAATTTTGAGTATTCATATGTATATGTTGCGGGCTAAACCTGTCTTGATGGGCGGGCAAAATTCGTCTTCACCGGTCGGGTTTTGCCCCCATCTATTTCCTAGATGCGATCGAAGGCCGCCCGAGAGCATCGAGCCGGGGCGGGCGAAGCCCGCCGTCGTCGGTCGGGTACTGTCCAGTCTGGCCGTAGGGGCGAAGTCCTGTGTCGGGCACTCGTATATATATATATATAGACACACACACACGGGTACCCGACCTGCGACGACGGATTTCGTCCGCCCCATCAAAGCGGGTTTCGCCCACAACATATACATATGAGTGCTCAAAATGACCGTAAAAATATACATAAATATTACAATTTTTATTTTCTAAAATAATATACATTTTGACCTAAAATATTAATTTTGACTTTAATAAAGTTGATTGATTTAATGTCATCATCTCGAAAATATCACTGATCTCTAATGACAATTTTTCTTGAATAGACCACTGACATGCTTAATGACAACCTATCATAGTAGGTGTAGGAGCTCTATTAAATTTTTTTTTTGAATTTAAATGAATTTTCACCATTAATTCTAATTTTTTGATATTGTGAATATTTGAATAGACATTGTATTTTAATTTCTTTCAAATAGATTACATTATATGTCAAGTCATTAAAATATAAAAATAAGAGCATAATTTGTATTTTTGAATGTTTCACCAAAGACAACTTTTCCCTTATAATAGTGAAAGATATGTATATTAATCTTTATACTATAAGTAAGGACCTAATCAGTCTATGGTGTAACATGATGTAACATTTTAAGTCCGGAATGTCCTCATAAAACAAGCTTTTGTGAGTTAATTGGGGGATATTTTGGTCATTTGTCCGGATTAGGGCTTAATTAAAAAAGACTGGCACTATTCTCCCAACTCGAAATCTCGATACGCTTTATTCCTCCTGATACTGCCTTCTGCGCAGGGAGAGGGCTGCGCTGCTCCTCATGATGCTGCGTTGCGGGCCTCCAAAGCTTAGCTGCCGCTTTTGCCGGTCGGAGGTGGATTCCGTCAAAAGCGTTCTGCGGGCGCCGCCGCTTCTCTTTCCTGGATCTGCAGAAGTTCGGTGACGAGGTGGTGGGGTTTCGGCAACGCAGCTCCTCGCGATGGTCGTGTTGCTGGCCTCCAATGCTTTGTCGCCGCGTTTGCCAGTCGGAGGTGGATTCCGGCAAAAGCGTTCTGTTGGCGCCGCCGCTTCTCTTTCCCGGACTTGCAGAAGTTTGGCGGCGAGGCGGCGGGTTTTGGCAACGGTGCGCCGGTTCTCGCGTGCTCGACCTCCTTCCCGTTCGAGGGGATGACGGGATGGCAATGTCGCCCTCCACGATCAATGTCACCCCCACGATCAATGTCGTCATCCACGATCAATGTTGCCCCTTACGACCCATGTCACCCCCACGACCAATTTTGCTCCGCATAACCATTGTCGTCACCCCCGACCAATGTCGTCACTCACGTATAATGTTGGTGCACCCAACCAATGTCGCCGTCCTTGACCAATGTCGCGCCTACGTCAAATGTCACCCCCCCCCCCGATAAATGACTCACCCCACTAAAAATGTTGCCCCTACTGCAAATATTTCCCTCACAACAAATGTCGCACCTAAGACATTGTCGCCCCATTTACAAATGCGCTCACGACATATGTCGCGTCCACGAAAAATGTTGCCACCACAACAAGTGACGCCACCACGACAATTGACGCCCCCACGACAAATGTCGCCCCCAAGAGAATGTCGGACCCACGACAAATGTCGCACCTACGACGAATGTCGCTCCTTCGACAAATGTCGCACCCACGATGAATGTTGCCCGCATGGGGTACTTTTGGTTGGAATTTAACTTTTCAGACGAATGTCGCGCCGCCACGACGAATGTCGCCCCCGCCGAATGTTGCACCCATGCAGAATGTCGCCCCCATGATGAATGTCGCCACCACGACAAATGTTGCCCCCGCGACGAATGCCGCCACCATGACAATTGACGCCCCTACGACGAATGTCGCCACCGTGACAAATGACGCCCCAACGACAAATGTCGCCCCAACGACAAATGTCGCTTCCTCGACAAATGTCGCCCTCTCGACGAATGTCGCACCCTCGACGAATGTCGCACCCCACGATGAATGTCTTCGCCTCGACAAATGTCGCACCCACGACGACTGTTGCCCGCACGGGATCCCCCATGGCATCAGGAGGGAAGGAGAGAAGAGCAGAGAGATCAGGGGTTCCAGGGATCTCAGGTTGGTCCGGAGCCAGGTTGGAGGCAACAGGGAGGGCCCGTTCAGGGTCCAGGAAGAGGTCTCGTCCAGCATGGGGGGAACTTTCATAGAGGTCAGGAGAGGTTCAACTTCCAGAGGCAAGCCTTTAGGCAGCTCCTACCCCCACTGCAGCAAGCCATGTCGATAGGAAGAGTAGGAGTTCCGTTGGACCGGGGGTTCCCATGGGCGATCTTTCTGGTGCGGGCCGCAGAGGAGGAGATGTTGCGACAGGTCGCGGGAGGTGTGGTTTGCAAAGAGGTTTAGAGTTGGAGGAGTTCCGTTGGGAGAAATTTCGAGGGAGGGCCGCAGAGGAGGTATTTTTGCAAGAGGATGGGGGAGGTGCGGTTTATGAAGAGATTTAGGGTTGACTGGTTTTGATATTCTGTGAGTAGCCTATATAATGGAGACCATGGATCATAGGTGGAAATATTAATCAAGGGTTACGATTTATTCAATGGAATTTAAAATCATGGTTTTAAAAAGCCTCCATATTTCTTTTTATAATAGTATATATAAATATATATATATATATATATATATATATATATATATATATATATATATATATATATATATATATATATATATATATATATATATATATATATATATATATATATATATATATATATAGGGTCCTGTTCATGTGCAAACAAGACCCGTGCGAAGATGCGAAGACACCGCCGGCTGTTGCGGGCTTGCCGGCCGCCCGAGGTTCGCTGGTGTGGCCGCCGAAGAACCCCGGGCGGTCGGTTGCCGGCGAGCCCGCAGCAGCCGGTGCCACCGACCGCCATTAATGCACCTCTTCCTCGAACTGCCACCGCCGGCTGCTGCGGCCTAGCCGACCACCGGCCGCCCGGATTCGTTGGCGTCACCGCAGACGAACCCCGGGCGGCCGGTGTCCGGCGAGCCCGCAGCAGCCGGCGGTGGCGCTGGATTTGCTAGGGCCGTCGAATGAGATTGCGAGATGACCAGTGCGGATGGTGAAGATGGTGTCTTTGCATCTTCACACAGTCGTGTCTCTCTCTCTCTCTCTCTCTCTCTCTCTCTCTCTATATATATATATATATATATATATATATATATATATATATATATATATATCTTTATTATATAATACAATATACATATCTCCATTTACACCATTAAATAGATCTGGACCGTCCGATCTCCAAAAAGTTGCTTCTAGCCATTGGATTTCTAAACCATGGCCTGCAATTAAAATAAAAACCGCTCCAGGCACTGTTCATCTGCGAAAATGGCCCGATACCCCCTTTCCGCAAAAAAAACTCCTCTGCCGCCGGCGGCGGAGCCGCCGGCGGCCTGCCTGGCGCCCACCGGCGGGTTCGCCGGCCTCCAGCGAACCCGCCGGGGTTGTCCGGCGGCGAGCGGGCAGGGGCACCGCCGGCGGTGGCCCTGCCCGTGAGCTCCAGAACTGGAGCTCACGGGCAGGGCCACCGCCGGCGGTGCCCCTGCCCGCTCGCCGCCGGAGAACCCCCGGCGGGTTCGCCGGAGGCCGGCGAACCCGCCGGTGGGCGCCGGGCAGGCCGCCGCGGCTCCGCCGCCGGCGGCAGAGGGATTCGGCTGGAGGCAGGCGGAACGGGGGGGGGGGGGGGGCATCGGGATTTTGTTTTTTTGATTTTTTGATTTTTTTTTATAAAAAAATATAAAAAATAAAAACATATTATATAATGATTTATTAAATTACAATTTAATTTAAAAAAATAATTATTTATTAAATTATATAAATATTTAAATTTTTCGGAGGCGGGCGAAGCCCGTCGGGGGCGTGCGAAGCCCGCCGGGGGGTCAAGCGGGCGAAGTCCGCTTGATTGCGGGCGAAGTCCGCTTGATTGCGGGCGAAGCCCGCAGCGACACATCGAGAACGGGCGAAGCCCGCCGGTGCCCGTTGGAGGGGACGAGCTTCAAAAAAATCGGGGGGCGAGCGAAGCCCGCTGGGGGGCGGGCGAAGCCCGCTGGGGGGCGGGCGAAGCCCGCCGGGGGGTCAAGCGGGCGAAGCCCGCTTGATTGCGGGCGAAGCCCGCGGCGACGCATCGAGAACGGGCGAAGCCCGTTCGAAGATGCTAGTTATATATATATTTATATACTTATATATTTATATATTTCTTTATTTATAGATGTAGGTAGATGACTATATATATAGGACGCTGATATTAGCTCTGCAGTTTTGGCTATCCACAAGTATGATTTCTAAAACTTGGCTATCCACAAGCACAAAAACTATCCACACCTAAAAATTGAAAAAAAGGAGCAGAATACCGTCTGAAGGAGGAATGAACGCTTGAAAATCATGGAATAGAGGAACACCACCGCTAAGAGAAAGAGAGATCGCCATATGTGGAAAAGATAACCGCTAGATAATAGAGGACAATGCGTCATGATAAAGAACGCCGCTCGGGAAATGGAGGAGTAGCACTTGCTGGATTTGGAGCCTTTCAGGCCGGACGGAAAGAGGGAAAGGGTCGCCGGTGGAATCACGGTTTGGCGTGGGCACTTGCTGGATTCAGAGTTGTCGATATTCTGTTTTTCCTTTTTTAAAATTTTTGTTATATATATATTTTTAAAGAATTTTAAATATATTTAAATTAATTTTAAAATTATATTAAATAATTTGCCTAAGTCTAAAGTTTTTTTTAATTTTAATGTTCCTTTCATGGGCCGCCTGCATTTGCCACCCTCGCCTGCATCTAGCCGCCGCAGTTGAAGCCTCGACGGCCTGCCCGGCTCCCACCGGCGGGTTTGTCGGACCCCGACGAACCCCCCGGGAGTCTTCCGGTAGCCAGCGGACAGGGCCACCTGCCCGCTGGTTGCCAGAAGAGTCCTGACGGATTCGCCGGGACCGGCAAACCCGTCGGTCGGGGTCGGACTGGCCGCCGACGGCGAAAAGGAAACATCACACCGGGACGGACATTTGCACTTGGGTAAATATCTTTTATATATAAGTATATCTTTCACTATTATAAGGGAAAAGTTGTCTTTGGTGAAACATTCAAAAATACCAATTATGTCTCATTTTTATATTTTAATGACTTGATATATATTATAATTTATTTCAAAGAAATTAAAATACAATGTTCATTCAAGTAATTATACTATCAAAAAATTAGAAGTAACATGAAAATTCATTTAAATTCAAAAAGTTTTTAGTAGAGCCCCTACACCTACTATGTTAGGTTGTCATTAGGCATGTCGGCGGTCTATTCAAGGAAGGTTGTCATTAGGCATATCAGTGGTATTTTCGAGGTGATGAAATTAAATCAATCAACTTTATTAAAGTTAAAATTAATATTTTCATGTCAAAACGTATATTGTTTTACAAAATAAAAATTATAATATTTATGTAGGGTCATTTTGAGTTCTCATACATCTCTATTACTATATGAAAACTATTCTTTGGTGAAACATTGTCTGATGTCCATATATTGCCCTTATAGTTATATTCATAATTATACAATTATACCAAACTTTATATTAGTATATTATAAAGACAATATCCTTTTAGCTAATTACATAACTTTACAATATTAAAATACAAAAAATAAAAACATTAGATACCATAAACATATTGTCTCTAGCTAGGAATGACAAAAGAAGATTAATGTTTTAACGTTAAAATATAATTTGTTTTACAAAATAAAAATTGTATTCTTGATTTATATTTTTTTTACGGTCATTTTGAGTACTCATATGTATATGTTGCGGGTCGGGCGGAGCCAGCTGCGGACAGGCGAAGCCCACCGGGAGCGGCCGAAGCCCGCCGGGAGCGGGCGAAGTCCGTCATCGCCGGTCGGGTACTGTCACGCGAGGCCATATGGGCGGGTACTATCCACGACAAATGTCGCCGCCCACGGCAAATGTCGTCGTCCCCGGCAAATGTCGCCGCCCACGACAAATGTCGTCCCCCCGACAAATGTCGCACTACCGGCGAATGTCGCATCCCGACGAATGTCGCACCCAACAGAATGTAGCACCCTGCCGATTGTCGCACCCCCGCCGAATTCTCCCATGGCCGAAGGCCCGTGCCTGTCACTTGTATATATATATATATATATATATATATATATATATATATATATATACGAGTGCCTGACACGGGGCTGCGCCCTATGACCTTGGACATCAGTACCCGATCAGCGACAACGGATTTCGCCCTTCCCATCAAGGCACGGGCCTCCGGCCCGATGGCCACGCGTCACAGTACACGGCCGCCGACGGCGGGCTTCGCCCGCCCACCCGCTTGAAGCCTTCCCCAGCCCGCCCGACCCAGCCGCATTTTGCATGGTATAATACTGAATCACCCTTTCGTGCGAAGGCAAAAGTGGAAAGCTCAATGTTGCACCAAATGGTGTTTTTTCCTTATATAATACTTTGTGGGCGTACGGGCAAGGGCAAGGAGGCTCCAAATCGAAAAGTGATCAACATGAAAGTTGTAGATCTCGGCGAGACGAACAACGTTCATGTTGATCACTGTTTTATTTGAAGCAGTCTTGACCTTTGATTTGGGCCTCGAAATCGGGGGCGGCGAGAGTGCTACAGTAAAGCCTCTCGCCGCCCCCGATTTCGAGGCCCAAATCGGAAGCCAAGACCGCTCCAAATCAAAAAGTGATCAACATGAAAGTTGTTCGTACCGCCGAGATCTACAACTTTCATGTTGATTATTTTTCGTTTTGAAATCATCTTGACCCCTAAAAGGTCTTGTCCGTACGCCTGCACCGTATGTTTGTCGTCGCCAAACCTTCTTTTAGTCCCACACCGCCCGTTCATTTAGAAATTTCGGGTATATATTGATATTTCCGCAATTAGTGCTTGAAATGAGGTGCTAGTGGGATTGTGGGCTTGCGGGCTTGCTAGCCGAATTGCGAGTTGGCTGGCTGAATGCGTGTGCTGGCGGCCTGATAGACCTGATTGCATGGTCTTTTTTTAGCTTTACCCCTTATAAGGCTACAATCGTGATTACACATAGGTTTAGGAGCCCTAGTAGTAGGTTTAGGAGCCCTAGTAAAATGTGGAGAGAGAAGGTTGGTTTGATCGGACGGCTGTTGATATAGTGGAAGAAATCAGACGACCATTGTTTTTCCCCAAATTTCGAACTCAGGCTATTTGCAGACCTCAGTATTTCTTTTTAACATGGTATAGATATAGATAGTATATCTTTATACTATAAGCAAAAACCTAATCAACCCATGGTGTAACATGGTGTAACATTTTAATCCCGGAATGGCATCATAAAACCAGCTTTTGTGAGTTAATTGGATGATATTTAGGTCATTTGTCAGGATTAGAGCTTAATTAAAAGAGACCGGCACTAATCCCCCAACAAGAAATCCCGATACGCCTTCTTCCTCCCGATACCGCCTTCTGCGCAGGGAGAGGGTTGCGCTGCTCCTCACGATGGCCGCGCTGCTAGCCTCCAAAGCTTTGCAGCCGCTTTTGCCGGTCGGAGGTGGATTCCGACAAAAGTGTTTTGTCGGCGCCACCGCTTCTCTTTCCCGGATCTGCAGAAGTCCGGTGACGAGGCGGTGGGGTTTCGACAACGCAACTCCTCGCGATGGCCGCACTGCTGGCCTCCAAAGCTTTGCAGCCGCTTTTGCCGGTCGGAGGTGGATTCCGGCAAAAGCGTTCTGCTGGCACCGCCACTTCTCTTTCCCGGATCTGCAGAAGTCCGGCGACGAGGCGACGGGGTTTCGGCAACGGTGCGCCGGTTCTCGCGTGCTCGACCTCTTTCCCGTTCGAGGGGTGGGTGGGATGGCAACGGAGAGAGGCCAGCGCCTCTCTCTTCTCTTCTGGTGGGAATCCCGCATGCGCTGTCGGCGATGCTGCCCTTCTTCGTTGCCTCCACCGCTGTTTCCGCGCTTATGATTCCGGCCCCCTTCTCCTGGTTAAGATTTAACTATCATAAAGTACAAATAACAATTAGGAGACTTCAAAATAATGAAAAGAGAGAGATGAAAATAATGGAAATCATGACACCGAATAAGGGATGGAAAATCTCATTGAGCGTGCCGGAAATCTGAGAACAGCAGAGAAGAGCACTGCTGGGTGAACTGATTCTAATTTATATCTACAACTTGAAGGAACCAACTGTACAGAGAAAAAACATGATCCTAAGAAATTGATAAACATGATAAACACCCCTAAGAAATTGACCACTACTACTTAATAAGCATATAATTGACAAATTGATAAACTTGCATAACTGAACTGTACAGAGTAAAAAAAATCAGAGAACATTGCTGAAATCCGAGCACGCACCAAAGTAAAAAAAACATCAAATTAAACTGATTCAATCAAAGTAAAAAAACAGAAACTAAACTGAGCCCCTAAAAACATAATTCTATTGAAATTGGTAAACATGATAAACACCCCTAAGAAATTGACCATAATTACTTGAAAAACATATAATTGGCAAACTTGATAAACATGCATTTGTGATTGCACATGCTATGTCAGAGCTAACATTAGCCAAGATTTCTGAACATTGCTAAACATGCAAGAGGATAAAATCTGAGAACACAAAGAAGACAAAGTAGAAAAGGTGATACCGTGAGCTTGCCGGAAATCTGAAAATAGCAGAGAAGAGAAACACCTAGTGAAAAAGGATGTCTTGATGTAGAAAAAAATGCAGAGAATAAAAGGCTGATTGTAAATGATCAGCAAAGAAGTTGAAAAAAAACAAAGAGCAAAATGTGTTTCTCACTAACACAGAAAGAAAAAAAGTTGAAAATCAAATCTGAAAAGGGTGATACTGTAAGGAGTTTGATGGAAAGAGAAGCATGCCGGTAGGAGGAGAAGTTCCGTCGATGGAGGAGCTTTGTAGAGGGAAGAAGAAATATTTTTGTTGGGAAAAATACGGGAAGTGAGGAGAAGCTCCATTGATCCAAGAAATGTTTATGCATAAAAGAAAAACAAAGAAGGAGGCTCTGATCGTGAGGAGGGTACCGAGAAGAGGGGTTTGCCGGCAGGACAGCTGTCGAGGAAGAGAACCTCTTGGGTGAGGCACTGTGGAGTAGAAGCTCTGTGGAGAAGGAGGAGCGTCGTCGAGGAGATTTGAGCCTGTTGCCCGCACTTTCGATGGCGAAGGAGCGCTATGGTGAAGAGGTAGGGTTATATGGCCCAGGGGTGCACATAAAGCCTTGCAGGCCGAGTTTAGGTCTGGATCTGCCAGGCCCAGGCTTTTTATGTCCAGGCCCAGGCATTTTATGTCCAGGCCCAGGCCTAGGCCTGACAATAACCACACCCAGGCCCATGCCCAGGCCCCCTTTATGAATGAGGCCTTACAAGGCCTTTTCGGCAAGGCCTAAACTAGGTCCAACCAGGCCCAAGCTGGCCCAGGCCTACCCAAGGCCGAATTTTTAATATAAAAAATCATTTTTTGAATAAAAATTAATAATATTTAATATTATGTAAGATATATATTAAATTTTTAAATACTTAATAAGATAAAATGTTATATTTTATTCTATATTGAAAATATTACAACACACACAAACGGGTCGGTCACCAATCCTGCGAAAAACTACCCGAACTTACAAAACACAAAATCTCACAACTCTCAACCTACCCACCCACAATAAGTAAGGTGTCAAAGCACCGTATGACAGTCAACCCAAAGTAAAATAAAATACATCACTATTACTCAATCCACGCCCGATGATGTTCTCCACTTGTGCTTCTCTTTGCCGCATTTGATCGTAAGTACAAACTTGTCCGGTCGCTGATAGCTGTGCTTGACTGAATTCCGGAGCTTGCTTTGCAACACATGATTTGATGTGTCGCACGAGTATGGAGTTTCCGGCCGCAGTCAACAACTTCGAATAAATGCCGACATTTTGCTTTGAATTCATTGTTGATTTTAACTTTGTCAAAATGCTCCCAGATTGGAGAATTATGCTTGTGCTCGACAATCTCAGGAACGACACTAGATGAAGACGCCATTGATCAAAACGTGCGAAGAAGAGAATTGCAATGAGTTGGAGTTCGATCAAAAAATGATGTGAGTTTTAGATAATGCAAGATTGCAAGCTCTCTACTCTCATATTTATAACTCATAAAAGTAATATAAGAATTTATTAAATTATAATTTTAAATTTTTTTTCGTTGGCCGGCCCGTTGAGTGCTGCTTGAAAACTTGGGCTGCAAATGTCCAAGTTTCCAAGCACAGCTGGCAAATGGCAATGTGCCATTTGACAGCTTTAGCTTGCAACGTCTCTAAGAAGAGACGTTGCTAGCTGTCAACGTCTCTTCATAGAGATATTGTCTGACAACGTCTCTCTTGGCAACTTGGGCAGCCCAAGTTGCCATAGAGAAGTTGCAGGCTTGCAGCCCAAGTTGGGCAACTTGGGCTGCCCGGACCAGTCTTGGACCAGGTCCAGGCAAGGCTTGGGAGCAGCCCCAGGCAAGGCCTGAGACCGGGCCAAGACTGGGCCTAGCCCAGGCCGGGCACCGGACCAGGCAAATTCTATATTTCAATGTCTTGTTAGGCTCCTCAGGACCGGCCTGGCCTGGAGCAGTCTTGCCCGGGCCCAGGTCTAACAAGACTTTTTCCAGGCCGGGCCGAGGCGGGCTTTTTGGGCCCGGTCTTTTTGCTCACCTTTAGTTATACCTCTATGGAGAAGGAGCGTCGTGGACCGGGTCTTGCGGGTGGCAGTCGAGGCAGGAAGCGACGGTTCGACGGTGGTGTGCGGAGAGGAGAAATAAGGATGTCGCAGAGGCGACACTTAGCCAGCGGAAGTTGCTTTCGTCGGAAGAGCAGGACTGACGGGAGAGCCGGACTGGCGGGATTGGGGCAGAGATGAGCCGTGCACGGGGATTTAATTCCCCAAAATTAAGTGATCAGCCCGCCGAAAGACCAAAAGGCCCTTAAGTTAAAGCCCCAAACTTGTTTTATTGAGGACATTTTGGGATTTAAATGTCACATCATGAGAGGATTAGAGATTTTCTTATATAATAAAAATATACTCAATATATTAATTAAATGATCATATAAAATGCACCAATTAAAAAGTCGTTTTAATTCAGGACTCATTTGAAAGATATCTAGGTGATTCATTTATTAGAATATGAAAGAAAATTATAAGATCTCTTACATGCATACATGGAGAAAAAGAGAGCTTCACCGTTCAATTTGATTTTTCAATTTTATTTATGCGCATGTATAAAACCTATAAAATTATTTTTTGAAATTATTTAGAAAGAACTATAAAATTAGATATTGACACACACGAAATTGATAATTATTTTGATATTGAACCAGGGGTCCAGGGAGGCAGTGAACCTGGCAATAGTGACTGGCGGGAGAGCAGGCTACTGCAAGTGCGGAAAGAGTATTCTCAGACATGAATTATGTGAAGAACAAGTTGCGCAATAATCTGAGCGATCAAATGTTGAATGATATTCTGGTTACTTTTATTGAGCGAGAATCATTTTTGAAAGTCATTAATGATGATGTTATCGTCTGTTTTCAAAAAAATGAGGGCTCATTGTGGACAAATATAAAATTTTACTCATGCATTTTGTATTTTTCAGTGTTATGCAATTTTATATGACTTTCTATTATCATGGAAATCCAAAAGACAGACTTGTATAGCTTTGTCGTCAATGGAAGCCGAGTTGTTTGTCTTAGCCTTAGCTGGCGAAGAGGCAGATTGAATCAGGAATTTGATTCTAGACATTCCCTTGTCTAGACTTCAAGTCAATTCTTTGAGCATGTATTGTGATAATCAAGCAGCAGTTCAAGTCGTGAAGAATGTTTTTTTAATACTAAGAGGCGACATGTACGACTGAGACACGCTCTACTGAATTATCTTAAAGAACAAGACATTATCACTTTGATCGATGTGCGATCGAAGGATAATCTGGCTGATCCACTGACGAAAGGAATGCCTAAAGACCGATCAATCAAAACAGTGAGGGAAATGAGACTAAAGGCGATTTAAGCTAAGCCTTAGTTCATGGATAGTCGATTTAGTTCAGTATTAGTCCAAATGTTTTGATTTTTCCACTTTCCTTTGTCAAAGCAAGCGTGTTGTGCTCCGCTGATGTTTGAGGTTGCTGAGTACGAATCTGGTGAGTTGTTTCATTCCACATTTGATGTTAACAACTCCATTTGAGTTCGTCTTCCTTATCTAGGAGGAGAGTATTATTCTACATTTGATAACACAATCTGACTAGGTTTGACTATTCTTCTGTTTATTGGTTCAATTTCACATTTGATGAGTTCCAATTGACTTTAGAAAAACAGTAACCATGACATTCCACATAGGAACACAGATACAGCTGCGGTGTCCAGAAGTCCATAACATCGTTTCCTTGAAAACAGATAATGGATTCTGAGGTAGAACATAAATACTCTACACATGCTTTCTCATACTGTACTACGTTCATATAAGTAGAACTAGATACTTGTATATTTTTCAAGGTTGAATTCATTCTGAATGAACTTCTCTGTTGGAAATTACGGGAGCTCCTGCCGATGAAGGACCACTTGCAGGTTGGGATCCAGATGAGTATGACCTGTTGGACACTGATTTCTAGAGTATAAATTGGTTTTTCTTTTGCTTAGAGCACTGTTTAGCTCTCCTTTCTTTCACTTGTTTTATTTGGACTTTCTTGCTCTTTAGTTGGTCATGAGACACTTGATGTTCTGGTATCTGTGTTGTGATTGTACTTTTGACTTTATTATAATGCTGCTGAGATTTTTTGTTTATTCTCATGCATGCAACCAATTGCTTTACTTAACGTCCAATATGTTCTGGCAAGTGTGATGAACACAGTTGTGAGTGCTTCATGTTCGGTTGAACACTTCACCCACCACAGTTTTTTTCCGACGTCGGGTTTACGGCGGACATAGGAGGAGATTGTTAGGGTATTTAATATATGTCTGCACGTGTCGAGACCGACTCGGAATGACCCAATGAGTTACGTGTCACTAGAGTGTAACACTCTACATTGGAGATACTATATAAGATCATTTCACATTGATGAGCCTTAGTGGACTATCTTGAGCAGAGCCCAACTACATGTTTAATATACATGCACAAATATGTCGATCGATCGCATGACGGTATATCAAATGCATGACGGTATACGTCGATCGATCGCACCCCCCCCCACCCCAACCCCGACCGCCACCACTGCCTGGCCGCAGTTCCCCGACCTTCGTCAGCCGTCCAACTCCGCAACATATTAATCCCAACTAATATGCTAACGAGAGGTCTACATATGAAGCCGGAAATTACATCATCGCGCGCGCGCACGGACTTAGGAGTAGGAATTAACCTCCTCTGCATTATCAATGCAAACAAGGGCTAACCGCTTGGGTTTAACTTCATGACCTGGCTGCAGAATGCCATGTGAGCCTTCTTCTCGTCATCCCGCACCGTCTCCGAGCAGAGCCCGCAGAGCCACTTTCGGGCGAAATTGGACTTCACCTGGCTTATGTATTGTTGTGTGCAGTCTTCTCTCAGCCCACAGCACTCGCTTTTCATTGTAGCTTCGGGAATTCCTTTTTAAACTGCTGTGGTAATTTCTTAATGCGCGTTAACAAATGACAATTTAATCCTCATGTTCATCTCTACCGTTACTGTGCCAAACGGAGCTTAGATTAGCCGCTTGCGGAGAGAGAATTTTTTTACATATATCGTTAATAAATTATAAATAATTTTTTTGCTATCGGCCCCACTTCATTTTGAAATTATGGAACTCCCGCAGCAGTTGGCGTCTTGGTAGCCAACAAAACCCGATTTGTTATCCGACCGCCAACAAAATATGATATTCAATCGAAATTTTAGTCGGATTTTAACAAATTCATTGTCCGATCCGATTTAATTATTTTTTTTTTTTTATATATTATTCACAAATTATTCATTTTTTTTGTTAATTGAACATGTAATTTAATAATAAAATTTAATTTTTTTTTACTCTTAATTTACGAATGTTGGAGGGTCTTGCGATTCTCGATCCGATCCGATCCAAGGTCAAAAAGATCTCACCTATGATCTTGATCCCGACAACCTTGCATACTCTAAAAAAGCACCCGATACAGCATTTTGATATACACTATGAAATATCGTATAAATTGTATGGCTCTGTTTGTCACAACTTTTAAGCTCCGGTGAGTTTGGACAAAAAAGACACTGTGATATAATGTATGTTTGGCAATGACAATGACCGCCATCAGGAAAAGAAAACAAGTTTTGAACATAAATGTGAAATGCCTATGCTCTGTTTGGCACGATGGTGACGGTCATGAATATGAGGGTTAAGTTATCATTTGTTAACGTCAACTTAAGGAACTTCATCTACTTTTATGTTCAAACGGATGATATTTGTTAGGTGATCTTTAACAAATGACAGTTTAATTCATGTGTTTACGACTGCCACCACCGTGTCAATGGCAGATTTCTATGGGGTCGTCGTCCGCTGACCGGCGTTCGCTACACTCCTGCACATCCGATCGGTGTTCAACTATCACCGATCATTAATCGGCGTGCAGTACGGGATCGCCGGCGGGTCCTTCCAATGGTTGGCCGATCGCCAACCGCACATTATAGTCCCTTGCAAACCGCTGAAGCAGGAGATATATGAAATACACAAGCGCACTTTTGGGAAACAGAAAATGTGCGTCGCACTCAAAAAGTAGTTGTAAGTTGAAACATTCTATATGTTCCTGATGGGGATGAAGCCTCATTTATATGCTTCGGTGTGCACTTAACCATCTCCCCCATGATCCCTCATATTGCGGAGATCATGAGTTTGACTGGTCAACCCACTCCCCCATGATCTCCACCACATAGGAGAGATCATGGTGGCCTCACATCAACAACTATCGTCGGCCGTTGCCTGCCGCCGCCGCCAGCCACCGTCGGCAGCCGCCCGCCGTCGTCAACCGTCGCGCGCGCCGTCAATCGTTCCCGCCGCCTATCGTCGCTGCCCACCGCTGGCCGCCGCCGCTTGCAGGTCGGCCCCGTCCGATCATACTGAGCATCCGTCGTCGTTCGATCTACATGTAACCACCCACTAAACCCAAAGTTAGTGGGGGGCCCACCATAATCACCTCCTGGATGCTATAAAAAGTAGCATCAGACCTTCTCTTTCTCACACTTTTTCTTCCGGAGTTTTCTTCTTACTCAGGCCAGAGCTCTGCGGAACTCCTCCCTCGGGTCATCTTCAAGCCGCCTACGAGCCAAGTCTCCAGTGCACGGAGAAGGGAAGAAGACAACCACCGCCAACGCTCAAACACACCAGCCACCAAGTTAGCATATAGCACTCCCTCGCTGCAGCCCGTTGCACGTTGTGAGTCAGAAATTCTCTCTCACCTCCAAGTTGTAACGAGGAGCGGCCTGTCGTCCTCAATTCTCCAAACACATTGTAACCATAATCTGATAGCGGACTTTGACCGACACAGATGCGATCATGTGGTTTTTTACCCAGTTGAGGGGTTTTTCCACGTTAAAACCTCTTGTATCAACTCTCTCTTTTCATTGACTGTGTTCGCAGTCGACCGTCCCGAGAGCTAAGACGGTCAAGTTTATTCCGGTCCGACCGGAACGCCGAGTTTGTCCGCAACAATTCCCTCTCACTCATAAATCATACATACATTGTTATAACATATAAATATCAACCAAATATTAAACAAATAAATACACAGAGTGTTTGGAATATAAATATAAATGCACATAGATAAAATTTAAGTGCAGATTAATTTTTTAGATGAAGACTATGCGCAAACCACAACAACTTCTCTCTTCTCAGAATCGCCTCCGGCGCCAGCCCCATCAATTCATTGACGGCAGCTTCCTCCACCTCCAAACCGCCTGAGCATCGCTCTGTGGGGAAGATGACATCGCCTTCTCGAGCGACTCTAAACCGCCCTTGCATTTTTGAACATCTTATTGAAAATACTTGCAAATTCATGAAATTTTTCAGGATGAAGTCTACTGCCAAGGTCGTTATCGGATAAACTTAGAAACCCACTACAAACTCTGCCAAGGATATGTTAATGTATATTTATATTATATAATGAGTTTGGAGGCTTAACGGCTTTGGTTCGGATACATGGATATCTTATACCCGCTCTACCCATAGGGTTTGCCCAGTTAGGGGCAACAAGGAGATTGTTCCATTTTGACCAACACTCGGGATGCTTCAAGCGACTTAACAATCTGGAAGTAAACCTACCTGCTCGAAGAAAAAATTCCCACTCTCGTTTTCGTTCTCCGCCGCTCCCTCATCTTGTCCGACACTCGATCTAGTCGAGAAAATCCCGTCACTATTTTGTGGTGCGCCGCTTGGAATCGAGAAAGGGAAAAGTCCTGCCGCTGCAGTCGGAATCAACGAAAAAAATCACTGCCTCTCTCCCGCTGCTCCGTGCGTTTTTCTTTCTTGAGTCTCGCCGCCTGCAAAAAACAACTCCCCGCCGCTTATCGGATTCGGGAATAGGGAAAATCCCGTCGCCGACTGTTCGATCGAAGGAGAAGGAAGATGCTTGTTGCCTTCCTGCGTCGGTGGAGAAGGAGGCCGATCCGCCGTTGTTTCTCTCCACTGAGTTCGTAGTTCTGCTCTGTAAATCTCTGCTCGATTGACGGTGTGATCCCATTAGAGCAACTCCAACGGGTCGCCATTCTTTACAAATGGCGCCCGGATTGCCTCCAACCAATCTCCATTGTCGGCTGTAAAAAATAGAGATCTTCTCTCTCCACCTCTAAATTAGAGGCGAGAGAGAAATTAGAGGGGCGGCAATTGTTTTAATGTATTTTTTTTATTTTTTATTGTTTAAATTATGTATTTATAAAACTCATTTATTTCAATGTATTGCTCGTAATCGTCAATATATTTTTTCAAATATGACATGTAATATATCAATAAATTTGTTTTTTCAAGACTTACAAAATGAGACTAATATTAAATACTTTTTAATTAGTATTGATCATGCTAATACGAACCTGAAGTCACCGTGTCGCCCGGCGATCGCGAACGTCGATCGCGCTCGACGAACGCAGATCGGAACTTCACGGTGTCTAGCGGCGATCGAATTTCGTCGAACGCCGATCGACGAACGTCGAGCGCCGATCGACGAATCTAAAGTTACTGTGTCGTCAGGCGATCGACGAACGTCGATGTAACTTCACAGGGAAAGCATTGAAAAATAATATCATCTTCTATAATTATATATATTATATACATATATTATATATATTTATATAAATAAAATAATATCATGTTCTCCAATATGGAGAACATGGTTGGAGTTGCTCCTATCATGTTCTCCATATTTGGAGAACATGATACAATGGGGATCTCTATTTTTAGAGATCCCCATTGGAGATGCTCTTAGATCTGTACCTTGTGCAAACAACATCGATCGGAGTGCATTGATCCTGTCACCATCTCTGTCGATGAAGGAGAGGTTAGTTTCTAATGCCGATCTCCAAATCTAGAGAAGTCTTGTATTGGAAATCAGAAAGAATCTTGTACCTCATTTTCTCTGTTGCCAGCTGATCTCTGCAGATCTTCCTTCATGAGGGTGAGAGTCTCCAGATTCAGGCCTTTTGTTTCTACCTGTTGCTAAAGATCGACCGGGAGCGATTCTTTTTGAAGATCCTTTTTACGCCAGGAGATCAAAGTTAAATAGTTAATGATCATAAAATACTGAAGGGAAACAACTTTTCCTGTCCTGTTCAATGATAAAATTAAAAAATTTTACGACGACAAAGTTCAACGACTGGAAGTTGAACATCTAGTTTGAGATAAAATATCTGAACGTGTTCCACATTGTTCAGTCTTATCGTGCTACTGTAATCGGGACAGACGATGAAGCACATTGAATTAGTGATGAGTACTTCTATCACGACTACTTGCTAAACTGTCTATCATCCAGATTGCCAAAGACCTACATCAAGATGAAGACGACCAAGGAGATATGGATGCACTGCTGGAGCACTTCAAGTAGGAGGAGGACATGTCTAAAGCTCACGTGGCGGACAAGTTCCATTTTTCATGTTCGACGAGGAGAAAGAGATCCTCCCTCACATATCTGAATTTGATCATTTAGTTGATTTCCTGCTTAGTGAAATATTTCTCTGTCAGATAGTTTTGTTGTTGTCACAATTATTTATAAGTTGTCTATCTCTTGATATAGTTTTAAAATCAAAATATACTTCAAAAAATTCAGGTTGAGTCTGAATGACCTCAAGTGTTTTATACGTATTGAGAACGAAAATAGGACTAGACATGCATTAGAAGTTGTTAACAAACGGAAAGTTGTTGCAAAAAAGATTTTTGTCTCTAAACATATGTCCAACCCAAAAAAGACCAAACCTTCTCAGAGTAGTCCCTAAGTTGCAGACCCTAATAAAAATATCAAAAAATTTAAGGACAAATGTTTTAGCTGTAATAAGTGGGGAAAGGATGCATCAGATTGCAGACTTTCTAAGAAGTAAAAGTCCAAAGGACCACAAAAAGACAATGAGATTAATATGGTTAGTCATATTGAGACATCAAACTTTTTTGCTATGGTTGGAAATGCGAAGACCAGCACTAAGTAATACTTGGATTCGGGGGCAATTTGTCTTGTCTGCAATAATGCTAATCTGTTGACAGAGCTCATTAATGCCAAAAGAATCTGTGACTGTTGCAAATGATGAAGTAGTTGATGTGCTGAAAGTTGGGAATGCTACCTTGCTGCCCTACTTAAATAAAAATTTAACTTTGAAAAAATATTAAATTTATTTTTTCACTAACTGCTAACATAATGTCTATTAGTTTACTTTGTGATGCTGATATATCTTTTAATTTTTGTTGTAGTAGATTAACATTGTCAGTTAACTCACACTATTTTGATTGTTCATACATCCAAAATAGAATGTGAACTATCTGATTAAGTTTAGCAAACGACATGGTTCAACAAGTTCAGTAAAACGTAGTTAACCCTAAAACTCTTTATAAAGACTTGAACATATGAACTATAGGAAGATGTTCCAAATTGCTAGAACACATTAGATCACCTTAGACACTACGAACAAAATTGAAAAATATGAAGTCTGTGCTCAGACTAAAGTCAATAGGAAACCTATTAGTACAGTTACTAGGAGCACAACACTCCTAAAACTAATACATTCTGACATCTGTGACTTTAAAAGTTTTATCATTAGAGTGGGTATGAAGTATATGATCACTTTTATAGATAACTGCTCAAGGTTATGCGATATTTACCTTCTTAAAACTAAAGATGAAGCATTTGAAAAATTTAGTCTTTTCTAAACAAGGATAGAAAACCAACTAAATATAAAGATTAAAAGATTTAAAAGTGATAGATGAGAAGAATACATGTCGTGTGAGTTCAAGTGTTTCCTTGTCAATCAAGGTATCATAGTTGAAACCACTACTCTTTACTCACCTCAATCAAATGGTATAGTAGAGAGAAAAAAAGAATGTTAACAAAAATATTGAACTATATGCTCATAACTGTTAACATGTCTATTGTTTATTAGGGAGAATCAGTTTTAACTCAAATCACATAATAAATAAAGTTTCTTATGCTAAGTTAGAGGTTATACTCTATGAGCTTTGATTTAAGAGACTCCTAATCATAACTAGACTTAAGACCTGAGATTGTATAACTTATGTTAGAGTTCGTGGCCCTAAAAGGTCTAAGATTGGACTTAGGAGCAACACATGTGTCTACCTAAACAGTGTTGCAGATATATTCTGTGTA